>CM039595.1:42289772-42312636 GCA_022457205.1 Saccharum spontaneum | reverse complement strand
ATATGCTAAAGAAAATAATTAATATGCTAGAAAGCAAATATGGATAACTACCGACATTAACTCACAGCAAGGGTTCGGATTTTTAAAAGTCCTCCAGATAGGACTAGGTAGGAGAGAGTACTACTTTTTAGGTGCATCATCTAGTCTTAGTGAAGGAGACTCAGATGACTGCTCCTCTTGTGATGGTGATGATGTTATCTTCTCTTTCCATACCTGTTTAGTCTATGAGCTTGATGTTGGCGGAGTGGCTTCTTCTTTGGTGGGTGCTTTAGGCTCTTCATCGTCCCATTCGTTCAATCAGGTTTGACACAGGTCCTTCTCCACTTCTCCTTCATAATCCCCCCATTCATTCCAAGGGAGTTGATCCTCTTGACGGTGGGATGATCGATGTCTCCTCCTCTGGAAGCGGGTCTTCTTCGGCTGCTCATAAGTAGTATAACTATTAAAATAACAGCGTACCTTTTCTCCTAGGAACTAGAAGTGAATTTGTCTAGGTCCACCATAGATGAGTGCATTGGTAGTGTTGAGGAACGATCTTCCTAGAATGATGGGTGAATCATCTTCTTCCTCCATGTCCAGGATCATAAAGTCGGCGAAAGCGTAGTGATCTTGTATCTTGACCATTATGTCTTTTTCTACATATGGGAATCTAATTGATTGGTTCCCCATCTGCAGCTGTATATATGTCAGGTACAAAGGTTTGTTATCAAATAAATATTCATATGTTACCTTTGACATTATGTTGACACCTGATCCAACATCACAGAAAGTCTTGTGGAAAATCTCTAACCAATAGTACACTCGATCGTCGGTATGCTAGGGTCATCCTTCTTAGCAAGAAATGGTGGAGCGAGGAGGTGGTCGTACTCTGATCGGATGGTGTTGATTATATTGATTGTCTCTTCAGGTGACGGGCTGGTCTTGTTCTTCCTCCTTCTGTTCTTCTTCTTCTTGGTCACTGTTGTTATCTCTTTTGGCAGGTATGCCTTCTGTGGATGAGCAGGAGAATATAGTATATGGTCCTTGAAAGAGAACTTCTCATTTTTATCCTTGACAGTGAAATAGATCTTGACGGTGTCCGCGTAGATGATGGCCTTCGCGGTGCTCAGGAAAGGTCGGCCCAAAATGATGGGTGCCCTCTCATCTCCATCTATTTCCAGAACCGCAAAGTCTACAGGAACATATGATTGTCCCACTCGAATGATGGCATCTTCTAGAATTCCTTTGAGGGTAGCAGAGTGACTGATCTACAAGCTGCAAACACATATTTGTGTACAACAAAGGATCTCTTATCATAAATTACCTTAGGCATGATGTTGACACTTGCTCTGAAGTCACAAACAGCTTCCTGAAAGATATGAGGTCCAATGGAGATGGGAATGACAGGTCTCCCTGGATCACCTTTCTTGTCGGGGAGTGAATAGTCTATCCACCTTCCCTCTAATGGTTGAGTGTAGTAGAAAGCTGCATTGTGAATATCGACATGATTTGCAGTTCTAAATCTTTTAGCGTCGGATGGAGGAACAACAGCTGCCAGCTGAGCTATTCGTGATTCTATCATTTTATTAAAGCTATGCTGATTCTTAATGGCAGAAGCAAAGGTATCCATTCTAGTACTTATGTTCTCTAGGATTTTATCATTTGAAGCTATTTTCTTAGACATCTGATCCATAAGTTTAGATTGACCAGCAACTAATTCTCTCAAGGGTGGTTGATTGAAATTATTATAATTGTTACCTTGAAAGTTACCTTGCTACTTTGGCCTCTCTTGCTGATTCCATCCCTGATTCTATTGAGGATGATAATTATTGTTATTGACGTAGTTCACATCCTCTTGAGTTTCAGGACAATTGTTCCCTAAAAGGCTAGTTTCACCACACACTTCACAAGTCATGCGTGAATCATGGATATGCATGACTTTCTACTCACTAACTCGGTCTTCAAGCTTCTTCATCAGCAGGTCCATCTTGGCAGATAGTAGGTCTACCTCCTTGAGTTGATGCATTCCCCCTCCTCTCTTACGAGGTATGTTCTTTATTCTAGCTTTGATTGGAGGCCATCTTCTCAACAAGAGTTGTTGCATCTCTGAGGTTAAGTGATAGAAAAGCACCTCCTGCAGCAACATCCATTGTCTCACGGGTACTAGTTGTCAACCCATGGTAAAAGGTTTGCATAAGTAGCCAATTCTCCATCCCATGATGAGGACATTATGATATATAGTCTTAAAAGCGTTCCCATGCCTCAGGGACAGATTCATCACGATGTTGCTGAAAACTTAAGATTCTCCCACGCAGAGCATTAACCTTGCCTATGGAAAAGAACTTTGCTAGGATGGCAGTGGAGCAGTTATCCCATGTGGTGTTTCTTTCTTTATTGGCATAGAACCACTGTTTTGCCTTCCCCAAGAGTGAAAAACAGGAAAAGACAGAGTAGAATGGCATCCTTAGTTACTCCCTTGATAGTGAAGGTGCCGCAGATCTCCAAAAAGTGTTGGAGATGTGCACTAGCATCTTCATGTGCCTTTCCACAAAACTGGCTAGCTTTCACCATATTGATGAGAGTAGGCTTGAGCTCAAATCCATTGTCTCCAACATTGACCTCAGGTCCAGTACAGATGTTGGCTATAGTTGGAGCAGAGAATTCATGAAGACTCTTGTTAGCCATAGCTTCAAATTATAGTGTTAAGCTTCGCCTAATACAGTTGTCCTCCAACTCTAAAGCGGATACTCTCTTAAGTTTAGCCTTAGTTCTCTTGAGTAGCGCTTCTCGATCATCAATGAAGTTTGTCGGTAGGTTAAAACCAATCATACATTACCCTACATAAGATACACAAGTAGACAAAACATGGGTAAGCCTGTTTGAGCAGAGGTCAACGGTTATTTCAATCACATCAATTAATATAAGTTTATCAATACTTCCTATGCTAGCTACCTTCTCCGGTAACGGCGCCAGAAATGCTTGTTGGTATTTATTAACTCCTCACTTGTTTTAGTAGTCACCTATTAATTACCTACACCTCTAGCATTACTAAACTAGGTTGTCATCCCCAGCAATGGTGCCAAAAATGTTTGTTGGTACTAACTAGCATTACTATAAGAATAATACTAAATAGATGTTTATCATTTTATGTGACTAGAAAGAATATAAAGATATGAATGAAAATGATTCTGCAAGCGGATAGATAATTATACCATTGTAGCACTTCACCCGAGAGTATACCAGGTATCATATTTATATTTTACCACAGGGAACGTGTAGCTTTGGACATGTATTGATAATTTATAACATTAATGGAGAAATAAACCATAACCAATCACTCTACTCGTAATAGGGCTAAGTCACAGGATAAGATATATATGATAAGCATTGATCAAGCATTATAATAAGTAAATCACTCAGACCACTCCTATTTATGGCAATAGCATGGTCAAGTTTGAATATTAGAGGAATAATTCCTAAGTCATCCTTAACTATAAGTCAAAGCATGCATTGATTAGTGCAATTACACCTAGTAATCATGGCTAAGAGCATTATTATATCCACACATAAGGGGCATTACTTAGGGAAGTTTGAGTACAGAAACCTATCCCTTCCTTCATAACTAGGCCCTACTTCCTCAACCTACACTCGGGGAGTGGACTACAAAGGACTCAATACGAGTGTCACATCTGCGATCTACCACATGACCCAGAATATAGAGTGTAACACCTCTGGTGTTATGCACTACTAAAACTTGCCATGTCATCATGATTGCATGTTAAGCATGTCATTTAGCTACCTTGTGTTACACTCATTAAAATAATATTTAATTTCTAGAAATACATTGTGTTGTGTGTACTCTCTAGATGATCACCTTTAAATTAATCAAACAAGTTTAAGAAACCTACCTTTTAAAATCCTAAGTGTTGAAACACGGTGTTTCATTAGTGAAACATAAATGTTTCAATTGTATCTCTCTCTACCTTAACCTCTTCTCCTTTATCTATTAGGATTTAGGCGTTGGTGACTTAAGCAAAGTTGGAGATCATCTCAAGAGGAGCAACTTTTGTTTTTGGAGTTTTTCAAGATTTAGCTTGGAAATTGAAGAAAAGGAGCAAGAAAGAGATGAAACAAGCCTGTGAAACATATGCAACATAGCTGTTATTTCTTAACTGAAATTGTGGTTTCAGTTTCAATGTTCCATTCTTCCTTACCCAATATCTCTCTAACCAACAAGATTTGGAGCTTATGCCTATAAGCAAAAATGGAGGTCATGGATCAAGGATCAACTTTTATATTTGGAGCTAGTCGAGTTGCTATGCAAATTTTGGTGAATTAAGGAGGAGAAGAAGAGAGTTTAAGACTGCCTTCATGGGTTATCTGAAAGTTCTTGAGTTTAGTTTTCTCCTACTTTTTTCCTTTTAAGGAGGAGAAGAAGAGAGTTTAAGACTGCCTTCATGGGTTAACTGAAAGTTCCTGAGTTCAGTTTTCTCCTATTCTTTTTCCTTTATCTGGATCTCCCAAATCAGTATGAATCTGAGCTCGTGTTTATGAACAAAGTTGGAGACGATACATGGAGGAACAACTTCTATAATTGGAGCTCCTTGAGTTGTCACATGAAATCACGAGAAATTGGATGATGAACCTACACTGTTAGGCTGCTAGAGTGCTCTGGGAGAGCAGCATGCTTGCCTGCATCACTGCCGATCGCCCGCCACCCTTGCCAACCGTCGTTCTCATGTCAACACGCAGGTGCTTCCCTTGGCCACGTCGCAAGCTTGAGGTGGACGCCCAGAAGTTTTCCATTCAACCTTATCTTGCCAAGCCGGACGCCGAGCTTGACCTTTCTCTTTTGATCACCGGCGACGAGCTCTTGGTTCACCGGCCAATTTCTCAGTCTCTACTCCATCCCGACCAAATTAGTTTTCCTCCAAGCTCCACTGTCACCTTGCGCATTGCTTGATCCCATTTGCACAGCCTCTGATCGCCGGAGTTGCTCATGGGCCGTCATCTCTTTCCTCGGAGCGCCGCCGTGTACCTCCACTCCGCCAGCCAAATTCTCCTTCACCGCTCTATCTTTCGCCAATTGATATTACCACCAGTGTCACAATATTCTGGTGAGTCATTTGCACTAGCTCGAGTAGGCTCTAGCCGTCTGAATCGCCCAGGCGCCACCATCTTCTCCGGCGGCATCAGTCGTGCCGCCATGAGTCTCTCTGCTATGGGCAACTTTCACCAGTGTGCCTCCATCTCAACTGTCTCATCCTTTGTCTTCTTGTTAATGTCTTGACTCTGATTGACTCATCAGTTTTTGCAGTCGGCCTCTAGACATGTGGGAATGCCATCACCGCGTCAGTTCACGCCGCCGCCTTGAACGTCGGCATCAATCCGCCTCTTTTGTTCACCTTAGCTTCGACCGGGTGGTCACGCAAGTCTTGGTGAGCTTTCTCGACGTGTAGGAAGTAGTTTTAGTACTGGAGTTGCTGTCGTTCATAGCCGCCGTTTCGCCGGAGCGGCATCATCATCCCGTCGGTCATGGCCTAAGTAGCTGCGGCCTGCGTGAGCTGGGCCAAGGATGGGCCAGTTGGGCCGGGCATGTTGAGCTGCTGGCCAGAAGATGAAAATGATTTTCTATTTTCTAAAAGTGATAATATGTGTTGTCCTTAATTAATCCATAACTAAATAATTAAGCTTGATAAAAATTTGAAGTAAATTGTGTGAGCTTGTTATCTTCTTCTGAATCATAGAAAAATATGAAAATGGATTTATCAGTAATTCTGCTATGATGTAAAAATACAGGTTTTAATTAATAAAAGCAACTTCCATTATTTTAATAGTCTAAAATAAATATCCAAAATTTATGAAATTTTGAAGGAATGCTTTACCTGCTTAGTTTAATCTTCACAAAAATTATAGAACTGTTTTGATAATTTTTAATGATATGCTTAATTAAATGCCTTTTATTTAATTGTTTATAAATGTTAAATGAATTAGAATAATTCCAAAATGACTTGAGTGAGCTTTTAGATTGAATGATGACCTAGGGACTTTTACCCCTGCTATCCCTTGGCAATTTTACTTCTTGATTGTGTTACTCAAATCCACATGTTAATAAATAAATAATATTGCTTTATGAGTAGTTAATCATGTTTAATCATCTTAATCCATGCTTAGCAAATCATCATCCTAAAGCATGCATCTTTACTTTCGTCTAGTGATCAAGGGTGGAATTCCATAGTTAAGCTAGTCCCTGGGAAGGAATTCTATCTGTTGGAGTTAGTTATCTTTCTGGTTTTCTGAAGGACCTGACAACCCCATCACCGAAGGCAAGCCCCGGAGCATAAAACCATTCCTTGTATTTTATAAAAGTTATTCACATAAGTCTATGTCTGTTGCATTAAGTAGTAGGAGTTGAGTGCTATACCGTTGATGCATACCTTCCTTGTCTACTTTTACCTATCCCATGTTACACCACTTAATATGATATGGTAATAATGCTTAGTCTTGCTTAGATGTTATGATGATAATTAAGTTTATCCTAAAACTTTGATAAACCTGAAGTATGCGGATGATAATGTTTTTAATACGAGACCGGGCAGAATCTTGGCTTGCGCTAAGTTTTTATGACTTGACGTGGTGACCCTGCCTGTGTCAATTGAGGACCGTTCGTTGTAGGTCTGTGTGTGGTTGAGACTTTGCTAGTACTAGCCACATACTCCAGTAAGCGCAATATGTCTTGGCTAGTCCTTTATGGGAAACAATAACTACGCACTAGGAGTGGAGAGATGGCGAGAGCATCGTGTAACACGCTCCTATGAATCCATCAGGGACGAACGACGCAGTGAAGTGGGTACTGTGCTCTCGAGTAGCGCTGGACCGGTTCCTATTTTAGAGGATCCAAGTGAGGGTTGATGAGTGTAGGCTTGCAACCTACATTTGTCGTGTGGTAAGAAAACCCCAGCTAGGCCAAAT
The DNA here is from genome assembly GCA_022457205.1 of Saccharum spontaneum. Classification (NCBI taxonomy): domain Eukaryota; kingdom Viridiplantae; phylum Streptophyta; class Magnoliopsida; order Poales; family Poaceae; genus Saccharum; species Saccharum spontaneum. The sequence continues at coordinate 42,305,685 of CM039595.1, read as the reverse complement.
CGATTCGAATCGCCGTTGCTTCTCGTATAAGAAGACTCAACCCTCTGACCGTACATCATAGTTAATAAATGGAACCAGATACTGATGATCACATGATGAGATGGTTTAAGAAGTGATTGGTTTAGATCAGGTGCTAATATGATACTTATGCTTATAAAGCTTAAGCTATAATACTGAAAGTAAGGATCAACTATTAGTAAAGCTTTTTGCAAAAGTTATCTTGATTCTTGCTACAGACTTACCTTGATTCCCCTTTAGCCTGCATATCCTTGGAGTCTTTCCTTTTCATCGGTTAAGTCTTGTTGAGTACCTTTGTACTCAGGGTTTGTTAAACCCTTGTTGCAGGTGAGAGCCAGCAGTAGAAGAGTTTGTTATGAACCCGTGGGCAGGGTGAATCTCTCTTGTGTGATACTAGTGGTACCTGTCATGCTACCCTACTGCCTTACGGGCTAAAGATTAAGTTTGTAATAACTTAATGAATGATTTGTAAACTTATAGTTATAAGTCTTCTGCTATTTACTCTGATGTAATCAATTGTATAATTGTAACTGTTGTAATACTGCAATGTTTCTATAATGGATCCTGCTCGAAAGAATTACATGGATGATTCGGGGTTCCCTGAGGACACCTGACAGCCTACCGGAGTGATCTGACTTGCATGTGCTGCTATCAGAAGTCTGGGAGATGATGATAGGCACATATGGGTCATATTATTCAGGTGGTTCTGCCACAGCTGGTATCGGAGCATGCTATTATGAAAGTGTTGTAGTACTATTTTACAAAACTTCAAAATAAACATTACAAATGAATTTCAACTCTAGTTTGAGTCAAAAGGTTATTTCTGACTTCCCTTCTATTGCTGAGAGATGTCCCGTCCTACTCCGGATGATCAAGTGACGTATCAACTTCTCCACTGCACCGGAATACTTCGTCAACTCCTATAGATCTTACTCCCAAGCTGTTCTAGTAGAATTTTCTTGCTTTTCCTCTAGCTATTTTGCGGGTTTCCCATATGATCAATAAAGGTGTTAGTTATACCTAAAAGTATGTAAAAGTGGGATAGCATGTTTTATATTGCCCTATATTATAAAAATTGAGTGTGCTGTCACTCACTATATTCAAGTAAAAGTTAAGTAATTAGATAGGTTAGTTGATCATTGGATCGTTCATGCATCATGTCATTAATAAAAAATTCTTTCTACTCCCCCCTTGCTAGTAGTAGGGTTAAGTAAGTTGTCAGACCTATTCATGCTATCTTTCTTCTCCCTCTCTGCTATTCTATCCATTTATGGGAATTTAGTTATTGATGATCTTTATTACCGTACAATATGTGGACTCATTTGGGAAAAACAAATCAACTAGGTACATCACGTGGCCGTGGTCAGTCCAACCCTTCTAAACCACCATGAGAACTAACCATAAAGAATACACTTGCTACTTTAGTGAGTGCTAGCGCCATCAATGCACGTATACTTCAAGCTCTAGCACATGTGATTCCAGATCTTGAGGCTGACAGCACATATCTTGACTTTCTAAAAACTCAACCTCCTATATTTTATAAGGCTAATGAACCTTTAGAGCCAGAGGACTGGCTTCGTACTATAAAGCAGAAGTTCAGTCTTATCCGCTGCAGTGATGTTCCGAAAACTCAGTTTGTAGTACAACAACTTCAAGGTCCAGCTGGTGCTTGGTGGGCAAATTTCATTTCAACACGACCAGAGGGTCAAGTATCATGGGATAATTTTTGCACTGGTTTTCTGACCTGTTTTATTCCTTATGGTATAAGAAGAGTAAACGTTTAGGAATTCTACAAGCTAAAGCAAGGAGAAGATCAGAGGGTGATGGAATATTTGGAGAAATTTAACCAGTTATGTCAGTATGCTGCTGAGCGCATATGGAATGACTAAGAGAAAAAGCGTTGTTTTGTGAGAGGTCTCTACTCCGAGATTCAACGTATGTTAGTTACTATTATGGATGATAGCTATGATAAGATTGTCAGTATAGCTATAGCAGCGGATGATGCAAACCAGGCAGACCTTGAGGACAAGAAAAGAAAGCGTATGCAAGAAGAATCTTCGGGTAGCAATTTTCGGTGCCTGAAGATTGTTTATCAACCTGTCCATCATTCTCTCTATCTTCCACCTTAGCAACAAGCCCAGCAATAGGTAATTGTTCGACTTGTTGTAGTTTCTACCTATCCATCTCAGCCGGATACCCCTGGTGTCCATAACCGAACCCCTCAAAATCATCAGCAAAATGTTTCAAAGAACAGAGTTGTTACTAAGATGGGCTGAGTCCACTTTACTCGAGTCGATGTGATTCCTGAAGGTGAACCTGTTATGATGGGTGTGTTCTCAGTTGCCAACCAAAAGGCAGTTATATTGTTCGACTCAAGCGCTTCACATACGTTCATCAATAGAGCTTTTGCAGTGAAGTATCAATTACTAATTGAGGTTATGGATAATAGTTTTTGTATACAGTCTCCTGGTGGACAAATGATTACTCAAGAAGTAATATATCAGATACATGTAGTTTTTGTTGGACATATCATTCCAACCAATCTGATTGTTCTTAAGGGTCAAGATATAGATGTGATCCTTGGTATGAAATGGCTATGTTAGCGTGGAGCTGTCATTGATACTCTAAACATAACTATACAGTTGAACTCACCAGACAATAAATCTAAGTTGATTCTCCATCTCCCTACTCCCAAAAGGGCCGTTGAAAGATCTTATGGAACAACTGCCAAGGATGTGAAAGATATACCTATTGTCAGAGAGTTTTCAGACGTGTTTCTAGATGATTTGCCTGGGTTACCCCATGATAGAGCTATAGAGTTTTTGATTGAGTTAAAACCCGGTACTGCTCTAGTGTCTAGAAGAGTGTCACACCTGGTTTTAAGGACAAAACCAGACATACACTATATGTGAAATAAAGAAGTCAAATCTCACATATAGTCGCAGATAAGTGTAATATCAAGAGACAAATGCTTAATAAACATAACGCAATAGTATAAGATATAACCTTAGAGAGCAACACAGCGGAAAGACAACTCCGAACACCGGGTGTAGACTTCACTCCAGGAACAAACTGACTGGTTGATCACAAACCTAAAAACTCTAGAGACTATCCTAAAGTGTGGGAAATAGCAAGAGTGAGTCCATGTCGAACTCAGCAAATATATCATGGGGTTCCTAAGGCTCAAAAGATTTGACACGGGTTTACTACAATAGTTTTAGTGAGTCATCTTTTTAGCATTTGAGTAGCAACAAGTTATCATAAGCCCAAATAACCCCATGATCATGTAAACGTGAATAACGTATAGCAAGAAACAATAATCATTAGTGAGCATCAATATCATCAGTATTATAATTATCATCAGTGTTCATCATTTATTCTGTAAGGGTCCAAGGCCACTCGTGACAGTGAGCACGGCTGTTATAACAGTTTTACACTCTGCAGAGGTTGTACACTTTCACTGTGAGTCGTGATTTACCCTTTCGCCCGAGGTAGCTAATCTCTTGACCCACTTCCAAGGAAGGTCGGCAGGGTTCACTATGAAGTCTTTCAAAGGTTCGTCTAACAAGTTAGGGCCATTAGATTCACTCAGCAAATAGATGTAGAGCCCCCTTCTAAATGGCACAATGACACGTAGCCTATACACATAAGGACAGAGGCCGCACTATACCCGATTCGTCAAGCCGTTCTTACGCCATGAAGGTTACCACTAACAAGCTAGAAAAGGTCCTCATACTTGACTAAAGCCAGAGCCATATAGCCCTCACAGTTGTACTGTAAGTCCCGGATGTTCGCTTACAGATAAGTCCTTATGGATAGAAACTAGAGCACCATAAAAACAACCCAATATGCTCTAGCCCTCTTGAGACATGTTGCTTTAAAGCATCTTTTAAATGTTTATTGCATATACCATTAATCAAGTTACAGATCATGGTTATTTATCTTGAGCACTAGCATAAATACTACCCAATGCAATGTCCCACGGTGTCAAGGTACAAGATACAAAAGCTAGGATATCCTTAGTGGTAACAAGGTAGACACATGCACATGAATTAAGTATATTAAAGGTGAATAGGAAACAAAGATGATCCCATGTTATACTTGCCTTAACTTAGATCCTTCTTCAAGTCCAAACCTCAATGAACTGCTTCTTGATCACCACGTATAGCTCACCGACTAGACAAGATATAAAAGCAGCACACAAGCGTCCATTCAATTATACACGAAGCAAACAATAGAAATAAATTAGAACAGTACACCAAACATATGAAATAACAAGTGAAAAGTTTTTAAAGATGTTCTACGCATTGCTACGAACACACAGGCGCGAAAAGCACGCTAGTCGAAACTATGGTTGAAAAGATACATCTATCGAAAGATTTTGTTGTATAAAACGGAAAATTATAGGTCTCATTTGTTTTAACTATATAAAATCAAATATATAAGATAAAATACTTTTTATAGATATTCAAAAGTGACTTAGGCTAAATTACATTTAAATTTAGAAAACTAAAGGAGAAATCAATAATATTTTATTTATAAATCTAGTTGCACAGTTATTAATCAAGTTAGATCTAAACTATAAAATTGCAGAGATTTTGATAAAGAAAACATTAATACGAATACATAGTTCATGTTGTTATAAATCCATTGCAATTTGAACAGACTAATTCGGAATTAAAACAAATAAGTTATGAATTAAACGAGATTTTCTTTAGTAAAATAATAGATTAATTTTAACATCGAATCTTAAAGGTAGAAAACCTAACCAATAGTAGAACTAACAGTATAAAAAGTTTGTAAAACTGTTCTACACGTTATTACGATCACACAGACGTAAAGATCACGAAATTCGGATTTAAAATGTGAAAGTTATGAATTTTCTAAGATTTTCTATAGATAAATAATTACTTTAATATAAACTCGAAAATTAATTTTTTCAAACCTACTGTATAGTACTACTAACATGTAGAGCTCGCAAATACGAACCTAACACAATTTGAACGGGTCAAATCGGAGTTAAACGTAGAAGATATGGCCTAAACAAGATAGTGGCAGTTTTGTAAATACCTAGTTTCGAAAATAAATCAAAATCTGGTTTTTAATGTGATCTAGACGGTGGAATTCAAGTAAATACCTCTTCTTCTTCTTGGAGTAGAACGCCTGGTGGCTTCGTCGAACGGCGATAAGAGAAGGAGGAGAAAATATAATTTACTACACGAGAGATTTCTCAAACTAGGGGTTCCTCTACGGTAGTTTTTGGTGTGCTTTGCCCATGGGGTAGGTACGTATATATAGGGAGAAAAACTCTCCACCTCCATGTCAACTAGCGATATGGTGCTAATTGACGTTGCACCATCTACCTCCGCTAATAGGCCTAAGAATCATTTAAACGCATTAGTAAATAAATGTATGGGCTTTGAGATTTATTAGGATTATTGCACATGGGCTTTGAGCGTTGGAAAACAAATGAGAGATTTATTATTTTCGGAATTAATTATTTTCATGGATAAAATAATTCTAGAAAAGTGTAGAATTATTATTTAAGCCGCGAAAAATACTCCGAAAGCTCCGAAAATTCAGGGAAATTTTTCAGAGACATTATGGAACATGAGGAACCCAAATAAAGTATTTGGAGCTCACTAAAAGGTAATTTTGGAGCATCTAAAAATTAGATTATGTTCACAGACAAGTGGAAACATGCTACAGAAAAAGTCAGAAAAATTCCCGAGAAGTTTGTAGAGATTGATTGATGGACGAGAAACTGAAAGGAGTGATTTGGGTTACAAAGAAAAGATTTTAGGAAGCTCTCAAAAAAACTTGAGCTGAGAGACAAGGAATTTGACTGTAGAAAAAGAATAAAGGTATAGCAGAGAAGAAAAATTAACCTACTAAACGCATTTTAATATTAACAGTTTGAATTGATTTTGAACCTTGATCAAAACCAAACAATACAAAAACACAATGCATTAGCATGTATGCACAACAATGTTGTTACATCCTAAGATGAATTTTAATTTAACAATAATTTTTATTTTCCTATGTTTTCATGAGCACAAAAAATACATAATTAAATCATTTTAGCTCTATTTCCAAATAAGCAATTTTTCGGGTGTTACAATTCTACCCCCTTAAGATGAATCTCGTCCTCGAGATTCGGAAGATGGTGAGCAAAGAGATAGGGCTATTTTGCCATTGAATCTTCTTCTCTTCCTCAAGTAGTTCCATCCTCTTGATAGGGATTCCGCTTTACTTTGCACACTTTAATAATCTTTCTCCAAGTAACTCGCTCAACCATTTCCAAGATGTTGATAGGGACTCCGAACAAACCTTCAGGTAGCCCTATTTATTAAGCCACTTCTCTTTCCATATTAAGAACCATAAATAAACCAATGTTTCAAACTGCGAACTTGTTCTTCATATCGTAACTCCTAGTACTTCTCTTAAGGGCCACCTTGAGATGCACAATCTCCAACTGGAAAGCCTAATCTATTCTTCATGTGCCAATATACATCCTCTTCTGACGAATCACTTTAGGTTATCCTTAATAGTCCATATTGCCAAATCCATAACAATGGAGTCTATACTCAGGTTAAGTTGCCCAACTCTTAAACACAACTCTTAGTCCATGGTGTCATCCGAATCTTCTAGCATAACTCTCCTTTGCTAAGGGCATCGGCAACGACTTTTGCTCCTCCCAGTGATAGCACTTTTCGAAGTCATATATCATCAATTCTATTCCTTTGACAATGTCACTAGCTCAACCCCAACCTAGTAATGATGTCCTTTATATTCTTACAATCCATGTAGGTGTCACTCTTATAAACCGCGTAAATATCACACTTGTGTCCAATAGGATAATATCTCCAAAACCTTCAAAGCATAAACTGATATCTCCACTTCCTTGTGTTAGGTAGTTCAACTCATGTTTCCCATGCATCCCTAATGCTCAAGCCATCATATTTTCCTTCTTGCATAAGGACACACCCCTCACCTTGACATGGTGCATCACGATAGATGGGACACTCTTGTCTTGATATGGCAGATCTAACTCATAAGTTTTACTTCTTCTTCAATGCCTTTATAATTTTCCTGAGGTTTACGAGTCCAAAGATACTTAATATCTTCTGTAGTAGCAATATCTTGAGAGTCTTGGATAAACCTTCCTTCAACTTCTAACTAGATGTCATCATTTTAAAAGAAACTCTGAGTCACTCTTACATCCCTAGGTGAATTCCCCATCACCAACTTTCTTGAGCTCTTCTTCACCACTAGAGATAACTATCTAAATAGAGGACTTCCTTCCCTCACACTTGCTAAACTAGTCATAATGTCGACATCCTCTGAACCTTCATGAAATCAATTGTAGATGTCCAATATCGATGCCAACTTATCTTGTGTAAGATTGGACTCCCAACTGATGATAGATCAGAGCGAAGACCAAGACCCGTCTTGACGATTACCCGAGCTCCTTGCAGATGTTCTAACAAGTCACCAATCCAAAGAAAATGATACCCACTCTTGATAGTGCCTTCTCAACCAGGGGATTAACCCATACTTCCAAATGAAGCACTAGAACATACGAAACCTTCGTATTGCAACTTCTTTAACTCGGCTACCCCCCTTAAGAAAAGATAAACTAGGGGAACAACAAAGGATAGCTGGCATCTTCTTTTGAGTGAATTAACCATCATAAAGATCTTCTGATATCCAAGAGAAACTCATGTGCATAGGCAAGAACAAATAATCTGAAATTCCTCGTGAGCAGAAAAACAGCAGCACAGTAAAACATCCATATCTCCAGTTCTGTTAATCCAATTAAGTTGCACCTTATACCGTTGGAAAGCTTATCAAATTCTCTACAACTTAATTATTGATCACCTCCCCAGATTCCAATTTTAAAATATGGTTTCAGAGTGAGACATGAAATCTGTCCAGAAAGTCTGGCAGCGCAGATGCGGCATCTTGCAACAATTATATATCGAGTTCCAAAATTCATATGATGACACGCCTTACATGGTTGAAAAGCTTATTAAATAATCAGCATCTTTTGTATAGAACACTTTCCCATATTCTGTAGTTAAGGTAGTCGAACACAGTGCCCAACAGAAACTGTTCCAGGGTTCAGGCAGCGCAGTTGCATCGTCTTGTGATTTTCATAACTCCCAATCCAAAATAGCCATGAGGGTGGTTCTTGTGGCTAGATAAAGATGTCGAAGCCTAATGTTGTCTAGAACTTTCTCATGATTTATGGTCATCCAAAGACAGATGTATAAGCCAAATGAGATAAACTGCTCTAAAAGGATAGGATGTAGAGAGTCAAAATAAACCAACCCATCTACCTATTCACTAATCCTTATATCTTAAGCCGATATCTAAATGAAATTGTGGAATCCACAAATTCATTGCAATCATTACAAAGATCCAAATCAAGCATAAACATAATGACAACAAATGGAACACCGAAGGTTCACACTTCAAACATTGAGTCAACTGGCGATACTATCGTTCTCTTCATGCCAAGGGTAAGGATTCTAAAGCTCCTCTTTCGATTTTGTAAGAAGGGGGTGAGGAATGGTTCTAAAAAAACATATCAAATCAAGGAGTGTTGATGAGATCAAAGGTTTAAAACAAGCATCATGGAGAAGATGAATATCAAGGGTGGGGATATAGTGGAGAAGAAATATCAAGGTTTATAGACCAAGAAAGTTATAGCAATTTTAAAACCTTAAGACAACCAATTTCTAACTAGACTTGCGTCCTACAGTCAGCATTGCTTTGATACCACTCTGTCACACCCGGTTTTAAGGACAAAACCAGACATACACTATATGTGAAATAAAGAAGTCAAATCTCACATATAGCCGCAGATAAGTGTAATATCAAGAGACAAATGCTTAATAAACATAATGTAATAGTATAAGATATAACCTTAGAGAGCAACACAGCGGAAAGACAACTCTGAACACCGGGTGTAGACTTCACTCCAGGAACAAACTGACTGGTTGATCACAAACCTAAAAACTCAAGAGACTATCCTGAAGTGTGGGAAATAGCAAGAGTGAGTCCATGTCGAACTCAGCAAATATATCATGGGGTTCATGAGGCTCAAAAGATTTGACACGGGTTTACTGCAATAGCTTTTAGTGAGTCATCTTTTTAGCATTTGAGTAGCAACAAGTTATCATAAGCCCAAATAACCCCATGATCATGTAAACGTGAATAACGTATAGCAAGAAACAATAATCATTAGTGAGCATCAATATCATCAGTATTATAATTATCATCAGTGTTCATCATTTATTCTGTAAGTGTCCAAGGCCACTCGTGACCGTGAGTACGGCTGTTATAACAGTTTTACACTCTGCAGAGGTTGTACACTTTCACTGTGAGTCGTGATTTACCCTTTCGCCCGAGGTAGCTAATCTCTTGACCCACTTCCAAGGAAGGTCGGCAGGGTTTACTATGAAGCCTTTCAAAGGTTTGTCTAACAAGTTAGGGCCATTAGATTCACTCACAAACAGATGTAGAGCCCCCCTTCCAAATGGCACAATGACACGCAGCCTATACACATAAGGACAGAGGCCGCACTATACCCGATTCGTCAAGCCATTCTTACACCATGAAGGTTACCACTAACAAGCTAGAAAAGGTCCTCATACTTGACTAAAGCCAGAGCCATATAGCCCTCACAGTTGTACTGTAAGTCCCGGATGTTCGCTTACAGATAAGTCCTTATGGAGAGAAACTAGAGCACCATAAAAACAACCCAATATGCTCTAGCCCTCTTGAGACATGTTGCTTTAAAGCATCTTTTAAATGTTTATTGCATATACCATTAATCAAGTTACAGATCATGGTTATTTATCTTGAGCACTCGCATAAATACTACCCAATGCAATGTCCCACGGTGTCAAGGTATAAGATACAAAAGCTAGGATATCCTTAGTGGTAACAAGGTAGACACATGCACATGAATTAAGTATATTAAAGGTGAATAGGAAACAAGGATGATCCCATGTTATACTTGCCTTAACTTAGATCCTTCTTCAAGTCAAACCTCAATGAACTGCATCTTGATCACCACGTATAGCTCACTGACTAGACAAGATTATAAAAGCAGCACACAAGCGTCCATTCAATTATACACGAAGCAAACAATAGAAATAAATTAGAACAGTACACCAAACATATGAAATAAGAAGTGAAAAGTTTTTAAAGATGTTCTACGCATTGCTACGAACACACAGGCGCGAAAAGCACGCTAATCGAAACTATGGTTGAAAAGATACATCTACCGAAAGATTTTGTTGTATAAAACGGAAAATTATAGGTCTCATTTGTTTTAACTATATAAAATCATATATATAAGATAAAATACTTTTTATAGATATTCAAAAGTGACTTAGGCTAAATTACATTTAAATTTAGAAAACTAAAGAAGAAATCAATAATATTTTATTTATAAATCTAGTTGCACAGTTATTAATCAAGTTAGATCTAAACTATGAAATTCCAGAGATTTTGATAAAGAAAACATTAATACTAATATGTAGTTCATGTTGTTATAAATCCATTGCAATTTGAACAGACTAATTCGGAATTAAAACAAATAAGTTATGAATTAAACGAGATTTTCTTTAGTAAAATAATAGATTAAATTTAACATCGAATCTTAAAGGTAGAAAACCTAACCAACAGTAGCACTAACAGTATAAAAAGTTTGTAAAACTCTTCTACACATTATTACGATCACACAGACGTAAAGATCACGAAATTCGGATTTAAAACGTGAAAGTTATGAATTTTCTAAGATTTCCTATAGATAAATAATTACTTTAATATAAACTCAAAAAATTTTTTTTTCAAACCTACTGTATAGTACTACTAACATGTAGAGCTCGCAAATACGAACCTAACACAATTTGAACGGGTCAAATCGGAGTTAAACGTAGAAGATATGGCCTAAACAAGATAGTGGCAGTTTTGTAAATACCTAGTTTCAAAAATAAATCAAAATCTGGTTTTTAATGTGATATAGACGGTGGAATTCAAGTAAATACCTCTTCTTCTTCTTGGAGTAGAACGCCTGGTGCCTTCGTCGAACGGCGACAAGAGAAGGAGGAGAAAATATAATTTACTACACGAGAGATTTCCCAAACTAGGGGCTCCTCTACGGTAGTTTTTGGTGTGCTTTGTCCATGGGGTAGATACGTATATATAGGGAGAAAAACTCTCCACCTTCATGTCAACTAGCGATATGGTGCTAATTGACGTTGCACCATCTACCTCCGCTAATAGGCCTAAGAATCATTTAAACCCATTAGTAAATAAATGTATGGGCTTTGAGATTTATTAGGATTATTGCACATGGGCTTTGAGCGTTGGAAAACAAATGAGAGATTTATTATTTTCAGAATTAATTATTTTTATGGATAAAATAATTCTAGAAAAGTCCAGAATTATTATTTAAGACGCGAAAAATACTCCGAAAGCTCCGAAAATTCAAGGAAATTTTCCAGAGACATTATGGAACATGAGGAACCCAAATAAAGTATTTGGAGCTCACTAAAAGGTAATTTTGGAGCATCTAAAAATTAGATTATGCTTATAGACAAGTGGAAACAAGCTACAGAAAAAGTCGGAAAAATTTTCGAGAAGTTTGTAGAGATTGATTGATGGACGAGAAACTGAAAGGAGTGATTTGGGTTACAAAGAAAAGATTTTAGGAAGCTCTCAAAAAAACTTGAGCTGAGAGACAAGGAATTTGACTGTAGAAAAAGAATAAAGGTATAGCAGAGAAGGAAAATTGACCTACTAAATGTATTTTAATAAAAATAGTTTGAATTGATTTTGAACCTTGATCAAAACCAAACAATACAAAAACACAATGCATTAGCATGTATGCACAACAATGTTGCTACATCCTAAGTTGAATTTTAATTTAACGATAATTTTTATTTTCCTATGTTTTCATGAGCACAAAAAATACATAATTAAATCATTTTAGCTCTATTTCCAAATAAGCAATTCTTCGGGTGTTACAAAGAGCATATCGGATGCCTCTGAAAGAGTTGGCTAAACTTAAGGTACAATTGCAAGAACTGCTTGACAAAGGTTATGTCAGACCTGTTCATCACCGTGGGGATGCCCTGCTATATTTGTCAAAAAGAAGGATCACACTTTGAGGTTTTGTGTTGACTATCGTCTGTTAAATGAGGTGATAATCAAGAATAAGTACCCCCTTCCTCGCATTGATCTACTCTTTGATCATCTTGCGGGAGCTAAGGTGTTCTCTAGGATAGATCTAAGATCTGGTTATCATCAGATAAAAATTTGCCTAGAAGATATTCCAAAGACAACTTTCACCACCAGATATGGTTTGTATAAATATCTGGTCACGTCTTTTGGTCTAACCAAAGCTCTAGCTCACTTCATGTATTTGATGAATTCTGTTTTCATGCCGGAGCTTGAGAAGTTTGTGGTTCTATTCATTGATGATATTCTCATATACTCCAAGAACAAAGAGGAACATGTGGAACACCTCTGTATTGTTCTAAGTCGTTTGAGAGAACACTAGTTATATGCAAAGTTTATTAAATGTGAGTTTTGGCTTGATGAAGTGCCATTTCTGGGGCATGTTTTGTCTGCCAAGGGTGTTGCTGTAGACCCTGGCAAGGTACGGGACATTCTTGATTGGAAGCCATCTAACTCTGTGCATCAAGTTCGTCAGTTTCTCGGAATGGCAGGATATTACCGCCGATTTATTCCTGACTTCTCCAAAGTGTCAAAACCCATCACTGAATTGTTGAAGAATCAAACTAAGTTTGTCTGGTCACCTGAATGCAATGAAGCCTTTGAAACATTGAAAAGGTCTTTAACTACTGCACCTGTTCTAGCTTGGCCAGACATTGAAAAGCCATTTGATGTTTACTGCGATGCTTCAGGCATTGGTATTGGGTGTGTACTGATGCAACAAGGCCGAGTTATTGCTTATGCTTCTAGGCAACTCAAGCGTCATGAGGAACACTATCCAACCCATGATTTGGAACTTGCTGTTGTTGTTTGTGCACTTAAGATCTGGCGTCACTATCTGTTGGGTAGTAGTTGTAATATCTATACTGATCACAAGAGTTTGAAATATATCTTTACTCAGTCAGAATTGAATATGCGTCAGAGAAGATGGTTGGAGTTGATCAAAGATTATGATTTAGAAGTTCATTATCATCCGGGCAAAGCTAATGTTGTTGCAGATGCTCTCAGTCATAAACCTCACTGCAACTGTCTGACAGCAAGGCTGTTTGATAGCACTATATGCCAGGAAAGGGAAAAGTTGAATATAGAGATTGTTTCGCAGGGAACCTTAGCTAATATCATATTGGAGTCCACTATATAGAGTCAAATTGTTGTCGCTCAGAAAGAGAACAAAGGAATAGCTCATATTAGAGAAAAAGTTATAACCGGAAAGGCTCCATGTTTCCATATTGATGATAATGGTGTTCTTTGGTTCAAGAATCGTCTGGTAGTACCAAAAGTTCATGAGTTGCGACAACAAATCCTTGATGAAGCACATTTGTCTAGATTTTCTATTCATCCAGGCAGCAATAAGATGTACCATGACCTAAAACAAAGATTCTGGTGGACAAAAATGAAAATAGAGATAGCGCAATATGTTGCTAAGTGTGATACATGTCAACGGGTTAAAGCAGTTCATCTGAAATCTACTGGAGAATTACAACCTTTACCATTTCCATCTTGGTAATGGGATGATATCAGTACGGACTTTATTGTTGGGCTGCCGAAGACATCTAAAGGTTGTGATTCCATCTAGGTTATTGTTGATCGCCTCACAAAGCAAGCTCATTTCTTGCCAGTAAGAACAGATTATCTAGCTATATGTTATGCTAAGCTATACATCGATCGTATCATGAGTCTTCATGGAGTACCCAAAACCATTATTTCTGATAGAGGTACACAATTTGTCTCTAAATTCTAGAAAGAACTTCATAAATCACTGGGTACTAAACTCATCCACAGTTCAACCTATCATCCGCAGATCGGAGGACAGACTAAAAGAGTTAATCAGATTCTGGAAGACATGTTGATAGCCTATGTTCTCACATATTCCCATAAGTGGGATGAGTGCTTATCTTTGGTAGAATTCTCCTATAACAATAGTTATCAGGAGAGTATTAAGATGGCACCGTTTGAAGCTCTGTATGGTCGGAGATGTAGAACTCCACTGAACTGGTCTAAACCTAGAGAACGATGGTTCTTTGGATTGGATTTGGTGAAAGAAACCGAGGAAAAGGTTCGACGCATACAAGCTAATATGAAAGCTGCACAGTCTCGACAGAAAAGCTATACAGACAAGAGACATCGACCTTTAGCATTCAAAGTGGGAGATCATGTATATTTGAAAGTATCACCTATGAAAGGAGTTAACCTCTTTGGAGTCAGAGGAAAACTAGCACCTCACTATATTGGTCCTTTTCCAATTGTGCAACAGTGTGGAACAGTAGCATACCGTCTTAAGTTGCCAGAACAATTGTCCGCTGTACATAGTGTGTTTCATGTATCTCAGTTGAAAAAGTGTCTCCGAGTACTAGAACAAGCCATTGATATCGAGGGAGTTGAACTAGAACTAGATCTAACTTATGTAGAGTATCCTGTCAGAATTCTAGATCAAAAAGATCGTGTCACTCGCAATAGGACGATCAAATTCTATAAGGTGCAGTGGAACAAGCATTCAGAGGAGGAAGCTACTTGGGAATCAGAGGATTATCTGAGAGAGAATCATCCAAATTTCCTTGCATCTATTTAGGTTGCTAATTCCTCTATAGTTGTAACCTTTCTTGTAGCAATGATGTAATAGTATAAACTCTCCTTTTGTTGTTGTTTTGTAATCCTCGATGTAATAAAGGTTTGACATATTTCCTTTTCCATTACTTAACCTGAGTTTGTTAAATCTCGAGACAAGATTTCTGTAAGGGGGGAAGAGCTGTAACACCTCTGGTGTTATGCACTACTAAAACTTGCCATGTCATCATGATTGCATGTTAAGCATGTCATTTAGTTAACCTTGTGTTGCACTCATTAAAATAATATTTAATTTCTAGAAATACATTGTGTTGTGTGTACTCTCTAGTTAATCAGCTTTAAATTAATCAAACAAGTTTAACAAACCTACTTTTAAAATCCTAAGTGTTGAAACATGGTGTTTCATTAGTGAAACATAAATGTTTCAATTGTATCTCTCTACCTTAACATCTTCTCCTATATCTGTTAGGATTTAGGGGTTGGTGACTTAAGCAAAGTTGGAGATCATCTCAAGAGGAGCAACTTTTACATTTGGAGCTAGTCGAGTTGCTATGCAAATTTTGGAGAATTAAGGAGCAGAAGAAGAGAGTTTAATACTGCCTTCATGGGTTAACTGAAAGTTCCTAAGTTCAGCTTTCTCCTACTCTTTTTCCTTTATCTGGATCTCCCAAACCATATGAATCTAAGCTCGAGTTTATGAATAAAGTTGGAGATGATACATGGAGGAACAACTTCTATAATTGGAGCTCCTTGATTTGCCACACGAAATCCCAAGAAATTGGATGATGAACCTACACTATTAGGCTGCTATAGTGCTCCGGGAGAGTAGCATGCTTGCCTGCATCACCACCGACCACTCGCCGCCCTTGCCAACCGTCGTTCTCGTGTCAACATGCAGGTGCTTCCCTTGGCCACGTCGCAAGCTTGAGGTGCACGCCTAGAAGTTTTCCATTCGCCCTTATCTTGCCAAGCCGGACGCCGAGCTCGACCTTTCTCTTTTGATCACCGGCCATGAGCTCTCGGTTCACCGGCCAAATTCTCAGTCTCTACTCCATCCTGACCAAATTAGTTTTCC
>CM039595.1:42262114-42289672 GCA_022457205.1 Saccharum spontaneum | reverse complement strand
TGCCATATATGAATATCCCTATATCTCGCAGGTGACAGGAAATCACCTGACTTCTACCGCTTAAAGCAGGGCTAAGCATCTACTCAATCCTAGTCTATGTAGGATTCAAGGATTCATATATCTGGACAAGGAATGATATAATGCAGCAAGGGTTTCCAACCAACTCCTACCACTTATGCAACAATACTTATAACATATATATATAATTAATTGCTTTGAAGATAGGAGGCTTATAATGCTCCGGGGCTTGCCTGGGATCCGACTCAAGTTAGAGTATGTCATATGAATTCACTTGGCGAGCATCCTCCAATCTAGCACTTGTCCGATCCTTTTATCTTCGGGATGGATCCACCAACTCCGTCTTTGGATTTGGCTCCACCTTAGGTTCTTCACGCGCTTCAGCTAGCATACCTAAATGAGGTGCAATAATGCATATGTATGAATGCATAGAAGTGCAATAAACAGAGAAATCAAACAAGCATACCAAAGTTCTCACAAACACATAGAGCTAATTAACTTAATCCTCTCTTAAGGCGTAAGATAGAAGAGGGCAATCACATCAATCAAGACACAAGTCTCATAACATCACAGGGTACTAACCCAAGTATCATCAAAGATATGAGTCACACTTCAATACCCAAGCATGACAAAGTTAATCAAAGTACTAGAACTAGAAATTGCTACCTTCTGGACATCAGACCAACAGCTGAGTAATTTAATCATAACTGGAGATCTACAACTCCAAATGACTTGCAAGAAGACATTATGGAAAGCTTATGAAATTATCTATATTTCATTTATAATCATCACAGCATGATTCCAAAGTTTAACATGTCGAATTTACATAAACACAGAAACTGGTCTAACAAGACAGAGAGCAAGCAATTCTGTAACCCAACTTTAAACAGCTATAACTCCTAAACCACATGGCCAAATGCCACCAAATTTTAACAGCAGCTAGATATATAAATTATCTACAACTTTTGTATAAACAAGTTTCACAACAAAGCATATTATCATGAAGAACTTTACCAAGTTTTTAGATCTGTCCAGAAACCTCATTTGCAAGAAATAATTATTAACTTATATTGCAAACATATAATTAGACAAAACCAACTTTACCAACATTTCATACATTACTAATGAACACCAGAAAACATAGTGTCAACTACAAAATAAATTCTTTTAATACATTTTCTTAATTTATTTAGATAATTAGGTGGAATTATGACCACATCACAAAGGTACTCAATAAATTCTACCAAAATTACAGAGGCCTACACATACTCCCAAAAGCCTACTGTCCAAACTTGAAACCATTTGGACCTGTATGACAACCTCTATGAAAAAGACAAATAGCTATAGCAATAAATCATGGGAGAGCAAGTTAAACTTAACACTCAATATTTTCTGTGAACACAAGGCCATATTATGAATCAATATGATAGAGAAACACCATACTAAGGTAATGGAACAACATTTTATATTTTTATCATTTATATATTATTTATAAGCTATTTATCAAGCTATAAACAAGTTAAATCAATAACTTGAGCATACAGTAAGCAATGACCATGAAATTTATACCACAGTACATCCACAGCATGACAATCCTACCATAAAAATTTCACATCAATTGGAGCATCACAACTCAAGATATAAAAATAACAAGGAAAACAAGCATTTATTTTCCATTTAGCAAGATCTAGGTAAAACATCCTGAAACCCGGAAACAACCTATAAGTTTTATATTTTTCTTAGACAGTGCATATTACTAGAAGACCAACAAAATTGGAATCACTAATTTTGGACTTCTAAAACTCCAAATATTGATGAAAGCAAGTTAATCCATTTCCAAAATCACTTTTCACTAATAAATTTCTACAGCACAAACACATGCATGCATGGCACAACCGATTACGCTAACATGCAGAGCACTTCACAAGGATTCCAACAAAACCAATTGCACAATTTTTGGAGCTACCAAATATGAGATATATATTTTACAAGATAAAAGAAAATCTGTAGACTTGATGTGGTATTGCTCTTTTAGGTGGGGCCCACTCGTCATAGGGACATAACCATCTTCTTCACAGAGACGCCAAGAGCAGAGAAGCGCCGGGGAACGGCCGACTCCGGCCGGCCTGCGGCATCGCCGGTGACGAGCGGCGGCGGAGCACGAGCTGGCACGCGCGACCCTGCTGCAGGGCATGGCTAGGCCCGCGACGACCCATGGCAGCGTGGCCACGACCACGGCGCCAGCAACGGAGGTCGCAGCGGCGGCGACGCTGTACGGCGGCACGGCTAGTCGAAGGAAAGTGCGGGAAGGCACGATGCATGCTAGAGATGGTGATGAAACTCTTGGCTGGGACGGAGGAAGGGTGCAACAGCAGGGAGCAGATAGCAGCAAGCTTCCACCTCGGCGCCCATGGCGGACGTGCTCTGGTCTGCGCGTTCGCGTGCTGCTGGCGAAGCGAGGAGCGAGCATGAGTGCGGGGAGGAGTGGAGGGGGATGGAGAGGGTGCTCAGGAGCTTCTCCAAAACTGCACAGACAAAGGCAAGGGCGAGGTGGAGGTGGCAGCCATGGTGGGGCGAGCTCGGCTGCATGCTTGCCACGGAGCCAATTCATCGAGCACGTGGTGCGCAACAATGTGGCTGGCGTGGGAGCTGATTTTGGGCCACTTCTGGGCCAAATTTGGAGATGGGCCAAAAGGAAAAGTCAAAGCCCACTCGATGCTCTACAAATTCCATTTAAGGTTCATGACCATTATTGCTCTGGATTAGGAGATAATTAAGCGTCAAAATGGTATTGTCAAAGCCTTCCAAGTGATTAACAAAACTCCAAAATTGATGGTCTTAACGAAGTCAAACTGATGCCATCTTTTCACATGCTCTTCTCCATATTGTCTACTCCAACTTTTGTATTTGCCTCAACTTGAGTTGCTTAACAAAAATTGGAGAACGCAGAATGCCAACGTGTCGATGTCAAAAGGTAACAAAGTAAACTTTTGCTGTTTTGGGAACTATTTCCAAAGATCCAAATGAACTCCAAACTTGATGAGACTTGATTCATTGGCTCCACCATGAAAAGTACTTCAACACATATTGAGGAATCCAATTGAGCTACCACATGAATTTGGACGATAAAATGTCGCAAAGAAGATAGCTCACTGCTGTCACTTGGGGACTTAGAAAAATTCCTGGAGTGATCAAAACTGCACTGTATTGAATCTTGAGAGCTCTATTTGACTAGGTTAGAGGCCAAACTAGGTCTTGACTTTTAAACAAAGTTTGTTCTACACAATATGAACTACAACTTTTGTTTAAGGTCAAATCTCATAACTAGTATAGAAGTCAAACTTTCACTTTGGTCAACACAGCAACTTAATAAAGCATAAACTAGGGTTTTAGGCCAATTGGAGCATTTTCTTGGCATTTGCAAAACATGAACCCTTCATGACTTTTGTTGTAGGGTTCATCTAGAATCTTTTGGGCAAGTTTGCAAGGTTTGGTCGATGATCCATAATTCTATTCACTTAATGGTGCAATTCCAATATGAATAGAACTTATCATTTCATGTGACTTTTTGATTCCAAACTTCATAAAACTTTTCCAGTGACCAATATAGATGAGTATTGATGTGAGACACATGAAGATATCCCAATAACACCACTCAAGCATATATCTTGAAAATGGGCCTATATGTAAAGCAATGGTGTAACATCCAAGTTTAGATTAGGCTCACCTCCACTTAATCTATCAGGTTTGAGCTCTAACCCACTGCTTAGTGAGTGACAAACACCTGGGGTGTTACAGCCCTCCCCCCTTAAAAGAATCGCGTCCCGAGATTCGGAATGGAAGACCTTTTAAGGAAGAGAGACACGTTATCTAGTTCCCAATATCTGCTATAGCATTCAGCTAAAAAGCTTCAACATCAGTGAACAATTTGGTCAAAGGCACTTTCTGATACTTATCCTTCATGGTAAAATTTGTCTGAAGAATTTTCTTCATTGACTTCCTTGAAGCATTGTTACTTTGGGAGGAATCCAAGATAGCACAATATGACATTCTAAATGTACGAAGATCATTTAGTCCGTGAGCTGACCACTCACAAGTATCTGACTCTCTAATGAGCACAACATAGGCCATATGAACTTGACATTAGAACAAAATATTCTGAAGTATATTCGTTGAAATGGCTCTATGTTCACACGGTTTTGAAAAGCAGTTCTCTACCAAAATGGCTTGAGTACAACTTTCCAAAAGGGTGAGATCATAGACGACAAACATTCTCTAAGGCTATAGGATACTGACTAACCAATAGACAAGGTCTATGTTGGTCATAAATGTTCATTCATTTAGACACCAACTAATGGAAAACTACTTGAAGTTCCATGTGTGTAGTTCTCTTTCTCTGATGACAACACTGTATTATCTGAGTTTGTCAAGAGGTCAGTGAATGTGATAGCTGACTCTGTCGGCTCCATATTTTAGCCAAAGGTTACCTAAGAAGATTCTCATCCAAATGCAATAGTTATCCGGGTGGAATCAGATGCAAGCTCTTGGGTAAAAACATTTATAAGGTACCAAAGTATGCCATCATTGGAAAATCATTACCAAAGAAAGATATAGCGAGGCCTGAAGGACAACAAAAGTTGTAATTATTCACTAAACCGTGGGGAGTAGTCTACCACCAAGCGATTGAGTAAAATTTTTCCTTTGTGACTTAGTTGCACTATAAGTTGAGTTGACTTGTAGCGTAGCAACTTTGTCAGGCCAACCTTTCACCATGAGGCTTCTTCATTAGGATCAAATAGTAGCTCTAAGATGGGAAATCGGTTGTTTGACACTTTTCAAACTATTTTTGATTCATGATGGTATGAATTGATTTGCAAAACACCAAGGCTTGTCGTACATTGTTGATATGAGAAAGCAAAAGCAAATGAACGAGTGTAAACTATTATCTTTGAGACCCCAAAAGGGGTATCCAACAGCAGATCTCGACCATTTTCCACATTGGGATAATCAACCACTTTCATAATCTTGTTATACGAGGAATGAGCACAGTTCCAAAAATATGGCAGATTTTGTACCCTTTAGTTTTCTACTCATATCTCACAAACTACTGCTCTATTTTCACATGAATTTTGGTAGGCATATAGATCCCTAAGTTCTCTAACTATTGATTTACATATCAATCTGACGATGCACATGCTTTGAACTTACGGTTACTTTTGCAAGGCAAAATGCATACTCTACCTGGAGAACATTCCTACAAGGATAAGGAACCGCTTCCGAATATTCCTCAACACTTTGTCCAATAAAGTTATGAACAAACTGTTTGTGGAACCTACGGGCACAAGGATGTTGATCGAAACTAGGGCATGCTTTCTCTAATTCTTCACTTTAGCTGATAGAACACCTTGCACTATTTGTGTGATTGTCCAAGATGGAATTGACTTGATCACAATGGCTCTAGAAGATAGAATATCACTCAAGTTGTTGGCTAGTTGATTAACTTCTTGTTGGTTATTGCTCTGTAAGACATAGCCTTCGTAGCTACCAAGGAGTTGTTACCTAGCTAGAGATTAACCTTCCTATTGGTAACTAATCAGTTGCCTCTCAACACTAAAAATTTCCAAATCTTCACTCTTTACCACAATAATCATGGTTGATGCAGAACAGATGGTTGCCATCAAAGTCAACAGATAAGGACTCATATCAGAGATGGTTGATTTCGACGGTATGGCCATTATGCATACAAAGGTTAAAATTTGCATAATGTGACGATCGAGTCTTATCCAACAGATGACTTGTCCAACATTAAGTGTTGGGTGTCCTTTTTATCCAACAGAGATGAGATACGTTGCTCACTAGATTGAGTTGTCAATACTGGAACAACTAAGGAGAGTCACTTGTCTACCACCTATTGCAGTCTATTAATGTTTATGTCGGTGACCGGTTCTTCAAAGGTTATCCTCTTAGCAACTTCAGAAGGAAACTCCACTACTTTCTGTCTAATACGATATGGAGAGATAACCAAGAAAGGAACACAGGAAATTAACACATCGACTGTCATTTCATAATGGATCATAACTAGAAACTGTGATACCAGCGCGTGCCAAGCAGCCAGCCATGTGTCTGCAGCCATAGGAGGCCCTTGGTTTCGTCGCGGCACCATCAGCTGCTACTCATAACACCATTACTAAACGCACAACGAAAGTAAAATTTCAAGTGGCACCACTAGGCTATAAGAGCAAGCGCCATACAAGGAGGGATAGCAAGCAAAGGTAGTCATAAGGTTTAGAATCAACCCAAAATTGATCCGAAGATCAAAATATAGCACAAGAGAATATAGCTCCATTGCCGGAAGGCGACTGAGTCGGCAATTTTTGCGTAATTCCATGGATACCTGGCGTCAACTAAGGAAACTACTAGATAATTAATTAACGGAGATTCGATCATGTTGAGCAAAAACATGAGATCAAGATTGATAAACATCCCGAGACTTGGGAAGGTTGAGGAGGGCTTAAGCAAACTTCATGGACAAAATTGAGGTACCACTCAAAAATTGAGTTGATATGGTGGATACACGAATTTGCAAACAAACGATTTTGAGGCCGCAGCAAACAGACGTTGCGTCATACTAGCTAACCTTTGGGAGAGGTAACCGGAAGGTCCAACATGGATTTGGGTACAGTCTCCACAACTGGCAACGTACGAACCATGGTCAAAGGCTAGCGTTGATAAAAGTTAACTTGGTTGGTCAGTTGATAAGGGTCTTCCCAAAAATAGTTGCAAAACACCCACGACTTATGCAAACATATAGGAGAACTAAACTTTGGGCTTTCGGTCAAGCAAAGGCATGGATACAAACATTCAAGGGCTAACCACCAAGTCTACCGGCTCAGACTCCTAAGAGAGAACCTAATTGAAGACAACAACCATACAATTACGTAACGTGAAAGTTGTTCTAGGATAAAACTATGCGACCCTCGTATGCTCACCGAGGACAACGAGGTGACAACTATGGCACTAATTAGATAACAAGCATGCATACCCGCATCATAACTTCAAGCACACATGAAGAAGCTTACACAACGAACTCAAGTAACTATTACCAAGCAAAAAGCTCGCACACAGCAATCATTACTAATCACCAGGCTCACCCCCAACAAGCTTTGTCTAAAGCAAGAACTAACTACAAGTTGAGCCCAAAACAAACGCTAGCTAAGGTAGCCAACTTAGCATGGGCACAGAACCTGGACAGCAACACAGTAGTTACTTGTTTCAACCATAACTGAGGTTATAGACATCCCACAAAGGTGATCCTAGACTTTCTAGAAAGCTTAGGAAGATGACTAAACTTTAGTTATTCATACCAAAAGCTAAATCATAGGTTAACATGGCCAACAATGCTAATGTTTCAGATCTGTACCAATATGGACAGAAAACTAACATGAACTTCAAAAATATGTAACTGGAGTTCTAGAGACACAACAAGGCTGAGCCTTCACTTTATGTAAAGCTTATTAAGTTGTCTATAACTTTCTTATTATCATACTAAGATGATTCTACAGTTAACAAGGCTAAACATGATAAAGAAGACATCTCTGCCCGGATTTGGACAGATTCTGTCATTCCACTTTACAAGCTCATAAGTAGAGATTTAGACCACCCCAATTAGTGATATAGGCCATTTTGGAAAGTTCAGAAAAAGTACTACACTTCTTCTATTATCTCCAAGACATGATTCCATATGCACACAGGTCAAACAATGCAAACATTTAGATCTATTCAGGGAATAAGCAAAACCTGACAGTAAACTCATAAAATTCATAACTCCCAAACCATAAGGCCTAGTGTCATGAGATTTTAGGACAAGCTAGATGAGTAAGTTAGCTACAACTTTGGTATTATCCATAACTATAGAAAAGACCATTATGACTATGAAAGTATCACTACAACAGAAAACGTTCTAGCAGCCAACATTTGACAAGCAAAACAAAGCTTGCCTTTGTTCTACTTAACAAGAGAGCGTAGTAGCTCTAAATTTTGTTACCTTAGACCAACACCAATTTAATTCACTCATGAGAATCCAATTTACTTAAGTGAGGTCTAAAGCATTTTCAAAAACTTGTAGGAACAACATATCCACCACTTGGCTAAACTAAAGGACATCTATAGGTTCAAGCATGTAACCACAACTATTTCTATCAAGGCTAAGTACACATTTTTCTCAAGCAACATGGAGCAAGGCATTCTTGTTTGATTCCACACAAGAAAGATAGTGTACCACATCAATCACAAGTTACTTCCTACAAAACAAGGGTGAGAGGAGCATAGCTATGCATAAGGCAACAATCATGAAGATGCATGCTTCGTCCTATTCATCCTCACAAGATTGCCAACCTAAAGTGGCGATCACGTTCTATGTCGGTGGCATAACACGCACTCTCTCGATATTTAGCTAGTCGTCAGCTACATTCGACTTACGCATTCGTGGTTAGCGTACCTGCAGAAAAGTTTCATTGCAGCCCAACATTTCCCAATATAGCACACAATGAAAGCAGAGAAGTAAAATTCTAAGTACTCCCATGTACATATACCCCCGTATATATACATGTAGCACCAAAACTACCCGAATCATCAATCACCCACAATTAAGTACCTTCATATATACATGTGTGTAACATGTAAATAATCCAGTAACCAAAACTAGCTCTCCCCTAGACTGCAGTTTGTACGATCATGCTCTCACAACTCACGCTTACCTGAGCGTAGGTGCGATGTTGCATAAAAGTAAACTAGCGACATATATGACTATCTCATATATGAAGGCTACCTCTAATCTGACACACCGGGTAGCATAGTGTGGGAGAGTTATCACACATACATACCTTGGCCAGGGCATAGATGCATAAATGAAAAACCCCCAAGTTAGTACTTATATAAGCCACCTAATAATCCTTATATGGGCATAAGGAAATTGACCACTGGCATACTTAGATTTAGAATTCAGTTTTCACAAACCTATATATAGCTATAAGTTGGTAAAACTGATTTTATAAAACAAAACCTTTGTTTTAAATACACATACGACAAGTTTAATGTTGAATCTTGCTCCGATACTAGCTGTAACGGAACCATCCAAATTATAAGAGCACAAGTACAAAAACAATCACCGAAGTAATCAAATTCTCGCACTTGAGCCCATATAACTCCGGTAGTCCAATCAAATCACGAGGGATTTCAAACCAACCAACATACAAGCCAGGATCATAGTGATTCAACATAACAAGTCATATGTTACAACCATTTCACAAGTAATTCAATATACATCGGAGTTCAACATAGTTATTACAATTTAAGTTCAAAAGTAGAGGAAGCAAAGTAATTTGAAACTAACAACACCTTTATTTCAATTATATGCCAGTACTAGGTCGACTTTCCACAAAAGCATGAGAGAGAAGATAACTCAGAAGGATCATGCCTGTGATCACACTCCGTCTCTACGGCAGGAGTCAACCAACTCTTGCAGCCGTCATGATACATCACAACCTGCAACAAGTGGGGATAAAACCCTGAGTACAACAATGTACTCAGCTAGACTTACCCGTCAAAAACCAGAAATAAAGTGACACCAAGGATCATGCAAGGCTGATATAAAGTGGGCTAGCTTGACAACATTTTGCATAAAAGCTTAATATGGATAAGTAATCATTAATGCTTAAGCATCGAGTTAATTATCATTAACCTATCATCTATATTAGAACCTGTACTAGAGCACTCACTTTATTAGGAGCAAACAATATTAACCATAGCAGGTATAAATTGAGGCAACCTTTTCATCGTTATCCAATTAACCATCCGTTCAATTTAATGGAATCTACGTTGCCGCTGCTCAAGTCAAGTGCTCACTAACCGGGAGCGACGGCGATTCGAATCGAATTCCTATCCAGCTGGAGGGGTATTTCTAACACTCACCGCG
This sequence comes from Saccharum spontaneum, assembly GCA_022457205.1. Lineage (NCBI taxonomy): Eukaryota > Viridiplantae > Streptophyta > Magnoliopsida > Poales > Poaceae > Saccharum > Saccharum spontaneum. Next base: position 42,279,681 of record CM039595.1, on the reverse strand, counting down.
CAGACCCCTGCCAGGGTCGCACAGGCCACCTTTTCATATGATTCAGGAATCGCGGGTCCGAATGATGTCGCAACCCCAAGGGCGACACTCTGCCAGGTGATAGGGACTCTAACCCCCCCTTGGTCTCACGCCAATGTCCCCAAGCACATCCTTTCTCTCCTCCAAGAAGCAACCTACCATTCGATTCCCGGCCTGAATCACATTACTCGGCTTCGCGGTCGGAACGACTTATCCGGCCAACTAAGTGTTAGACTGCGTTCAACATGACTCAAGGACGTACAGCGAATCGGTCCTTAAACGACTCAGACGGGGATAGATCCACACCCAAGACCTCCATGCCTTGTTGCTTCACTATCGTCATCCCGCCCGGTCTCATTTCATTTTATTAACACATGGTTCCATTCCACGATAGCAATATAGCCAACCGTGCCATATAAGAATATCCCTACATCTCGCAGGTGACAGGAAATCACCTGACTTCTACCGCTTAAAGTAGGGCTAAGCATCTACTCGATCCTAGTCTATGTAGGATTCAGGGATTCATATATCTGGACAAGGAATGATATAATGCAGCAAGGTTTTCAACCAACTCCTACCACTTAATGCAACAATACTTATAACATATATATATATATATATAATTAATTGCTTTGAAGATAGGAGGCTTATAATGCTCCGGGGCTTGCCTGGGATCCGACTCAATGTTAGAGTTTGTCAGGTGAATTCGCTTGGCGAGCATTCTCCAATCTAGCACTTGTCCGGTCCTTCAATCTTCGGGATGAATCCACCAACTCCATCTTCGGGTTTGGCTCCACATCAGGTCCTTCACGTGCTTCAGCTAGCGTACCTAAATGAGGTGCAATAATGCATATGTATGAATGCATAGAAGTGCAATAAACAAAGTAATCATGCAAGCATACCAAAGTTCTCATCAACACCTAGAGCTAATTAACTAAATCCTTATTAGGGCATAACAAAGAAGATTGCAAGCACATCAATCAAGACACAAGTCTTATAAGATCTTAGGGTACCACCTAGGTATCATCAAACCCAAGCATGACAAATTGAATCAAAGTACTAGAACTAGAAATTGCTACCTTTTGGACATCAGACCAACAGCTGAGTAATTTAATCATAACTGGAGATCTACAACTCCAAATGACTTGCAAGAAGACATTATGGAAAGCTTATGAAATTATCTATATTTCATTTATAATCATGACAGCATGATTCTAAAGTTTAACATGTCGAATTTACATAAACACAGCAACTGATCTAACAAGACAGAGAGCAAGCAATTCTGTACCCCAACTTTAAACGGCTATAACTCCTAAACCACATGGCCAAATTCCACCAAATTTTAACAGCAGCTAGATACATAAATTATCTACAACTTTTGTATAAATAAGTTTCACAACAAAGCACATTATCATGAAGAACTTTGCTAAGTTCCCAGATCTGTCCAGAAACCTCATTTGCAAGAAATAATTATTAACTTATGTTGCAAACATATAATTAGATAAAACCAACTTTACCAACATGTCACACATGACTAATGAACACCAGAAAATATAGTGTCCATTCCTAAATAATTTCTTTTAATGCATTTTCTTAACTTATTTAGATAATTAGGTGGAATTATAAACACCTATCCAAGGTGCATAATAAATTCTACCAAAATTACAGAGGCCTACACATGCTCCCAAAAGTCTACTGTCCAAATTTGAAACTATTTGGACCTGTATAACAACCTCTATGAAAAAGACAAATAGCTATAGCAATAAATCATGGGAGAGCAAGTTAAACTTAACACTCAATATTTTCTGTGAACACAAGGCCATATTATGAATCAATATGATAGAGAAACACGATACTAAGGTAATGGAACAATATTTTCTATTTTATCATTTATATATTATTTATAAGCTATTTATCAAGCTATAAACAAGTTAAATCAATAACTTGAGCATACAGTAAGCAATGACCATGAAATTTATACCACAGTACATCCACAGCATGACAATCCTACCATAAAAATTTCACATCAATTGGAGCATCACAACTCAAGATATAAAAATAACAAGGAAAACAAGCATTTATTTTCCATTTAACAAGATCTAGGTAAAACATCCTGAAACCCGGAAACAACCTATAAGTTTTATATTTTTCTTAGTAAGTGCATATTACTAGAAGACCAACAAAATTGGAATCACTAATTTTGGACTTCTAAAACTCCAGATATTGATGAAAGCAAGTTAATCCATTTCCAAAACCACTTTTCACTAATAAATTTCTACAGCACAAACACATGCATACATGGCACAACCGATTACCCTAACATGCAGAGCACTTCACAAGGATTCCAACAAAACCAATTGCACAATTTTTGGAGCTACCAAATATGAGATATAGATTTTACAAGATAACAGAAAATCTGTAGATTTGATGTGGTATTTCTCTTTTAGGTGGGGCCCACTCGTCATAGGGACAGAACCATCTTCTTCTTCACAGAGACGCCGAGAGCAGAGAAGCGCCGGGGAACGGCCGACTCCGGCCGGCCTGCGGCATCGCCGATGACGAGCGGCGGCGGAGCACGAGCTGGCACGCGCGACCCTGCTGCAGGGCATGGCTAGGCCCGCGACGACCCGTGGTAGCGAGGCCACAACCACGGCGCCGGCGACGGAGGTCGCTGCGGCGGCGACGCTGTACGGCGGCGCGGCCAGTCGAAGGAAAGTGCGGGAAGGCACGATGCATGCTAGAGATGGTGATGAAACTCTTGGCTGGGATGGAGGAAGGGCGCAACAGCAGGGAGCAGATAGCAGCAAGCTTCCAGCTCGGCGCCCATGGCGGACGTGCTCTGGTCTGCGCGTTCGCATGCTGCTGGCGAAGCGAGGAGCGAGCACGAGTGCGGTGAGGAGTGGAGGGGGATGGAGAGGGTGCTCAGGAGCTTCTCCAAAACTGCACAGACAAAGGCAAGGGCGAGGTGGAGGTGGCAGCCATGGTGGGGCGAGCTCGGCTGCATGCTTGCCACGGAGCCATTTCATCGAGCACGTGGCGCGCAACAATGTGGCCGGCGTGGGAGCTGATTTTGGGCCACTTCTGGGCTAAATTTGGAGATGGGCCAAAAGGAAAAGTCGAAGCCCACTCGATGCTCTACAAATTCCATTTAAGGTCCATGACCATTATTGCTCTGGATTAGGAGATAATTAAGCGTCAAAATGGTATTGTCAAAGCCTTCTAAGTGATTAACAAAACTCCAAAATTGATGGTCTTAACGAAGTCAAACTGATGCCATCTTTTCACATGCTCTTCTCCATAATGTCTACTCCAACTTTTGTATTTGCCTCAACTTGAGTTGCTTAACAAAAATTGGAGAACGCAGAATGCCAATGTGTCGATGTTAAAAGGTAACAAAGTAAACTTTTGCTGTTTTGGGAACTATTTTCAAAGATCCAAATGAACTCCAAACTTGATGAGACTTGATTCATTGGCTCCACCATGAAAAGTACTTCAACACATATTAAGGAATCCAATTGAGCTACCACATGAATTTGGACGATAAAATCTCGCAAAGAAGATAGCTCACTGCTGTCACTTGGGGACTTAGAAAAATTCCTGGAGTGATCAAAACAGCACTGTATTGAATCTTGAGAGCCCTATTTGACTAGGTTAGAGGCCAAACTAGGTCTTGACTTTTAAACAAAGTTTGTTCTACACAAGATGAACTACAACTTTTGTTTAAGGTCAAATCTCATAACTGGTATAGAAGTCAAACTTTCACTTTGGTCAACACAGCAACTTAATAAAGCATAAACTAGGGTTTTAGGCTAATTGGGGTATTTTCTTGGCATTTGCTCAACATGAACCCTCATGACTTTTGTTGTAGGGTTCATCTAGAATCTTTTGGGCAAGTTTGCAAGGTTTGGTCGATGATCCATAATTCTATTCACTTAATGGTGCAATTCCAATATGAATAGAACTTATCATTTCATGTGACTTTTTGATTCCAAACTTCATAAAACTTTTTCCAGTGACCAATATAGATGAGTATTGATGTGAGACACATGAAGATATCCCAATAACACCACTCAAGCATATATCTTGAAAATGGGCCTATATGTAAAGCAATGGTGTAACATCCAAGTTTAGATTAGGCTCACCTCCACTTAATCTATCAGGTTTGAGCTCAAACCCACTGCTTAGTGAGTGACAAACACCTGGGGTGTTACACCTTAGGCCTTTGATTCTTCGCTCATTCCTTTTTGGTGATGCGAAGAGTTTGAACAACCCTTAGGCTTGTTTCTTGGTTGCTGAGTTTTTGATTGTGACATTCTGCATGAGTGCACAATGGCGCAACCTAACTTGGTGCTTACCTTCATCAATAACCGGAACCTGCTGAGGTCAGGTTTTGTTTTGACGTTGGACTTTTTTGGACCTTGTGTGGGGAAATATAAGTTCAAATTCTTTTAACGAGGTACAAAGGATCGCCTCGTCAAAAAACCTCATGCCTTCTCGCAAAGGCTTCCCCTGTGAGGAAAAAGAGTGTGAATCCTTATTTGATGTTTACAAAAAATGGTGAAAAAGAAAAATTACAACCCTTTGGGGGCAAAAATGCTATGGGTAGAAGCGATGCAGGTTTTCTGCGTTCCATGTGTGGCTTGTCTCGACCCCCTCTTCGTTGAGCAGCCTGTAAACTCCTGGCTTGACCATACTCACCACCACGAACAAGTCATACCACTAGGACTGCAGCTTGCCCTACTTGTTGGGATGACGAATGAGCACCATGTCACCTGGGTTGATGTTCTTCCGCAGGACCTTCTTGTTCCTCTAGGTCTTTGTTTCTTCGTGATATTTGTCGAGGTTTGATGCGGCCTGCAACCTGGCTTTTTTGGCTGCTTCAAGTTCCACATACCACTGTATTGGAGTGATTGGTGCAATTTCAGTCTGAAAAGAGCCTATTCTGAGCTCTTCTGGTGTGATTGCTTCTTCACCGTACAGAAGGCGAAAGGCGTGAACCCTGTTGTCTGAGTATGCGAGATGTTATGTCCCCAAACAGAGGTGGTCAACTCCTGCGCCCATTTTGCCTTTCAGCGAGTCGAACAGTGCCTTTGATACTGCATTGAAGATCAAGCCATTCGCCCTTTTGACTGCTCCATTGCTTTCTAGGTGATTAACAGAGGCGAATGCTAGTTTGATACCTAACTTGCTATAGAAATTTTTGAATTTTGTGCAGTCGAATTGCTTCCCATTGTTGACTGTTATATAGGACGGGACTTCGAAACAGCATATGATCTTTTGCCATACTGCCTTGGCTTTGATCCATTTTGTGAAATACTCTTGGGCTACTATGGCGAAACATAGGTTCCCGAGCATTATTGGTAATGGCCCTACTATGTCGACTCCCCATCTCTACAATGGCCATGTTGGAAAGATTGACTTAGTTGGGTTAGCTGGGGCTTTCTACTTCTTAGCGAACATCTAGCAGCCTTCACAATTACGAACAAATCTTTCACATCTTTCACTGCTATTGGCCAATAGAACCCTTGTCTCATCGCTCTATGGGCAATTTCATGTGGTCTCCTGTGAGCCCCACACATTATAGCATGCATTTCGCTCAGTAGTTGCATGCCCTGCTCTCTGCTTATGCATTTCAACATCGGCGCGATGATTCCGCTTTTGTATGTTTTGTCTTGGAGATCATTCTACCTATTTCATGTTTGCTTTGCGGCTCATAGGTTCCATTGAGGTATGCGAATATGGGTGACATCCATTCCTTGCTTCCGATGGTATGCACGCTACAAGGCCGTTCCTCCTCATCTCGTATAGCTTTGACTGATAGCTCTTGATAGAATACGTTTGCTGGCTTTAGCGCTCTTTGTGCAGCTGCTTTTGCTAACTCATCAGCTTCCTCATTTTCGCTTCTTATAATGTGGCAAAAAGTGAATCTAGTGAAGTGTTTCTCCATTCTTCTTATTGCTGCCAGGTACTTGATTAACTCGGGCTCTTTTGCTGTGAATTCTTTCTTGACATGCCCTACTATTACCTAAGAGTCTGATCTGACTATGCATCTTCTGACCCCTAAGACTCTTAGCTTTCATAACCCTAGGAACACTACCTTGTATTCGGCTATATTGTTGGTTGCGAGAAATTCTAGCCTGGCTACGTAGTGAAGCTTTGGGCCTTTCGGCGGCATCAATATTGCTGCTATACCCACGCCATCCATTCCCCAGGCTTCGTCACAATGCACAATCCAAGTTGGTTCCTCGAATTGTAGTGTGGTATCAAAAGCTACTACAGTCCATGATGAAGTCTGCTAGTGCTTGCGACTTGATTGTTGATCTGTGTTTGAAATCAACTACAAATTCATTTAGCTCTATGGCCCATTTTCTCATTCTTCCAATGGCTTCACTACTGTGAAAAAGCACTTCTAGTGGCTACGCTGGGAGGACTTTGATGCGATGAGCTTGGAAATAGTGCTTTAGCTTCCTTGATGCCATGACCACTGTGTATGCTATTTTCTCTAGATCGGAATAATTGACCTTTGCTCCTGATAAAGCCTCTGATATGAAGTATACTGGGAACTGCTTCATATTATTTTTGTGCTCCTTCTCTTCAACCAGGATCGTGCTGACAGTTGTGGGTGACGCTACTAGATATAGCAGTAATGTTGCGGTTGGCGAAGGTTAGACAATGTTGTTAATTTAGTCAAGTAGGTTTTGAGCTCGTTGAAAGCTTGCTTCTGCTTAGGACTCCATTCGAAATGATCTGAGCTCCGAAGGGTTCTAAAGAAAGGTAAGCCCTTTTCAGCTGACCTTGAGATGACCTATTTAGTGCTACTAGCCTACCAATGAGCTTCTGCACCTGCTTCCTACTTATAGGTGTCTTCATGTTGATTATTGCTGCTATTTTTTTAGGGTTTGCCTCGATGCCTCTTGCTAATACTAAACAACCGAGCAATTTGCCTTTCTTGATGCCAAATATACATTTGTCTTAGTTTAACTTGAGGCCACTCTTTCTCAAGTTCTTGAATGTTTCTTGGAGGTCCTGAATGTGGGTCTCCTTCTTGTCGCTCTTAACCACAATGTCATCGACGTATGCTATAAGATTCTTGCCTTTCTACTTGTCGAAAACTCCGTCAGTCATTCTAGAAAAAGTGGAACCTACATTTCGCAATCCCTCAGGCATTCATCGGTAACAATAAGTTCCTCCTAGGGTGATGAAGCTTGTTTTCTCTTCATCATTGGGGTTTAACCAGATTTGATGATACCTTGAGAAACAATCTAGCAGACTCATCACCTCACACCCAGTTGCGATGTCGACTAACTTGTCAATTCTTAGGAGCGGATACGGATCTTTTGGGCAACACTTGTTCAAATCAGTGAAGTCAACGCACATTTGCCATTTGCCATTTTTCTTTCTAACCATTATAACATTAGCTAGACATTTTGAATATTGTACTGGTCTGATGATGGCAGCATCGAGTAATCTCTGTACATCTACTTTTGTCGCTTCTGCTCTCTCTACGGACATCTTCCTTAGTTTTTGCTTCCTCAAATTTTGCACCTTTTGTTACGTTTAGATTGTGCTGGGCGAGGTCGCGACTGACGCCCTGTAGATCATTTGCCGACTAGGCGAATACGTCCTGGTTCTTATGAAGAAAAGCTATCAAATTGTCTTTCTCATCTTCTGAGAGGTCAGAACCTACGTGCACACACTTTTTCGACGCTAATTTTGATAAGGGGTTTTTTGAGTGTCTTCGGTAGCTTCTGCCCTTGGCCCGACTACCTTTTCACTATCTGTTTCTTCGCTAGACGATTTCTTTGCTATTTCATTTATAAGGTTGTATCCTAGGATTGATTGGCCCTCTATTCACCTAGACACAGCTTGATCTCCGTGTACTATAATTATCCCAAAAGGGGATGGCATCTTCATGCATAAGTAGCTTTGCTTTATCACCATTTCAAATTCATTTAGGACTCCCCTGCCGAAGATGGCGGTATGCAGATAATCTATGTTCACTATGTCAAAAGTTATCGTTTTAGTGCGAACCTTTTCTCCTTCTGCGAAAGAGATCGAGATTGTTTTCTTCCCTAAGGCGTCAATCTTTTTCCCACCAAAACCGAACAACGAGTTCCCGGCTGGTTCTAGTGTTCGCTTATCGAGGTTCATGTGTTCGAAAGGCTTGATGAAGAGAATGCCGGTAGAGCTTCCATTGTCTACGAGGATGTTATGTATAGTGAACCCAGCTATGTTAGCTATCGAGATAAAAGCATCTATGTGTGGGAAATCTCGCACTTGAAAGTCACTTTCGTTGAAGGTAATTGGTACCATGGACCAAGCTGGCCTATTGAGCGGCACCCTTGGTGAGACGGTGTGGACTCTTCTTTCATAATCCTTTTCACGCCCTCTTGTTTTCATGCTCTTGATTTGATCCACCGGTGATTATGAATATGTGGCCTTGGGAGGGTAAGATGTTTACGACCTGATGCTCTTGGGCATTTTCTTACTTTGCGAGCTGAGGTTGGCTTGATTGCTTTGCTCTTGCTGAACTGGCGAGGACACAATGGCTGAATGCCCCAGATGCTGGGCAAAATGTTGATACACCGAGAATGCCAGCTGCTGGCAGATATACGGATGCTGGTTATACCCATGCGAAAAGCTAGGGTGCTGAGGGGCATAGCTGCCTGTCACCATGTAGGGGCTACCGTAACCTTGATTGTTTACCATTTCACGACTGGTGTTGTGAAACACATGGTTGGATGTTTTGCTACTCTTCGCGGCTTCGTCTTTCTCCTTAAGCTCTCTAGGCATTTTGTTGTATTTGTAGTCTTTTGTGAAATGACTCATGTTTTGGCCACACACGGCACAAAAAGGTGTCCTCTGCCTTCTTCCCCTTCCTCTACCATTGCGTCCATCGCGGGGGCCTTGTCGCCCTCGCCCGCCACGCGGAGCTTGATTGAAACATCTATACTGCTAGTTTGGCGGTAGCCCAGGGAAACCTTGCTCTACTATATTATGCTCTAGTTGTTCTTGCAAGTTGTTGACTGCATGAAATGATCTCATGTTTTGCTGCCCTAGGGTTGGTGGTGGCCTAGGGGCCCTACCTACTTGCCTCCACAAGTTGCGTGTTGCCTTTTGCTTCTTTAGGTTGTCATCTGACCCAGCATATTGCCTCATTATCTCAAACAGCTCTTTGACAGTTGTGGGGTAATTTCTAGCGAAATGTGCACTGGCCTATGGCCAACCCTTCGACAGTTGCTGCTATCACCATCTCTTTCGGTGCATTCGGCACTTGTGCTTTGATTTGAATGAGTCTCTCCAGATAACTAGACAAGGACTCATCATCTCGCTGTATATAGTTTAGGAGGTCCATTGTGGTTTTCGTTCCTAGGTGATATCCTTGGAAGGTGGACAAGTTTCTCTTTGACTTGGCTCCAAGAGTGGATGGAAAGGGGCTTCAATGATGTGCACCAATTGTGGCGATATCTTCGAGTGCCATTATTAGAGATTTGGCGAGAGTCTGAGTGTCTCCTCCTACTGAAGTGACGGATGTTTCATAGCCTATGATGAATTTTCTTGGGTTTGTCTCTGTTGAAAACTGGGATGCGTGGCTTGTAGCCCAGGGGCCATGGGTGCAACTAGAGCTCCTTCGAGAAGGGCGAGGTGGCATCGAAAGCTTCTTCATCCTCGTCTAGTAGGATAGTGTCTAGTATTATCATGTTTCCACCCACTCGACCGGCGGCACCGCCTGCTGCTGCTCTGTGCAGACCTTAGATCTCGCGTACTAGCCTTTCTCTTTTGATCTTAGCTTGCCTGATTGCTCGTTGTGTTTGCTCTACTCTGTTTCATGCCACTGCTTGCCTTAGCAGCTACTCCTTTTCATACTATAGCCTAAGGATGTCTTGTTGATATTGGTCCAACCTCTTCAGGTCTTTTGCTTGATCGATGATTTCGCCATCTTCATCTTCTTCAACCTCCTTGCCTTTTTGGTCGAGCTCGACCTCTTCGATGTCGCCCTTTGGTGTTTCCTCTCACCCTCATGTTACTGTGGCATTGTCTAGTTGCGGCTGTGGCACGGGTGGCTCTGTTGTCGCTCTTATACTGCCTCATGTAGCTGCATCCACAGCTGCAGTGACGGCTGCTGCTGTGGATGGTTTCGCTCTGTCCGTTGATACCTTCGACTTCTTTGGTGGCATGATAAGCTCGAGCAACAAACATGGTGGGCGCCAATGTTGTTCTAGGCCTAAACCTTCGAACGCTGAGTCAACGCAAGGGCTTACTGGAATGTAGAACAACAAGCAAACAGAGAATGAGCAAAATGAAAGAACTAGCTTTACTGATCTTGTTCATCTCTGTTTTACACTCCCCCATGGGAGGCTATTTATACATGCCCGTAGGCTTCTCATTGGATAAGAATGCCCTTACAACCGCTACACATCCAGGGAATATTATCCTACACTTTGGGCTTATTCGCCATTCGGGGTCACCACCTGCCTTGGGTAGTGCCGGACCTGGGAGCCTGACTGGCTTTGTCCCATGTCGCATCCTGACCAACCGTGTAGCCCTTGGCAGGCCAACGCTGTCAGACCGGCGAAGAGGTGGTTGACACCTGTTGATGATAGTTAACGTATATCAATACGGAGCATGTCACACCCGGTTTTCTAAAGAACAAAACCAGGCTAATCATATGTGTGCCCAGGAAGTCCACACATATGCCAGAATGAAAAAGTATCAGAAACAATGTTATTATATAACATATACATAGCTATATTAACACTTACATCAGAGTATCGCGGAACGGTGACTAAACTTCAGGCTCCATTCTTCTCAGGGACGGCTGACTGGGGGTAACATATGCCTAGCACCTCTACTAGTCTTCTGGAAACTCCACTACACCTTTGTCCTTCTTCCGAGTAGCATCTTACTACACACTGGAGTGTGGGGGAAATAGCAAGAGTGAGTCCATGTCGAACTCAACAAGTATAACACAGGGTTCATGAGGCTCAAACAGGCTAGACACTGTTTGACTGCATTTAGCTTTTAATCATCATATAATTAGCAATTGAGTAGCATCAAGATAATCCAATCCCATTAATGAATCAATGATCAATTGTAATAAGGATAATGAATAGCATTAACAAGAACATAATAATAATCAACAGTAATTAAGCATGATATAACAATGGTGATCATCTATCTGTAGATGTTCCAAGGCCGCTCGTATCCGTGAGCACGGCTAGTATACCAGTTTTTAACTCTGCGCAGAGGTGTACACTTTCACTGTGAGTCATAACTTCCAAATGCATGGGTTCGCGACTCCCCAAAACACCGGAAATTATATAAAGCCATTCAAAAGTTCGTCTAACAAGTTAGGGCCATTAGATTCACTCGGCAGGCAGATGTAGAACCCCCCTTCCCTGTGGCACAATAACCGCAGCCTATACACACTAGGCCAGGGGCTCGCACTACACCCAACGTGTCAAGCCATTCTTACGCCATTTAAGGTAACCACTAACAAGCTAGAAAAGGTCTCTTGAACAACTAAAGCCAGAGCCATATAGCCCTCACAGCTGTACTGTATATCCCGGATGATCACGTACAGATAAGTCCTTATGGAGAGAAACCAGAGCAATAATATAACCCCTTGCTCTAGCCCCCTTTCAACAGTAATAAAATCATCTTAATTGGTTGATTGCATAATCCATTAGTCAAATTACAAGATCATTGTTCATGATTAAGCACTAGCAATAGCTACCCAAATGCATCCCCAAGGTTGACAAGGAATCAAGATAACAATCACTAAGTTATAATCTCTAAGGTTGTCAAGGTAAGCACATGCACATGTATAATAATTTTAGTGTATAGGTAACAAGGATAGTCCCGTGTTATACTTGCCTTGATTAAAGTTCTCCGATAGATACTGCTGGTCCGGCTCAAAATAATACTCCTAATCGTCGTAGTACTGCTCACCGTCTAAATTCGATCACCAAGCATCAACATACAAACATTCCGAGCAAACATACACGAAGCAAACAAAAGATACAATTAGAACAGTACACCAACAGTAGAAAAACATTTAGGAAAGCTTACAAAACTATTCTACACGTTGCTACGATCACACAGACGTAAAGATCACGAAATTCGGATTTAAAACGTTAAAGTTATGAATTTTCTAAGATTTCCTATAGATAAATAATTACTTTAATATAAACTCAAAAATTAAATTTTCCAAACCTACTGTACAACTACACTAACATGTAGAGCTTGCAAATACGAACCTAACGCAACTTGAACGGGTCAAATCGGAGTTAAAACATGGAAGGTATGGCCTAAACAAAATTGTATGTATATATGTATTTCTATTGTATTTCGGGATTTGTTTTACTAAAGAGAAACGGCCACAAAACTTATGCATGATGTCATCAAGCTAGCAAATTGGATTAAAGCAGGGCAAAACTTGCATAAGAAATTAATCTGCTACTCAAACTGCATTTGACGTGGTTGTAATTTAAAAAAAACACATGAATGATAGCAATTAAACAATTTTAATCTCTGCATACAAAATATCGAGGTGCAGCTTCTAAGTTACTTTCAAATTAGAAAACTAATCATACACGTAATAGCTAAATTATATTTAATTAATTATGTATACATGTTTTTTTTTGCATGCAATAACGTACGCGCCAGTATATATATATCTACATATATTTACATGAGCATGCATCTGCCTAATATATATTCTGCTGTTCACGTATGTATGTACATGATCGTGTATCAGATACTGCACGAATCGGTACCCGAAGGTGGAGTCATACGGCACCTGCAACTGGTGCCTCAGGGCGGATGGGGGCGTGGCTTCTACTTCTAACTCGCCGAGATCCACCGGCAAAGCGGCTGCCCGGTCGGCTCCTCACGGCGGTGACACGACCGGCAGCGGCAGCGGAAGATCGCCGAAGGTTGCCGCTCGCGGCGACTTCGCGTCATCCAACCTGAGCAAGCCTATCAAGAAGCAGCAGGCAGTAGGCCAAGAACACGCGCACCGCGGACGCGAGGTTCATGTGTTGCCGATCATGGAGCGGCAAGGGGCGGCGATGGCGGCTGCGAGGCTCTAGGTGATGTGGAGAGGCGAGGGAGGGAGACACGAGCAGCGGCGGCTATGGGCAACAGCGGCGGCGGCGACAACAACGGCGGCGGCGACAACAGCGGCGGCGGCGGCAATAGCGGCGGCGGAAAACAGGGCTAGCAGGCAGGCTGGACATATATATAGGGAGGAAGACTCTCCACCTTCACGTCAACTAGCGATATGGTGCTAATTTACGTTGCACCCTCCATCTTTACTAATAGGCCTAATTAATTATTAAAGCCCATTAGTAAATAAATGAATAGACATTTAGGATTATTGCACACAAGCTTTGGTGGAAAATAAGATATTTATTATTTTCGGAATTAATTAATTTCGTGGATAAAATAATTCTAGAAAAGTCCAGAATTATTATTTAAGCCATGAAAAATACTCCGAAAGCTCCGAAAATTCGAGGGAATTTTCTAGAGACATTATAGAACATAAGGAACCCAAATAAAATATTTGGAGCTTATGAAAAGATGGATGAAGAGATCAAGGAAAAAGATTAAGCTCACGGAAATTGGAATTTTGGATCCAGAAAATACCAAAAAGTTTTCCGATGAGAAGTAAACGTCGTCCTACGGTATTTTGAAAATAATAACACTCACCAACACCAAAGACAAGCATCACACAAACACCACATTATTAAATTAATATGAAAAAGTTTAAAACCACAATTTTCTATATTTAAATTAACAACAACTTAACTTATCTAATAAATTTATTCAAATATTGAAATCATTTATTTTATTTAGTATTTTTCATGCACAACCCAAAATAGAAAATTTTGGGTGTGACAAATCTACCCCACTTAACAGGAATCTCGTCCCGAGATTCGGAGAGACTAGGGAGAAAGATAAAGTTGATTTTGCAAATCTTCACGCTTCTCTGATCAACTCTTATCCAATGATAATGCCACAAGCTCATAACCAACTTTGTAAAGGTATCCTTTAGGCACTTACGATCCTTGTAGATGGTTTCAACAGGTTACCACTCTGAGAAAGGATACCTGCGCTCGATAGTAACTTTGCAATCATGTAAATAGCTGATGCTTCCAGATGACGAAATAGAACATATAAATCCTCCATCTTGTATCGTCTTTAGTTTGTAAACCCCTCTAAGGAAAAGATCAATTGGAGAACACCAATGGATAGATTGCATTTGCTTCTGAATGATAACTACCATCATGTCCTTCTACCATCTCAAAGAGACTTATGAGCATATCCAAGATCAAGTAACCTGCACTTCCTCGCAAGCAGAAAAATGGCAGTGCAGAAATACAGTTATAACTCGAATTCTACGAATCCAATGATGTTGTAGCTTATACCGTTGGAAAGCTTATCAAATTTACTACAACTTTCTTATAGAACACTTCTCCAGATTCTGCAGTTAAGGTAGTCGAAAACTGTGCACAACAGAAACTATTCCAGGTTGCTGACAGCACAAATGCGTCGCCTTGTGATTTTCATAACTCCCAAATCATAATAGCTATCAGGGCGGTTCTTACCGTCAGAGAAAGATATTGAAGTCTACTATTGTCCAGAATTTATCCATGATTTTTGGGCATCCAAAAATAGAGATATAAGCTATGGAAGACAGACTGCTCTAAAAAGACAGGATAAGGTAGGAACAAGATTCAGAGAGACTAGAGAGATCGATGACACTAATCTTTAAGTCTTCGTGCTTCTTTGATTTGTGTTGATGAGATATAAGACATAGATCAAGGATAGCCAAAAGATGACAAGAAAGATAAGGTTTGATCTTCAGTTCTTGGTACCTCGTCGCTTGAGATTGATGATGGTAACGGACACTACCCCACTTAACAAAGATTTTGTTCCATCTGGCAATGTCATCGAAGGCAACACTTTCTTTAAGGCTTGCTGCTAATGATAAGTCCATCACTTGAAACTTACTAAACATACTTGATATGGGGGTGATGTCATCTAAGTTTTCATGAAACTAACTATAGACTTCCAACATCTCCTTCCTATGTCGTCCATGCTAACTTGTATAGAGTTTGTTGAATTGAATGTTGAACTCCCAACTGATGATAGCTTGAAGTGAAGACCAGTTCTAACGAATACCCGAGCTTCTTGTAGATGATCCAACAAAGCACTGATCTCAAGCAAACAACACTAGCACATGAGTAGACTTCCAATCATAGAGATAACCACTTCTTCCAAGTGAAACACTAGGACATACGAAACCTTTATCTTGCAACACTCACAACTTTGCTACCCCTCTTAAGAAAAAGAAACTAGGGAACACCAAAGTAACTTGCATCTCCTTTTATACTAGATAACCATAATCATCTCTAATGTAAGATTCCAAGGCAAATCAATGAGATTCAAAGATATCCAATGATATATTCACTTATACAAGATAAGGAAGTAATGCAGAAAATTTCTGGGCGAATTTCAATTTAGCAGTCCAGTAAATCTGACATATCTCGAGCTACAGAGATCCAAATGAAGTGATCTTTACATAGTTGGAAAGATTATGAAATTATCTACAACTTTTATTCACAACACTTTTCCAGATTCTGTCAATAAATTAGTCAAAAACTGAACTTAACCGAAACTGTTTCAGGATTCCAGACTGCGCAGTGACCCCAACTTGGAACAGGTATATCTCTTAGCTCATAATAGATAATAAGGTAAGTCCAGTGGGTTTGGAAAGATACAGAAGTCTAGTTATTCCCAGTAAAATTTCATAAATTTCTCATGTCCATATCTTGAGATATAACAGAAACATTGCAGACTGCTATAGAAATCAGCATGCGGAGTATTACGTAAAACCTACCCCACTTAACATGGATCGAACTACTCCTCAGGACTTATACCTTCCGAGCCACCTTTGAAACACAAGAACAAGGCAACACACAAGCAACACATCAAGCAAAACAAACACATCACATCATCGGTACTACACGTGCTTCTTCAATAATGGTGGTCATCCTATAGAAAAAAAATATGGATGATGAAAGGCCATCGAACTTTAGAACAAGATGAGATCAGAAAACTTTTAATAAAAACAACATAAAACAAAATCCAAGGGAGTAAGAAATAATAGCTCAAAGGAAGCTATCAAGGAAGGGATACAATAGGACAAGGAAGAGAAAATAGTCAAAATCAATGAGTCAAGGGATGACAAAATAGTTTTATAGTGAAATGAGTTTTAGAATACGTCCGGTGCTACTTGGCATACGTCCTACAGTCAACACCGCTCTGATACCACTCTGTCACACCCGGTTTTCTAAAGAACAAAACCAGGCTAATCATATGTGTGCCCAGGAAGTCCACACATATGCCAGAATGAAAAAGTATCAGAAACAATGTTATTATATAACATATACATAGCTATATTAACACTTACATCAGAGTATCGCGGAACGGTGACTAAACTTCAGGCTCCATTCTTCTCAGGGACGGCTGACTGGGGGTAACATATGCCTAGCACCTCTACTAGTCTTCTGGAAACTCCACTACACCTTTGTCCTTCTTCCGAGTAGCATCTTACTACACACTGGAGTGTGGGGGAAATAGCAAGAGTGAGTCCATGTCGAACTCAACAAGTATAACACAGGGTTCATGAGGCTCAAACAGGCTAGACACTGTTTGACTGCATTTAGCTTTTAATCATCATATAATTAGCAATTGAGTAGCATCAAGATAATCCAATCCCATTAATGAATCAATGATCAATTGTAATAAGGATAATGAATAGCATTAACAAGAACATAATAATAATCAACAGTAATTAAGCATGATATAACAATGGTGATCATCTATCTGTAGATGTTCCAAGGCCGCTCGTATCCGTGAGCACGGCTAGTATACCAGTTTTTAACTCTGCGCAGAGGTGTACACTTTCACTGTGAGTCATAACTTCCAAATGCATGGGTTCGCGACTCCCCAAAACACCGGAAATTATATAAAGCCATTCAAAAGTTCGTCTAACAAGTTAGGGCCATTAGATTCACTCGGCAGGCAGATGTAGAACCCCCCTTCCCTGTGGCACAACAACCGCAGCCTATACACACTAGGCCAGGGGCTCGCACTACACCCAACGTGTCAAGCCATTCTTACGCCATTTAAGGTAACCACTAACAAGCTAGAAAAGGTCTCTTGAACAACTAAAGCAGAGCCATATAGCCCTCACAGCTGTACTGTATATCCGGATGATCACGTACAGATAAGTCCTTATGGAGAGAAACCAGAGCAATAATATAACCCCTTGCTCTAGCCCCCTTTCAACAGTAATAAAATCATCTTAATTGGTTGATTGCATAATCCATTAGTCAAATTACAAGATCATTGTTCATGATTAAGCACTAGCAATAGCTACCCAAATGCATCCCCAAGGTTGACAAGGAATCAAGATAACAATCACTAAGTTATAATCTCTAAGGTTGTCAAGGTAAGCACATGCACATGTATATTAT
>CM039595.1:42064717-42262014 GCA_022457205.1 Saccharum spontaneum | reverse complement strand
CGTGGGGACTACATCATATATGATGCACCTAACGGTGCATAATGATCATTGGTTTTTGAGAATTCTTTTTTAGACCCTAGCATCACGTGCCTACGTCACCTATTACCAGGCTCGGGGACTAAGTGAGTACACTTCACCTGACGGTGAATTGTTTCTATTTTTCGTCCGTACGATCTGGAATTTTTTGTAAGTTACTTCCATCAAGTACGCACACTTACATTTCTTTTCAGAAATACAAGTGGGTACACTTCACTAGGAAAGAAAAAATTTCTTTTTGGACCACTATGCGATCTTCACCGACAACTACAATCTTCATCAACAATCATGGTCTACTAATTCCTGATCCAGACGGAACACTAGCACATGCTCGGCTAACATTTCAAGGTGATGTGAAGATGAACCCCGTAAGTTGAAGAAGACTAAGACAGTGTGTCGATACAGAATACATAGTGCTCGGGACTAGCTGTGGGGGTATAAACCCCAATACCCTTACGGCTAGACATGGGCAGGCCCAGACCAGACGGTCCGGCCCCTTTACATGACAACGCGTGATCTAGATCATCGGGATGGAGTCTCGCACAAGGCATCAAACCAGACTTGGGAATCAAGCAAGGTTTTGCTCGATTAGATTAGGAATCCTTATCCGGCTCTGTATGGCAATTGTAACCGGCTAAGATTAGTTTCCAGATCTATAACCCAGCCTCCCGGACTATATAAGGAGGGCAGGGGATCCCCCTCAAAATCATCACAACATACTCTAGGGCAATCTAGCTTGTAATATGTTGTTCAAGACAGCAATAACAAAGCAGAGCAGGACGTAAGGTATTACGCCCACATGGTGGCCTGAACCTGGGTAAACCCACGTGTTGTTCTGCATCACCATCTCGTTCGTCGCTTGCACACCTGTCTGCCAACAATCTACTACCTTGGGCATACCCCTCGGTAAACTGCCGACCAGGTTTTAGCGACACTAAGCAGGTAAAGCATTCCTATAAAATTTCATAAATTTTAGATATTTATTTTAGACTATAAAAATCATGGAAGTTGCTTTTATTAAGTAAAACCTGTATTTTTACATCATAGTAGAATTACTGATAAATCCATTTTCATATTTTTCTATGATTCAGCAGAAGATAACAAGCTCACACAATTTACTTCACATTTTTATCAAGCTTAATTATTTAGTTATGGAATAATTAAGGACAGCACATACTATCACTTTTAGAAAATAGAAAAGCATTTTCATCTTCTGGCCAAGCAGCTCAACGTGCCCGGCCCAACTGGCCCATCATGTGGAAAGGGATGGCCCGAGCCAAACTGGCCCATCCCGGGCCCAGCTCGCGCAGGCCGCGGCAACTCCAGCCACGACCGGCGGGATGACGACGCCGCTCTGGCGAAATGGCGGCTGTGAACGACAGCAACTCTGGTACTAAAACTACTTCCTACGTGTCAAGAAAGCTCACCAAGACTTGGGAGACCACCCGGTCGAAGCTAAGGCGAACAGAAGAGACGAATTGATGCCGACGTTCAAGGCGGCGGCGTGAATTGAGGTGGTGATTGCGTTTCCACGTGTCTGGAGGCCGACTGCAAAAACTGACGAGCCGATCACATTCAGGACATTAACAGGAAGACGAAGGACGAGATGGTTGAGATGGAGGCGCGCTGGTGAAGGCTGCCCACAACGAAGAGACTCATGGCGGCGCAACTGACGCCGCCGGAGAAGATGGTGGCGCCTGGGCGATTCAGACGGCTAGAGCCTACTCGAGCTGGTGCAAACGACTCACCAACATATTGTGATGCTAGTGGTAATATGAATTGTCGAAAGATAGAGTGGTGAAGGAGAATTTGGTCGGTGGACTGGAGGTACACGGTGCCGCTCCGAGGAAAGAGATGACGGCCTGTGAGCGACTCCGGCGATCAGAGGCAGTGCAAATGGGATCAAGCGATGCGCAAGGTGACAGTGGAGCTTGGAGGAAAACTAATTTGGTCAGGATGGAGTAGAGACTGAGAATTTGGCCGGTGAACCGAGAGCTCATGGCCGGTGATCAAAAGAGAAAGGTCGAGCTCGGCGTCCGGCTTGGCAAGATAAGGGCGAATGGAAAACTTCTAGGCGTGCACCTCAAGCTTGCGACGTGGCCAAGGGAAGCACCTGCATGTTGACACGAGAACGACGGTTGGCAAGGGCGGCGAGTGGTCGGTGGTGATGCAGGCAAGCATGCTACTCTCCCGGAGCACTATAGCAGCCTAATAGTGTAGGTTCATCATCCAATTTCTTGGGATTTCGTGTGGCAAATCAAGGAGCTCCAATTATAGAAGTTGTTCCTCCATGTATCATCTCCAACTTTATTCATAAACTCGAGCTTAGATTCATATGGTTTGGGAGATCCAGATAACGGAAAAAGAGTAGGAGAAAGCTGAACTTAGGAACTTTCAGTTAACCCATGAAGGCAGTATTAAACTCTCTTCTTCTGCTCCTTAATTCTCCAAAATTTGCATAGCAACTCGACTAGCTCCAAATGTAAAAGTTGCTCCTCTTGAGATGATCTCCAACTTTGCTTAAGTCACCAACCCCTAAATCCTAACAGATATAGGAGAAGATGTTAAGGTAGAGAGATACAATTGAAACATTTATGTTTCACTAATGAAACACCATGTTTCAACACTTAGGATTTTAAAAGTAGGTTTGTTAAACTTGTTTGATTAATTTAAAGCCGATTAACTAGAGAGTACACACAACACAATGTATTTCTAGAAATTAAATATTATTTTAATGAGTGCAACACAAGGTTAACTAAATGACATGCTTAACATGCAATCATGATGACATGGCAAGTTTTAGTAGTGCATAACACCAGAGGTGTTACAGCTCTTCCCCCCTTACAGAAATCTTGTCTCGAGATTTAACAAACTCAGGTTAAGTAATGGAAAAGGAAATATGTCAAACCTTTATTACATCGAGGATTACAAAACAACAACAAAAGGAGAGTTTATACTATTACATCATTGCTACAAGAAAGGTTACAACTATAGAGGAATTAGCAACCTAAATAGATGCAAGGAAATTTGGATGATTCTCTCTCAGATAATCCTCTGATTCCCAAGTAGCTTCCTCCTCTGAATGCTTGTTCCACTGCACCTTATAGAATTTGATCGTCCTATTGCGAGTGACACGATCTTTTTGATCTAGAATTCTGACAGGATACTCTACATAAGTTAGATCTAGTTCTAGTTCAACTCCCTCGATATCAATGGCTTGTTCTAGTACTCGGAGACACTTTTTCAACTGAGATACATGAAACACACTATGTACAGCGGACAATTGTTCTGGCAACTTAAGACGGTATGCTACTGTTCCACACTGTTGCACAATTGGAAAAGGACCAATATAGTGAGGTGCTAGTTTTCCTCTGACTCCAAAGAGGTTAACTCCTTTCATAGGTGATACTTTCAAATATACATGATCTCCCACTTTGAATGCTAAAGGTCGATGTCTCTTGTCTGTATAGCTTTTCTGTCGAGACTGTGCAGCTTTCATATTAGCTTGTATGCGTCGAACCTTTTCCTCGGTTTCTTTCACCAAATCCAATCCAAAGAACCATCGTTCTCTAGGTTTAGACCAGTTCAGTGGAGTTCTACATCTCCGACCATACAGAGCTTCAAACGGTGCCATCTTAATACTCTCCTGATAACTATTGTTATAGGAGAATTCTGCCAAAGATAAGCACTCATCCCACTTATGGGAATATGTGAGAACATAGGCTATCAACATGTCTTCCAGAATCTGATTAACTCTTTTAGTCTGTCCTCCGATCTGCGGATGATAGGTTGAACTGTGGATGAGTTTAGTACCCAGTGATTTATGAAGTTCTTTCTAGAATTTAGAGACAAATTGTGTACCTCTATCAGAAATAATGGTTTTGGGTACTCCATGAAGACTCATGATACGATCGATGTATAGCTTAGCATAACATATAGCTAGATAATCTGTTCTTACTGGCAAGAAATGAGCTTGCTTTGTGAGGCGATCAACAATAACCTAGATGGAATCACAACCTTTAGATGTCTTCGGCAGCCCAACAATAAAGTCCGTACTGATATCATCCCATTACCAAGATGGAAATGGTAAAGGTTGTAATTCTCCAGTAGATTTCAGATGAACTGCTTTAACCCGTTGACATGTATCACACTTAGCAACATATTGCGCTATCTCTATTTTCATTTTTGTCCACCAGAATCTTTGTTTTAGGTCATGGTACATCTTATTGCTGCCTGGATGAATAGAAAATCTAGACAAATGTGCTTCATCAAGGATTTGTTGTCGCAACTCATGAACTTTTGGTACTACCAGACGATTCTTGAACCAAAGAACACCATTATCATCAATATGGAAACATGGAGCCTTTCCGGTTATAACTTTTTCTCTAATATGAGCTATTCCTTTGTTCTCTTTCTGAGCGACAACAATTTGACTCTATATAGTGGACTCCAATATGATATTAGCTAAGGTTCCCTGCGAAACAATCTCTATATTCAACTTTTCCCTTTCCTGGCATATAGTGCTATCAAACAGCCTTGCTGTCAGACAGTTGCAGTGAGGTTTATGACTGAGAGCATCTGCAACAACATTAGCTTTGCCCGGATGATAATGAACTTCTAAATCATAATCTTTGATCAACTCCAACCATCTTCTCTGACGCATATTCAATTCTGACTGAGTAAAGATATATTTCAAACTCTTGTGATCAGTATAGATATTACAACTACTACCCAACAGATAGTGACGCCAGATCTTAAGTGCACAAACAACAACAGCAAGTTCCAAATCATGGGTTGGATAGTGTTCCTCATGACGCTTGAGTTGCCTAGAAGCATAAGCAATAACTCGGCCTTGTTGCATCAGTACACACCCAATACCAATGCCTGAAGCATCGCAGTAAACATCAAATGGCTTTTCAATGTCTGGCCAAGCTAGAACAGGTGCAGTAGTTAAAGACCTTTTCAATGTTTCAAAGGCTTCATTGCATTCAGGTGACCAGACAAACTTAGTTTGATTCTTCAACAATTCAGTGATGGGTTTTGACACTTTGGAGAAGTCAGGAATAAATCGGCGGTAATATCCTGCCATTCTGAGAAACTGACGAACTTGATGCACAGAGTTAGATGGCTTCCAATCAAGAATATCCCGTACCTTGCCAGGGTCTACAGCAACACCCTTGGCAGACAAAACATGCCCCAGAAATGGCACTTCATCAAGCCAAAACTCACATTTAATAAACTTTGCATATAACTAGTGTTCTCTCAAACGACTTAGAACAATACAGAGGTGTTCCACATGTTCCTCTTTGTTCTTGGAGTATATGAGAATATCATCAATGAATAGAACCACAAACTTCTCAAGCTCCGGCATGAAAACAGAATTCATCAAATACATGAAGTGAGCTAGAGCTTTGGTTAGACCAAAAGACGTGACCAGATATTTATACAAACCATATCTGGTGGTGAAAGTTGTCTTTGGAATATCTTCTAGGCAAATTTTTATCTGATGATAACCAGATCTTAGATCTATCCTAGAGAACACCTTAGCTCCCGCAAGATGATCAAAGAGTAGATCAATGCGAGGAAGGGGGTACTTATTCTTGATTATCACCTCATTTAACAGACGATAGTCAACACAAAACCTCAAAGTGTGATCCTTCTTTTTGACAAATATAGCAGGGCATCCCCACGGTGATGAACAGGTCTGACATAACCTTTGTCAAGCAGTTCTTGCAATTGTACCTTAAGTTTAGCCAACTCTTTCAGAGGCATCCGATATGCTCTTTGTAACACCCGAAGAATTGCTTATTTGGAAATAGAGCTAAAATGATTTAATTATGTATTTTTTGTGCTCATGAAAACATAGGAAAATAAAAATTATCGTTAAATTAAAATTCAACTTAGGATGTAGCAACATTGTTGTGCATACATGCTAATGCATTGTGTTTTTGTATTGTTTGGTTTTGATCAAGGTTCAAAATCAATTCAAACTGTTTTTATTAAAATACGTTTAGTAGGTCAATTTTCCTTCTCTGCTATACCTTTATTCTTTTTCTACAGTCAAATTCCTTGTCTCTCAGCTCAAGTTTTTTTGAGAGCTTCCTAAAATCTTTTCTTTGTAACCCAAATCACTCCTTTCAGTTTCTCGTCCATCAATCAATCTCTACAAACTTCTCGAAAATTTTTCCGACTTTTTCTGTAGCTTGTTTCCACTTGTCTATGAGCATAATCTAATTTTTAGATGCTCCAAAATTACCTTTTAGTGAGCTCCAAATACTTTATTTGGGTTCCTCATGTTCCATAATGTCTCTGGAAAATTTCCTTGAATTTTCGGAGCTTTCGGAGTATTTTTCGCGTCTTAAATAATAATTCTGGACTTTTTTGGAATTATTTTATCCATAAAAATAATTAATTCTGAAAATAATAAATTTCTCATTTTTTTTCCAACGCTCAAAGCCCATGTGCAATAATCCTAATAAATCTCAAAGCCCATACATTTATTTACTAATGGGTTTAAATGATTCTTAGGCCTATTAGCGGAGGTAGATGGTGCAACGTCAATTAGCACCATATCGCTAGTTGACATGAAGGTGGAGAGTTTTTCTCCCTATATATACGTATCTACCCCATGGACAAAGCACACCAAAAACTACCGTAGAGGAGCCCCTAGTTTGGGAAATCTCTCGTGTAGTAAATTATATTTTCTCCTCCTTCTCTTGTCGCCGTTCGACGAAGGCACCAGGCGTTCTATTCCAAGAAGAAGAAGAGGTATTTACTTGAATTCCACCGTCTATATCACATTAAAAACCAGATTTTGATTTATTTTTGAAACTAGGTATTTACAAAACTGCCACTATCTTGTTTAGGCCATATCTTCTACGTTTAACTCCGATTTGACCCGTTCAAATTGTGTTAGGTTCGTATTTGCGAGCTCTACATGTTAGTAGTACTATACAGTAGGTTTGAAAAAAAATTAATTTTTGAGTTTATATTAAAGTAATTATTTATCTATAGGAAATCTTAGAAAATTCATAACTTTCACGTTTTAAATCCGAATTTCGTGATCTTTACGTCTGTGTGATCGTAATAATGTGTAGAAGAGTTTTACAAACTTTTTATACTGTTAGTGCTACTGTTGGTTAGGTTTTCTACCTTTAAGATTCGATGTTAAATTTAATCTATTATTTTACTAAAGAAAATCTCGTTTAATTCATAACTTATTTGTTTTAATTCCGAATTAGTCTGTTCAAATTGCAATGGATTTATAACAACATGAACTACATATTAGTATTAATGTTTTCTTTATCAAAATCTCTGGAATTTCATAGTTTAGATCTAACTTGATTAATAACTGTGCAACTAGATTTATAAATAAAATATTATTGATTTCTCCTTTAGTTTTCTAAATTTAAATGTAATTTAGCCTAAGTCACTTTTGAATATCTATAAAAAGTATTTTATCTTATATATATGATTTTATATAGTTAAAACAAATGAGACCTATAATTTTCCGTTTTATACAACAAAATCTTTCGGTAGATGTATCTTTTCAACCATAGTTTCGATTAGCGTGCTTTTCGCGCCTGTGTGTTCGTAGCAATGCGTAGAACATCTTTAAAAACTTTTCACTTCTTATTTCATATGTTTGGTGTACTGTTCTAATTTATTTCTATTGTTTGCTTCGTGTATAATTGAATGGACGCTTGTGTGCTGCTTTTATAATCTTGTCTAGTCAGTGAGCTATACGTGGTGATCAAGATGCAGTTCATTGAGGTTTGACTTGAAGAAGGATCTAAGTTAAGGCACGTATAACATGGGATCATCCTTGTTTCCTATTCACCTTTAATATACTTAATTCATGTGCATGTGTCTACCTTGTTACCACTAAGGATATCCTAGCTTTTGTATCTTATACCTTGACACCGTGGGACATTGCATTGGGTAGTATTTATGCGAGTGCTCAAGATAAATAACCATGATCTGTAACTTGATTAATGGTATATGCAATAAACATTTAAAAGATGCTTTAAAGCAACATGTCTCAAGAGGGCTAGAGCATATTGGGTTGTTTTTATGGTGCTCTAGTTTCTCTCCATAAGGACTTATCTGTAAGCGAACATCCGGGACTTACAGTACAACTGTGAGGGCTATATGGCTCTGGCTTTAGTCAAGTATGAGGACCTTTTCTAGCTTGTTAGTGGTAACCTTCATGGTGTAAGAACGGCTTGACGAATCGGGTATAGTGCGGCCTCTGTCCTTATGTGTATAGGCTGCGTGTCATTGTGCCATTTGGAAGGGGGGCTCTACATCTGTTTGTGAGTGAATCTAATGGCCCTAACTTGTTAGACAAACCTTTGAAAGACTTCATAGTAAACCCTGCCGACCTTCCTTGGAAGTGGGTCAAGAGATTAGCTACCTCGGGCGAAAGGGTAAATCACGACTCACAGTGAAAGTGTACAACCTCTGCAGAGTGTAAAACTGTTATAACAGCCGTACTCACGGTCACGAGTGGCCTTGGACACTTACAGAATAAATGATGAACACTGATGATAATTATAATACTGATGATATTGATGCTCACTAATGATTATTGTTTCTTGCTATACGTTATTCACGTTTACATGATCATGGGGTTATTTGGGCTTATGATAACTTGTTGCTACTCAAATGCTAAAAAGATGACTCACTAAAAGCTATTGCAGTAAACCCGTGTCAAATCTTTTGAGCCTCATGAACCCCATGATATATTTGCTGAGTTCGACATGGACTCACTCTTGCTATTTCCCACACTTCAGGATAGTCTCTTGAGTTTTTAGGTTTGTGATCAACCAGTCAGTTTGTTCCTGGAGTGAAGTCTACACCCGGTGTTCAGAGTTGTCTTTCCGCTGTGTTGCTCTCTAAGGTTATATCTTATACTATTGCATTATGTTTATTAAGCATTTGTCTCTTGATATTACACTTATCTGCGGCTATATGTGAGATTTGACTTCTTTATTTCACATATAGTGTATGTCTGGTTTTGTCCTTAAAACCGGGTGTGACAGAGTGGTATCAAAGCAATGCTGACTGTAGGACGCAAGTCTAGTTAGAAATTGGTTGTCTTAAGGTTTTAAAATTGCTATAACTTTCTTGGTCTATAAACCTTGATATTTCTTCTCCACTATATCCCCAC
This sequence comes from Saccharum spontaneum, assembly GCA_022457205.1. NCBI lineage: Eukaryota > Viridiplantae > Streptophyta > Magnoliopsida > Poales > Poaceae > Saccharum > Saccharum spontaneum. The sequence continues at coordinate 42,252,806 of CM039595.1, read as the reverse complement.
CCTTGATATTCATCTTCTCCATGATGCTTGTTTTAAACCTTTGATCTCATCAACACTCCTTGATTTGATATGTTTTTTTAGAACCATTCCTCACCCCCTTCTTACAAAATCGAAAGAGGAGCTTTAGAATCCTTACCCTTGGCATGAAGAGAACGATAGTATCGCCAGTTGACTCAATGTTTGAAGTGTGAACCTTCGGTGTTCCATTTGTTGTCATTATGTTTATGCTTGATTTGGATCTTTGTAATGATTGCAATGAATTTGTGGATTCCACAATTTCATTTAGATATCGGCTTAAGATATAAGGATTAGTGAATAGGTAGATGGGTTGGTTTATTTTGACTCTCTACATCCTATCCTTTTAGAGCAGTCTATCTCATTTGGCTTATACATCTGTCTTTGGATGACCATAAATCATGAGAAAGTTCTAGACAACATTAGGCTTCGACATCTTTATCTAGCCACAAGAACCACCCTCATGGCTATTTTGGATTGGGAGTTATGAAAATCACAAGACGATGCAACTGCGCTGCCTGAACCCTGGAACAGTTTCTGTTGGGCACTGTGTTTGACTACCTTAACTACAGAATATGGGAAAGTGTTCTATACAAAAGATGCTGATTATTTAATAAGCTTTTCAACCATGTAAGGCGTGTCATCATATGAATTTTGGAACTCGATATATAATTGTTGCAAGATGCCGCATCTGCGCTGCCAGACTTTCTGGACAGATTTCATGTCTCACTCTGAAACCATATTTTAAAATTGGAATCTGGGGAGGTGATCAATAATTAAGTTGTAGAGAATTTGATAAGCTTTCCAACGGTATAAGGTGCAACTTAATTGGATTAACAGAACTGGAGATATGGATGTTTTACTGTGCTGCTGTTTTTCTGCTCACGAGGAATTTCAGATTATTTGTTCTTGCCTATGCACATGAGTTTCTCTTGGATATCAGAAGATCTTTATGATGGTTAATTCACTCAAAAGAAGATGCCAGCTATCCTTTGTTGTTCCCCTAGTTTATCTTTTCTTAAGGGGGGTAGCCGAGTTAAAGAAGTTGCAATACGAAGGTTTCGTATGTTCTAGTGCTTCATTTGGAAGTATGGGTTAATCCCCTGGTTGAGAAGGCACTATCAAGAGTGGGTATCATTTTCTTTGGATTGGTGACTTGTTAGAACATCTGCAAGGAGCTCGGGTAATCGTCAAGACGGGTCTTGGTCTTCGCTCTGATCTATCATCAGTTGGGAGTCCAATCTTACACAAGATAAGTTGGCATCGATATTGGACATCTACAATTGATTTCATGAAGGTTCAGAGGATGTCGACATTATGACTAGTTTAGCAAGTGTGAGGGAAGGAAGTCCTCTATTTAGATAGTTATCTCTAGTGGTGAAGAAGAGCTCAAGAAAGTTGGTGATGGGGAATTCACCTAGGGATGTAAGAGTGACTCAGAGTTTCTTTTAAAATGATGACATCTAGTTAGAAGTTGAAGGAAGGTTTATCCAAGACTCTCAAGATATTGCTACTACAGAAGATATTAAGTATCTTTGGACTCGTAAACCTCAGGAAAATTATAAAGGCATTGAAGAAGAAGTAAAACTTATGAGTTAGATCTGCCATATCAAGACAAGAGTGTCCCATCTATCGTGATGCACCATGTCAAGGTGAGGGGTGTGTCCTTATGCAAGAAGGAAAATATGATGGCTTGAGCATTAGGGATGCATGGGAAACATGAGTTGAACTACCTGACACAAGGAAGTGGAGATATCAGTTTATGCTTTGAAGGTTTTGGAGATATTATCCTATTGGACACAAGTGTGATATTTACGCGGTTTATAAGAGTGACACCTACATGGATTGTAAGAATATAAAGGACATCATTACTAGGTTGGGGTTGAGCTAGTGACATTGTCAAAGAAATAGAATTGATGATATATGACTTCGAAAAGTGCTATCACTGGGAGGAGCAAAAGTCGTTGCCGATGCCCTTAGCAAAGGAGAGTTATGCTAGAAGATTCGGATGACACCATGGACTAAGAGTTGTGTTTAAGAGTTGGGCAACTTAACCTGAGTATAGACTCCATTGTTATGGATTTGGCAATATGGACTATTAAGGATAACCTAAAGTGATTCGTCAGAAGAGGATGTATATTGGCACATGAAGAATAGATTAGGCTTTCCAGTTGGAGATTGTGCATCTCAAGGTGGCCCTTAAGAGAAGTACTAGGAGTTACGATATGAAGAACAAGTTCGCAGTTTGAAACATTGGTTTATTTATGGTTCTTAATATGGAAAGAGAAGTGGCTTAATAAATAGGGCTACCTGAAGGTTTGTTCGGAGTCCCTATCAACATCTTGGAAATGGTTGAGCGAGTTACTTGGAGAAAGATTATTAAAGTGTGCAAAGTAAAGCGGAATCCCTATCAAGAGGATGGAACTACTTGAGGAAGAGAAGAAGATTCAATGGCAAAATAGCCCTATCTCTTTGCTCACCATCTTCCGAATCTCGAGGACGAGATTCATCTTAAGGGGGTAGAATTGTAACACCCGAAAAATTGCTTATTTGGAAATAGAGCTAAAATGATTTAATTATGTATTTTTTGTGCTCATGAAAACATAGGAAAATAAAAATTATCGTTAAATTAAAATTCATCTTAGGATGTAACAACATTGTTGTGCATACATGCTAATGCATTGTGTTTTTGTATTGTTTGGTTTTGATCAAGGTTCAAAATCAATTCAAACTGTTAATATTAAAATGCGTTTAGTAGGTTAATTTTTCTTCTCTGCTATACCTTTATTCTTTTTCTACAGTCAAATTCCTTGTCTCTCAGCTCAAGTTTTTTTGAGAGCTTCCTAAAATCTTTTCTTTGTAACCCAAATCACTCCTTTCAGTTTCTCGTCCATCAATCAATCTCTACAAACTTCTCGGGAATTTTTCTGACTTTTTCTGTAGCATGTTTCCACTTGTCTGTGAACATAATCTAATTTTTACATGCTCCAAAATTACCTTTTAGTGAGCTCCAAATACTTTATTTGGGTTCCTCATGTTCCATAATGTCTCTGAAAAATTTCCCTGAATTTTCGGAGCTTTCGGAGTATTTTTCGCGGCTTAAATAATAATTCTACACTTTTCTAGAATTATTTTATCCATGAAAATAATTAATTCCGAAAATAATAAATCTCTCATTTGTTTTCCAACGCTCAAAGCCCATGTGCAATAATCCTAATAAATCTCAAAGCCCATACATTTATTTACTAATGCGTTTAAATGATTCTTAGGCCTATTAGCGGAGGTAGATGGTGCAACGTCAATTAGCACCATATCGCTAGTTGACATGGAGGTGGAGAGTTTTTCTCCCTATATATACGTACCTACCCCATGGGCAAAGCACACCAAAAACTACCGTAGAGGAACCCCTAGTTTGGGAAATCTCTCGTGTAGTAAATTATATTTTCTCCTCCTTCTCTTATCGCCGTTCGACGAAGCCACCAGGCGTTCTACTCCAAGAAGAAGAAGAGGTATTTACTTGAATTCCACCGTCTAGATCACATTAAAAACCAGATTTTGATTTATTTTCGAAACTAGGTATTTACAAAACTGCCACTATCTTGTTTAGGCCATATCTTCTACGTTTAACTCCGATTTGACCCGTTCAAATTGTGTTAGGTTCGTATTTGCGAGCTCTACATGTTAGTAGTACTATACAGTAGGTTTGAAAAAATTAATTTTCGAGTTTATATTAAAGTAATTATTTATCTATAGAAAATCTTAGAAAATTCATAACTTTCACGTTTTAAATCCGAATTTCGTGATCTTTACGTCTGTGTGATTGTAATAACGTGTAGAACAGTTTTACAAACTTTTTATACTGTTAGTTCTACTATTGGTTAGGTTTTCTACCTTTAAGATTCGATGTTAAAATTAATCTATTATTTTACTAAAGAAAATCTCGTTTAATTCATAACTTATTTGTTTAATTCCGAATTAGTCTGTTCAAATTGCAATGGATTTATAACAACATGAACTATGTATTAGTATTAATGTTTTCTTTATCAAAATCTCTGCAATTTTATAGTTTAGATCTAACTTGATTAATAACTGTGCAACTAGATTTATAAATAAAATATTATTGATTTCTCCTTTAGTTTTCTAAATTTAAATGTAATTTAGCCTAAGTCACTTTTGAATATCTATAAAAAGTATTTTATCTTATATATTTGATTTTATATAGTTAAAACAAATGAGACCTATAATTTTCCGTTTTATACAACAAAATCTTTCGATAGATGTATCTTTTCAACCATAGTTTCGACTAGCGTGCTTTTCGCGCCTGTGTGTTCGTAGCAATGCGTAGAACATCTTTAAAAACTTTTCACTTGTTAGGGTGTGTTTAGATGGGAAAAGTTGGGGTGAAAAGTTACTGTAGCACTTTTCGTTGTTATTTGGTAAAATTTGTCCAACCATGGATTAATTAGACTCAAAAGATTCGTCTCGAACTTTACAGACAAACTATGCAATTAGTTTTATTTTTTACCTACATTTAATGTTTCATGCATACGTTTAAAGATTTGATGTGATGGGTGGAAGAGGAAATATTTTGGGTTCCTGTAGTAAGTGAACAAGGCCTTATTTCATATGTTTGGTGTACTGTTCTAATTTATTTCTATTGTTTGCTTCGTGTATAATTGAATGGACGCTTGTGTGCTGCTTTTATATCTTGTCTAGTCGGTGAGCTATACGTGGTGATCAAGAAGCAGTTCATTGAGGTTTGGACTTGAAGAAGGATCTAAGTTAAGGCAAGTATAACATGGGATCATCTTTGTTTCCTATTCACCTTTAATATACTTAATTCATGTGCATGTGTCTACCTTGTTACCACTAAGGATATCCTAGCTTTTGTATCTTGTACCTTGACACCGTGGGACATTGCATTGGGTAGTATTTATGCTAGTGCTCAAGATAAATAACCATGATCTGTAACTTGATTAATGGTATATGCAATAAACATTTAAAAGATGCTTTAAAGCAACATGTCTCAAGAGGGCTAGAGCATATTGGGTTGTTTTTATGGTGCTCTAGTTTCTCTCCATAAGGACTTATCTGTAAGCGAACATCCGGGACTTACAGTACAACTGTGAGGGCTATATGGCTCTGGCTTTAGTCAAGTATGAGGACCTTTTCTAGCTTGTTAGTGGTAACCTTCATGGCGTAAGAACGGCTTGACGAATCGGGTATAGTGCGGCCTCTGTCCTTATGTGTATAGGCTACGTGTCATTGTGCCATTTAGAAGGGGGGCTCTACATCTATTTGCCGAGTGAATCTAATGGCCCTAACTTGTTAGACGAACCTTTGAAAGACTTCATAGTGAACCCTGCCGACCTTCCTTGGAAGTGGGTCAAGAGATTAGCTACCTCGGGCGAAAGGGTAAATCACGACTCACAGTGAAAGTGTACAACCTCTGCAGAGTGTAAAACTGTTATAACAGCCGTGCTCACTGTCACGAGTGGCCTTGGACCCTTACAGAATAAATGATGAACACTGATGATAATTATAATACTGATGATATTGATGCTCACTAATGATTATTGTTTCTTGCTATACGTTATTCACGTTTACATGATCATGGGGTTATTTGGGCTTATGATAACTTGTTGCTACTCAAATGCTAAAAAGATGACTCACTAAAACTATTGTAGTAAACCCGTGTCAAATCTTTTGAGCCTTAGGAACCCCATGATATATTTGCTGAGTTCGACATGGACTCACTCTTGCTATTTCCCACACTTTAGGATAGTCTCTAGAGTTTTTAGGTTTGTGATCAACCAGTCAGTTTGTTCCTGGAGTGAAGTCTACACCCGGTGTTCGGAGTTGTCTTTCCGCTGTGTTGCTCTCTAAGGTTATATCTTATACTATTGCGTTATGTTTATTAAGCATTTGTCTCTTGATATTACACTTATCTGCGACTATATGTGAGATTTGACTTCTTTATTTCACATATAGTGTATGTCTGGTTTTGTCCTTAAAACCAGGTGTGACACTCTTCTAGACACTAGAGCAGTACCGGGTTTTAACTCAATCAAAAACTCTATAGCTCTATCATGGGGTAACCCAGGCAAATCATCTAGAAACACGTCTGAAAACTCTCTGACAATAGGTATATCTTTCACATCCTTGGCAGTTGTTCCATAAGATCTTTCAACGGCCCTTTTGGGAGTAGGGAGATGGAGAATCAACTTAGATTTATTGTCCGGTGAGTTCAACTGTATAGTTATGTTTAGAGTATCAATGACAGCTCCACGCTAACATAGCCATTTCATACCAAGGATCACATCTATATCTTGACCCTTAAGAACAATCAGATTGGTTGGAATGATATGTCCAACAAAAACTACATGTATCTGATATATTACTTCTTGAGTAATCATTTGTCCACCAGGAGACTGTATACAAAAACTATTATCCATAACCTCAATTAGTAATTGATACTTCACTGCAAAAGCTCTATTGATGAACGTATGTGAAGCGCTTGAGTCGAACAATATAACTGCCTTTTGGTTGGCAACTGAGAACACACCCATCATAACAGGTTCACCTTCAGGAATCACATCGACTCGAGTAAAGTGGACTCAGCCCATCTTAGTAACAACTCTGTTCTTTGAAACATTTTGCTGATGATTTTGAGGGGTTCGGTTATGGACACCAGGGGTATCCGGCTGAGATGGATAGGTAGAAACTACAACAAGTCGAACAATTACCTATTGCTGGGCTTGTTGCTAAGGTGGAAGATAGAGAGAATGATGGACAGGTTGATAAACAATCTTCAGGCACCGAAAATTGCTACCCGAAGATTCTTCTTGCATACGCTTTCTTTTCTTGTCCTCAAGGTCTGCCTGGTTTGCATCATCCGCTGCTATAGCTATACTGACAATCTTATCATAGCTATCATCCATAATAGTAACTAACATACGTTGAATCTCGAAGTAGAGACCTCTCACAAAACAACGCTTTTTCTCTTAGTCATTCCATATGCGCTCAGCAGCATACTGACATAACTGGTTAAATTTCTCCAAATATTCCATCACCCTCTGATCTTCTCCTTGCTTTAGCTTGTAGAATTCCTAAACGTTTACTCTTCTTATACCATAAGGAATAAAACAGGTCAGAAAACCAGTGCAAAAATTATCCCATGATACTTGACCCTCTGGTCGTGTTGAAATGAAATTTGCCCACCAAGCACCAGCTGGACCTTGAAGTTGTTGTACTACAAACTGAGTTTTCGGAACATCACTGCAGCGGATAAGACTGAACTTCTGCTTTATAGTACGAAGCCAGTCCTCTGGCTCTAAAGGTTCATTAGCCTTATAAAATATAGGAGGTTGAGTTTTTAGAAAGTCAAGATATGTGCTGTCAGCCTCAAGATCTGGAATCACATGTGCTAGAGCTTGAAGTATACGTGCATTGATGGCGCTAGCACTCACTAAAGTAGCAAGTGTATTCTTTATGGTTAGTTCTCATGGTGGTTTAGAAGGGTTGGACTGACCACGGCCACGTGATGTACCTAGTTGATTTGTTTTTCCCAAATGAGTCCACATATTGTACGGTAATAAAGATCATCAATAACTAAATTCCCATAAATGGATAGAATAGCAGAGAGGGAGAAGAAAGATAGCATGAATAGGTCTGACAACTTACTTAACCCTACTACTAGCAAGGGGGGAGTAGAAAGAATTTTTTATTAATGACATGATGCATGAACGATCCAATGATCAACTAACCTATCTAATTACTTAACTTTTACTTGAATATAGTGAGTGACAGCACACTCAATTTTTATAATATAGGGCAATATAAAACATGCTATCCCACTTTTACATACTTTTAGGTATAACTAACACCTTTATTGATCATATGGGAAACCCGCAAAATAGCTAGAGGAAAAGCAAGAAAATTCTACTAGAACAGCTTGGGAGTAAGATCTATAGGAGTTGACGAAGTATTCCGGTGCAGTGGAGAAGTTGATACGTCACTTGATCATCCGGAGTAGGACGGGACATCTCTCAGCAATAGAAGGGAAGTCAGAAATAACCTTTTGACTCAAACTAGAGTTGAAATTCATTTGTAATGTTTATTTTGAAGTTTTGTAAAATAGTACTACAACACTTCCATAATAGCATGCTCCGATACCAGCTGTGGCAGAACCACCTGAATAATATGACCCATATGTGCCTATCATCATCTCCCAGACTTCTGATAGCAGCACATGCAAGTCAGATCACTCCGGTAGGCTGTCAGGTGTCCTCAGGGAACCCCGAATCATCCATGTAATTCTTTCGAGTAGGATCCATTATAGAAACATTGCAGTATTACAACAGTTACAATTATACAATTGATTACATCAGAGTAAATAGCAGAAGACTTATAACTATAAGTTTACAAATCATTCATTAAGTTATTACAAACTTAATCTTTAGCCCGTAAGGCAGTAGGGTAGCATGACAGGTACCACTAGTATCACACAAGAGAGATTCACCCTGCCCACGGGTTCATAACAAACTCTTCTACTGCTGGCTCTCACCTGCAACAAGGGTTTAACAAACCCTGAGTACAAAGGTACTCAACAAGACTTAACCGATGAAAAGGAAAGACTCCAAGGATATGCAGGCTAAAGGGGAATCAAGGTAAGTCTGTAGCAAGAATCAAGATAACTTTTGCAGAAAAGCTTTACTAATAGTTGATCCTTACTTTCAGTATTATAGCTTAAGCTTTATAAGCATAAGTATCATATTAGCACCTGATCTAAACCAATCACTTCTTAAACCATCTCATCATGTGATCATCAGTATCTGGTTCCATTTATTAACTATGATGTACGGTCAGAGGGTTGAGTCTTCTTATACGAGAAGCAACGGCGATTCGAATCGATTTGGCCTAGCTGGGGTTTTCTTACCACACGACAAATGTAGGTTGCAAGCCTACACTCATCAACCCTCACTTGGATCCTCTAAAATAGGAACCGGTCCAGCGCTACTCGAGAGCACAGTACCCACTTCACTGCGTCGTTCGTCCCTGATGGATTCATAGGAGCGTGTTACACGATGCTCTCGCCATCTCTCCACTCCTAGTGCGTAGTTATTGTTTCCCATAAAGGACTAGCCAAGACATATTGCGCTTACTGGAGTATGTGGCTAGTACTAGCAAAGTCTCAACCACACACAGACCTACAACGAACGGTCCTCAATTGACACAGGCAGGGTCACCACGTCAAGTCATAAAAACTTAGCGCAAGCCAAGATTCTGCCCGGTCTCGTATTAAAAACATTATCATCCGCATACTTCAGGTTTATCAAAGTTTTAGGATAAACTTAATTATCATCATAACATCTAAGCAAGACTAAGCATTATTACCATATCATATTAAGTGGTGTAACATGGGATAGGTAAAAGTAGACAAGGAAGGTATGCATCAACGGTATAGCACTCAACTCCTACTACTTAATGCAACAGACATAGACTTATGTGAATAACTTTTATAAAATACAAGGAATGGTTTTATGCTCCGGGGCTTGCCTTCGGTGATGGGGTTGTCAGGTCCTTCAGAAAACCAGAAAGATAACTAACTCCAACAGATAGAATTCCTTCCCAGGGACTAGCTTAACTATGGAATTCCACCCTTGATCACTAGACGAAAGTAAAGATGCATGCTTTAGGATGATGATTTGCTAAGCATGGATTAAGATGATTAAACATGATTAACTACTCATAAAGCAATATTATTTATTTATTAACATGTGGATTTGAGTAACACAATCAAGAAGTAAAATTGCCAAGGGATAGTAGGGGTAAAAGTCCCTAGGTCATCATTCAATCTAAAAGCTCACTCAAGTCATTTTGGAATTATTCTAATTCATTTAACATTTATAAACAATTAAATAAAAGGCATTTAATTAAGCATATCATTAAAAATTATCAAAACAGTTCTATAATTTTTGTGAAGATTAAACTAAGCAGGTAAAGCATTCCTTCAAAATTTCATAAATTTTGGATATTTATTTTAGACTATTAAAATAATGGAAGTTGCTTTTATTAATTAAAACCTGTATTTTTACATCATAGCAGAATTACTGATAAATCCATTTTCATATTTTTCTATGATTCAGAAGAAGATAACAAGCTCACACAATTTACTTCAAATTTTTATCAAGCTTAATTATTTAGTTATGGATTAATTAAGGACAACACATATTATCACTTTTAGAAAATAGAAAATCATTTTCATCTTCTGGCCAGCAGCTCAACATGCCCGGCCCAACTGGCCCATCCTTGGCCCAGCTCACGCAGGCCGCAGCTACTTAGGCCATGACCGACGGGATGATGATGCCGCTCCGGCGAAACGGCGGCTATGAACGACAACAACTCCAGTACTAAAACTACTTCCTACACGTCGAGAAAGCTCACCAAGACTTGCGTGACCACCCGGTCGAAGCTAAGGTGAACAAAAGAGGCGGATTGATGTCGACGTTCAAGGCGGCGGCGTGAACTGACGCGGTGATGGCATTCCCACATGTCTAGAGGCCGACTGCAAAAACTGATGAGTCAATCACAGTCAAGACGTTAACAAGAAGACAAAGGACGAGACAGTTGAGATGGAGGCACACTGGTGAAAGTTGCCCATAGCAGAGAGACTCATGGCGGCACGACTGATGCCGCCGGAGAAGATGGTGGCGCCTGGGCGATTCAGACGGCTAGAGCCTACTCGAGCTAGTGCAAATGACTCACCAGAATATTGTGACACTGGTGGTAATATCAATTGGCGAAAGATAGAGCGGTGAAGGAGAATTTGGCTGGCGGAGTGGAGGTACACGGCGGCGCTCCGAGGAAAGAGATGACGGCCCATGAGCAACTCCGGCGATCAGAGGCTGTGCAAATGGGATCAAGCAATGCGCAAGGTGACAGTGGAGCTTGGAGGAAAACTAATTTGGTCGGGATGGAGTAGAGACTGAGAAATTGGTCGGTGAACCAAGAGCTCGTCGCCGGTGATCAAAAGAGAAAGGTCAAGCTCGGCGTCCGGCTTGGCAAGATAAGGTTGAATGGAAAACTTCTGGGCGTCCACCTCAAGCTTGTGACGTGGCCAAGGGAAGCACCTGCGTGTTGACATGAGAACGACGGTTGGCAAGGGTGGCGGGCGATCGGCAGTGATGCAGGCAAGCATGCTGCTCTCCCAGAGCACTCTAGCAGCCTAACAGTGTAGGTTCATCATCCAATTTCTCGTGATTTCATGTGACAACTCAAGGAGCTCCAATTATAGAAGTTGTTCCTCCATGTATCGTCTCCAACTTTGTTCATAAACACGAGCTCAGATTCATACTGATTTGGGAGATCCAGATAAAGGAAAAAGAATAGGAGAAAACTGAACTCAGGAACTTTCAGTTAACCCATGAAGGCAGTCTTAAACTCTCTTCTTCTCCTCCTTAAAAGGAAAAAAGTAGGAGAAAACTAAACTCAAGAACTTTCAGATAACCCATGAAGGCAGTCTTAAACTCTCTTCTTCTCCTCCTTAATTCACCAAAATTTGCATAGCAACTCGACTAGCTCCAAATATAAAAGTTGATCCTTGATCCATGACCTCCATTTTTGCTTATAGGCATAAGCTCCAAATCTTGTTGGTTAGAGAGATATTGGGTAAGGAAGAATGGAACATTGAAACTGAAACCACAATTTCAGTTAAGAAATAACAGCTATGTTGCATATGTTTCACAGGCTTGTTTCATCTCTTTCTTGCTCCTTTTCTTCAATTTCCAAGCTGAATCTTGAAAAACTCCAAAAACAAAAGTTGCTCCTCTTGAGATGATCTCCAACTTTGCTTAAGTCACCAACGCCTAAATCCTAATAGATAAAGGAGAAGAGGTTAAGGTAGAGAGAGATACAATTGAAACATTTATGTTTCACTAATGAAACACCGTGTTTCAACACTTAGGATTTTAAAAGGTAGGTTTCTTAAACTTGTTTGATTAATTTAAAGGTGATCATCTAGAGAGTACACACAACACAATGTATTTCTAGAAATTAAATATTATTTTAATGAGTGTAACACAAGGTAGCTAAATGACATGCTTAACATGCAATCATGATGACATGGCAAGTTTTAGTAGTGCATAACACCAGAGGTGTTACACTCTATATTCTGGGTCATGTGGTAGATCGCAGATGTGACACTCGTATTGAGTCCTTTGTAGTCCACTCCCCAAGTGTAGGTTGAGGAAGTAGGGCCTAGTTATGAAGGAAGGGATAGGTTTCTGTACTCAAACTTCCCTAAGTAATGCCCCTTATGTGTGGATATAATAATGATCTTAGCCATGATTACTAGGTGTAATTGCACTAATCAATGCATGCTTTGACTTATAGTTAAGGATGACTTAGGAATTATTCCTCTAATATTCAAACTTGACCATGCTATTGCCATAAATAGGAGTGGTCTGAGTGATTTACTTATTATAATGCTTGATCAATGCTTATCATATATATCTTATCCTGTGACTTAGCCCTATTACGAGTAGAGTGATTGGTTATGGTTTATTTCTCCATTAATGTTATAAATTATCAATACATGTCCAAAGCTACACGTTCCCTGTGGTAAAATATAAATATGATACCTGGTATACTCTCGGGTGAAGTGCTACAATGGTATAATTATCTATCCGCTTGCAGAATCATTTTCATTCATATCTTTATATTCTTTCTAGTCACATAAAATGATAAACATCTATTTAGTATTATTCTTATAGTAATGCTAGTTAGTACCAACAAACATTTTTGGCACCATTGCTGGGGATGACAACCTAGTTTAGTAATGCTAGAGGTGTAGGTAATTAATAGGTGACTACTAAAACAAGTGAGGAGTTAATAAATACCAACAAGCATTTCTGTCGCCGTTACCGGAGAAGGTAGCTAGCATAGGAAGTATTGATAAACTTATATTAATTGATGTGATTGAAATAACCGTTGACCTCTGCTCAAACAGGCTTACCCATGTTTTGTCTACTTGTGTATCTTATGTAGGGTAATGTATGATTGGTTTTAACCTACCGACAAACTTCATTGATGATCGAGAAGCGCTACTCAAGAGAACTAAGGCTAAACTTAAGAGAGTATCCGCTTTAGAGTTGGAGGACAACTGTATTAGGCGAAGCTTAACACTATAATTTGAAGCTATGGCTAACAAGAGTCTTCATGAATTCTCTGCTCCAACTATAGCCAACATCTGTACTGGACCTGAGGTCAATGTTGGAGACAATGGATTTGAGCTCAAGCCTACTCTCATCAATATGGTGAAAGCTAGCCAGTTTTGTGGAAAGGCACATGAAGATGCTAGTGCACATCTCCAACACTTTTTGGAGATCTGCAGCACCTTCACTATCAAGGGAGTAACTAAGGATGCCATTCTACTCTGTCTTTTCCTGTTTTTCACTCTTGGGGAAGGCAAAACAGTGGTTCTATGCCAATAAAGAAAGAAACACCACATGGGATAACTGCTCCACTGCCATCCTAGCAAAGTTCTTTTCCATAGGCAAGGCTAATGCTCTGCGTGGGAGAATCTTAAGTTTTCAGCAACATCGTGATGAATCTGTCCCTGAGGCATGGGAACGCTTTTAAGACTATATATCATAATGTCCTCATCATGGGATGGAGAATTGGCTACTTATGCAAACCTTTTACCATGGGTTGACAACTAGTACCCGTGAGACAATGGATGTTGCTGCAGGAGGTGCTTTTCTATCACTTAACCTCAGAGATGCAACAACTCTTGTTGAGAAGATGGCCTCCAATCAAAGCTAGAATAAAGAACATACCTCGTAAGAGAGGAGGGGGAATGCATCAACTCAAGGAGGTAGACCTACTATCTGCCAAGATGGACCTGCTGATGAAGAAGCTTGAAGACCGAGTTAGTGAGTAGAAAGTCATGCATATCCATGATTCACGCATGACTTGTGAAGTGTGTGGTGAAACTAGCCTTTTAGGGAACAATTGTCCTGAAACTCAAGAGGATGTGAACTACGTCAATAACAATAATTATCATCCTCAATAGAATCAGGGATGGAATCAGCAAGAGAGGCCAAAGTAGCAAGGTAACTTTCAAGGTAACAATTATAATAATTTCAATCAACCACCCTTGAGAGAATTAGTTGCTGGTCAATCTAAACTTATGGATCAGATGTCTAAGAAAATAGCTTCAAATGATAAAATCCTAGAGAACATAAGTACTAGAATGGATACCTTTGCTTCTGCCATTAAGAATCAGCATAGCTTTAATAAAATGATAGAATCACGAATAGCTCAGCTGGCAGCTGTTGTTCCTCCATCCGACGCTAAAAGATTTAGAACTGCAAATCATGTCGATATTCACAATGCAGCTTTCTACTACACTCAACCATTAGAGGGAAGGTGGATAGACTATTCACTCCCCGACAAGAAAGGTGATCCAGGGAGACCTGTCATTCCCATATCCATTGGACCTCATATCTTTCAGGAAGCTGTTTGTGACTTCAGAGCAAGTGTCAACATCATGCCTAAGGTAATTTATGATAAGAGATCCTTTGTTGTACACAAATATGTGTTTGCAGCTTGAGTCACTCTGCTACCCTCAAAGGAATTCTAGAAGATGCCATCATTCGAGTGGGACAATCATATGTTCCTGTAGACTTTGCGGTTCTGGAAATAGGTGGAGATGAGAGGGCACCCATCATTTTGGGCCGACCTTTCCTGAGCACCGCGAAGGCCATCATCTACGCGGACACCGTCAAGATCTATTTCACTGTCAAGGATAAAAATGAGAAGTTCTCTTTCAAGGACCATATACTATATTCTCCTGCTCATCCACAGAAGGCATACCTGCCAAAAGAGATAACAACAGTGACCAAGAAGAAGAAGAACAGAAGGAGGAAGAACAAGACCAGCCCGTCACCTGAAGAGACAATCAATATAATCAACACCATCCGATCAGAGTACGACCACCTCCTCGCTCCACCATTTCTTGCTAAGAAGGATGACCCTAGCATACCGACGATCGAGTGTACTATTGGTTAGAAGATTTTCCACAAGACTTTCTGTGATGTTGGATCAGGTGTCAACATAATGTCAAAGGTAACATATGAATATTTATTTGATAACAAACCTTTGTACCCGACATATATACAGCTGCAGATGGGGAACCAATCAATTAGATTCCCATATGTAGAAAAAGACATAATGGTCAAGATACAAGATCACTACGCTTTCGCCGACTTTATGATCCTGGACATGGAGGAAGAAGATGATTCACCCATCATTCTAGGAAGATCGTTCCTCAACACTACCAATGCACTCATCTATGGTGGACCTAGACAAATTCACTTCTAGTTCCTAGGAGAAAAGGTACGCTGTTATTTTAATAGTTATACTACTTATGAGCAGCCGAAGAAGACCCGCTTCCAGAGGAGGAGACATCGATCATCCCACCGTCAAGAGGATCAACTCCCTTGGAATGAATGGGGGGATTATGAAGGAGAAGTGGAGAAGGACCTGTGTCAAACCTGATTGAACGAATGGGACGATGAAGAGCCTAAAGCACCCACCAAAGAAGAAGCCACTCCGCCAACATCAAGCTCATAGACTAAACAGGTATGGAAAGAGAAGATAACATCATCACCATCACAAGAGGAGCAGTCATCTGAGTCTCCTTCACTAAGACTAGATGATGCACCTAAAAAGTAAGTACTCTCTCCTACCTAGTCCTATCTGGAGGACTTTTAAAAATCCGAACCCTTGCTGTGAGTTAATGTCGGTAGTTATCCATATTTGCTTTCTAGCATATTAATTATTTTCTTTTAGCATATTCACTTTTATGCATTTGCATTGCATTAGAGAAAAGAGAAAAATAAAAAGATTACTTTATTGCATATCATCATTATTGCATATTAGAAAATAAAAAGTTCCTTTACTATATTCCATCATTGCATCATATAAATTCCTAAGCCCCATGTAAGTAGGTCTAGGTGTGTAAAAGCCTGTGGGAATATTCACTGTGGTGGCATAAAAATAAAAATTATCATGCATACATATTTCCTTTCTGCATTATAAAAATAGAAAATCCAAAAAGATACTAAATAGACCTCCTGCTAAAATTTTGCCATTAGAAAAATCTATCTAAACTCACAAGAAGCAAATCCTCGAATGGCTGACCGCTAACCCCTTATCCTAATCCAAGCCTTGAGTTTTTGGTATTCTTATTGGAATATTTTGTAGGATGGTACAAATGATCAAGAGTAAGTTCACTCGGTTGTAGACATCTCATTCTACTCATAGGTGAGAAGAATATCCGCTGACAAACCATGCTCCAAGAAGGATCATTCAACATTCAACCGACCATGACAACATCTAGCTTGGGGGAGGAGCATCTCCCATGTATCTAGCTAAGTATTTCTTTCCATTTAGTTTTTTTGAGTTTGCTATATGTTTACTAAAGAAATAAAAAGATGCATAATAAACCAAAACAAAATAAAAATTTATCCTAGTAAGTTATATCTATATAGTAAGGTGTGATTTAAAAACTATGAAAGCAAAATAAAAAGTGTTATTAGTTTTCTATTCTTTAGAGCTGAATAAATAATGGAGTCTAAGGTAAGCTCTTGCAATGGAAATGATGAATAGTTACTCTATCATAATTCCTTTCAAGTACCTTGTTTTCAGCCTTGAATTCTCCTGAGTATTGGATATGACTGATTTGATACAAGGATTTACTCTGAACTTGAAACTCGTGGGTAGCATATGCTTGATCTAAGTCTAGGTAATTGACGGATATGATATGAGAAGGCCCGAGCTGCTGTTTATCTTGTTCCTAGCGATACTAGAGTTTCAGAGATTTATCTTTTGAGAACATAAAATCTTTCATGATGAGCTCCTATATGACAAAGCTTGAATTTCTACCAAAGTCATATATGATTTTTAGATTAGAAAAACCTTTCACTCATACATGCTGCTTGCTTTAGCATTGAGTTTAGTCAAGCTTTGTTGATGCCTTATGAGAGGTTTGTGATGCTCTTAAAATCAAGATCACGTACACACCACCTACATATGCACTACTCCTACACTAGGGGTAGGCGCAAGAACATGCCATTCTATTTAGATCCACTCAAAAATATTTTACTCCTACATTGGGTGTAAACACCAAAAATATACCCCATAGGATATCCCCTGAATAAATGCTCTGATATCTTGTTGCTATCTCTCAAAAGTTGTTGCAGAGAAGAGGCATGTGGCTATGCAAAATTTATTCATAAAAAAGAAAAAAAGAGAAGAAAGAAGAGTATTGAAAAAAATGGACAAGTGTCCAAAATATATAAAACAATGGGTACTCCGATGCCCACCTGAAAAAAAGGAGAGATAAATAAGATAGCCCATGTTTTCATGCAAAGTTGTTTCCAAGTTTTAAAAGAGAGATATGTTTTCAAGGAGCAAAGTAGAATTAGGTTAGCCACCATAAATACCCCCATGTACATCCATATACATGCACATCTTGATTGGATTGTATGACTTAATTCTCTTTGGATCCATTGTTTGACTTTACAACATATGTGTTGCAAGTATGCTCTTTCATGTTTTCTCCATTCCTATGAGGTCCACTATAAGCCTTAGTTATAGGAAGAGAAAGGCATAACATCATCATTGCCTTGGAAAGGATCCACAAATACCACATATATTAAGAGACTTGAGAGTGTCATATAATGAAAGCTCTGAGTTTTATTTTGAAAACTTACAAAAACTCCAGAATAATGGTTCAGCAAAGACTTGAGACATAGTGCTTGACTTGATTGTTCTATCTTTCAATTGCTCAAGACCCAAGTGAAGGCTAATAAGCCCCATGGTTGAAGGTAATATGGGTAAGTTTGAAAGTCAGAATAGTTTATTCTAATCTAGAGAAGAATTTTTGTTTGAAAGCATGTGTACTTTTAAGGCGTGAAAGCATAGAAGCAACTCCTGATCCAAATTTGTTGAGTTTAGCTTTGATAAGGGACTAGCAAAAGTTAAGCTTGGGGGAGCTTGTTGATGGTAGTTATCTACCATATTAAACCATCAACATAACATGAAGAAATGCTTGAAATGGATCACCAATAGAAACTTAGGGTTTAAACTAATAATTTCCACAAGTTTTGGTGAATCTGTATTTCCTACAGGGTATATCTAGAAAACCAGAAAGGGGGATCAAAACATCAAAAGGAATTAAACTTAATCGCGATGAAAACTATTCTAGAAGACTCTAAAGGACTCTAGGAGGCAACCCCCTGAGGTAGAGCCCGAGAGGCCACCAGGTGGGACCGCCAGGCCCAACCCAAGTGCCGCCCAACCCCTAGCAGTTGCCCCTACATATCAGCTTCTAGAATATTCCTCCACCGCCTCCCTAGACTGCATCTATGCCGTCGTTCAAGTCGGTTTGATCGAAGGGCTCACGTTGGACCCTCTGGGCTATATAAGGAGACCCCAGCCCCCTCTGAGGCATCAAGTCATTTGAGATCAAGTCATCTAGAGCTAGAAACCCTAATATCCTCAGAGCTCCTCTAGTTTCTAGGGCATAGCTAGTTAGGCTAGGTCTAGAGGGAGGCAAACAGATCTTTGCTTGGATTCCCAACATCGTCTGGAGCTTGGTTCGGTATAATTCTTGTACCCCTCTCTCATTGTATCTCCATTATTTTTACATGCTTTGGTATAATTGTCAAGACAATATAGTATTCATCTTATTTATGTTCTTGGTTGCAATGTTCATTGCCTACTTTGATTATATGCTTAGTATAGTTAGATTATCATCGTGTTTATGCATAAGTTCATATAGCATTCACCCTAATAAGGTACCATGGATGGGTGGTAGAGATCATGTAAGCATGGTGCTTATATGTTATTTACCTATGAATACACTCTATATTCTGGGTCATGTGGTAGATCACGGATGTGACACCCCCGTTGATTCCTTTGTAGTCAACTCCCCAAGTGTAGGTTTAGGAAGTAGGGCCTAGTTATGAAGGAAGGGAGGGGTTTCCATACTCAAACTTCCCTAAGTAATGCCCCTTATGTGTGGATATAATGATGATCTTAGCCATGATTACTAGGTGTAATTGCAGTAATCAACATATTCTTTGACTTGTAGTTAAGGATGACTTAGGAATTATTCCTCTAATATTCTAACTTGATATGCTATTGCCATAGATATGAGTGCTCTCAGTGATTTACTTATTATAATGCTTGATCAATGCTTATCATATACATCTTATCTTGTAACTTACCCCTGTTATGAGTAGAGTGATTGGTTATGGTTTATTTCTCCATCAATGTTATAAGTTATCAATACATGTCCAAAGCTACACCTTCCCTATGGTAAAATATAAATACAATACCTGGTATACTCTCGGGTGAAGTTCTACAATGGTATAATTATCTGTTCGCTTGCAAAATCCTTTTCATTCATATCTTTATATTCTTTCTAGTCACATAAAATGATAAACATCTATTTAGTATTATTCTTATAGTAATGCTAGTTAGTACCAACAGACATTTCTGGCACTATCGCTAGGGATGACAACCTAGTTTAGTAATGCTGAGGTGTAGATAATTAATAGGTGACTACTAAAACAAGTGAGGAGTTAATAAATACCAACACTGATCGTCAAGCAACACGTATTTGATTGATTTGTACCTAAGCTTTTTGGGGACCTTCTGTAATGTGTTTCTAAGATAGTCATTAGCCCAGAGTGCTTTTTGGGGAATCATTCCTTCAATCATCAGTGACAATTTCGCTGTTGAAGACTTCTTGAATTTGCTAATAACTAGAAGCACTCTGGGCTAGCCGATTAGCTTCTTGATTTTGAGCCCTTAGAACATGCTTGATGGTGACCATAGGGAACTCATCGATCAAATCTTGACATTTCTTATAGTAATTCCTCAGGATATCATCTTTACACTCGTATAGGCCGATCAATTGATTAATTATTAATTGAGAATCTCCAAAGATCTCAATTGCATCGACCTTTACTTCTTGAAGAAGTTAAAGTCCTTTAAGTATGGCTTTGTATTCAGCTTGATTACCTATCATCATTGGCTTGATGGAATAAGCAAATTCAAAACTTGATCCTCGGGGTGAGATAATAACGATGCCAACACCGCCACCCTGTTTGCATGATGAACCATCGAAGAACAAAGTCCAAGGCATTGGTTCTACATAATTGATATTGGGTCCATGATGAGGAGTCACAAAGTCAGCCATTACATGTCCTTTAATTGCTTTTGCTGACTCATATCTTAATTCAAATTAAGACAACGCTAGAATCCACTTTCCTACTCTACCATTTAGAATTGGCATTGACAACATATGCTTTATCATGTTAGCTTTGGATACTATAGTACATTCAGCCGATAGCAAATAATGCCATAATTTGGTGCATGAGAAGTTCAAGCACAAGCGTAACTTTTCGATGGGAGAATATCTCATCTCTGGATCTAAAAGCCTTCTGCTTAAATAGAAAATGACTCATTCCTTCCCTTCAAATTCTTGCATCAAGGCCGATCCAATAGTATGCTATCAGCCGACACATACAATTTAAAAGGCTTACCACGCTGTGGAGGGATTAGTACCGCAGAGACTTCATATATTCCCTAATTTTGTCGAACGCCTTCTATTATACGTCGCCCCATCTAAATTCTTGATCAGTTTTTAGCTTCAATAAGGGGGAGAATGGCAACATTCTTTCTAACAAATCTGAGATGAATCTTCGAATGAAATTAATTTTGCTGATCAAAGATTGCAGCTGGGTCTTGTTTGTTGGTGGGACTGCCTCATCAATGGCTTTCATGCTCTTCTGCCCAACTTCAATCCCCCTTTTATGGACCATGAAACCTAAGAACTCTCTAGCTGATACTCCAAAAGCACACTTGCTCAGGTTCATCTTTAAGCCATGTTTGCTTGCACACTCCAAAGTCTCCCATAGGTCAGCTAGATGTCCTTTATAACTTTTAGATTTCACAACTACATCATCAATGTAAATCTCAACTATCCTGCCAATCAATTTATGAAAGATATAATTCATGGCTCACCGATAAGTTGCACTGGCATTTTTTAGGCCAAAAGTCATGACTACCCATTCATTTAAACCAATAGCTCTAGGGCACATAAAAGAAGTCTTAGGAACATCCTCTTCAGCCATGAAAAATTGATTATAGCCCACATTGTTGTCCATAAAACTGATAACCGTATGTGCTGATGATGCATACACTAAAAGGTCAACTATTAGCATTGGATAACCGCCCATTGGCATGGCTTTGTTTAAATCCCTAAATTCAATGTAAGCCCTTAGTTTGCCATTTTTCTTTAGCACTGGGACTATATTCGAAATCCACTCCGCATACTAACACTGTCGAATAAACTTAGCCTCGTATAACCTTGTAATTTCCTTCTTAATATCTTCAAGCAATTCAGGTTTACATCTCCTTGGGGCTTGTTTAAATGATCGATATCCTTCTTTAATAGGCAGTCAATGTTCCACAATCGATCAGCTATGACCGGGCATCTCATAATATTCCCAAGCAAAACAATCTCGATACTCTTTTAAAAGATTTACCAATTCTTGTTTGTACTCAGGATCCAATTTAGAACTTACATACATTAGCCTAGGCCTATCACCATGTCCAATATTGACTTTCTCTAGTAAATCGATCGACGTAAATCCCTGCCCTAACTTTCCTTCTGTATCATCGATCAGGGAATCCATTAGGAAATGTCTTTAGAGCCAACTGTTTGGATCGGCTGTTGATGTCCACCACTGACTTTAGTGATGCCTTCTTTCACAATTTCGCTACGGAGGCGTTTGTGCTTCCTTCCTTCACACTCTGAGGGGGCCTTTCACTCCATAGGTAGAGTGAATACTACATTAATATTAGTTGATGGCTTACCCTTGTCGACTGTTTGTTTGACGTGCCATGCCCGTTGTATGCTGGACTTCTAAGCTTCTAATTCTCTGTTCCTTAAGCATTAAACTCTTCTTTTCTGGCACCTCGTTAGACCTCCTAGACACCATTGGCCCTCTTGTCAAACATACTCTTTCTCTTCATCATACACATGCTTACCTAGCCGATCGTAAACTCCTTCATTTTTTACTCGCCAATCCATGTCGTTGGATTGATAATTCAAATGCTCATGGATGGACTAGCAATTGGCTTGAGATTGCTTGAATTTTGAATACTGATTACTTCACTTTAGGTAGTTACGTCCTGTGGGCAATTTTAAACCTTCATTCCAGTAGTGTCTAAAGAAAGGACAGTTCCAATGTAACTCAGCTTGTTCTTTTTTATGCCTCTCTTCTTCGCACCGTCGCTTATATTCTTCTTCTTTGTCAAGCTGGCACTGGTAATCCTTCTCCTTCTGGATATCTCGCCTTGATCGTATCGACTCTTTTGCTGATCGTGTTGCTGCTAAGCCCTCTTGTATTCATTAGCCAATATCTGAACATTGGGGTCGACTAACCCATCTTCTTTGGCCTTAGCCAACATCAAGACCTTTGTCTTCCCTTTAGCTAATTGAAACTCTATCATATGCAGCCCTAGAAAAGGATGCCCATCTATGTCCATTGTTGGTTTCTTGGCTAGCTCAAACTTGATCTTCCCTTGCTCAATGGCCTTCTAAATATGCATGCATAAGATTCTGCACTCATTAGTGTTATGATTAGTGATATTGTGGAACTTGCAGTACTTCTTCCCTTTGAATTCTCTAGCTGAAGGTATCATATGATTTGTAGGTAATTTCAATTGCTTCTTCTCCAGCAATAAATCAAAGATCTTATTAGCCTTTTTGACATCAAAGTCATAGGCACTTTCTGTCTCCTTCACCCAAGGACAAGATACATGAGCCTTTCCTAATGTCCACTCGGTGGTTGTAACTTTTGGATCATCTTCATCGAAGTTTGCATCATATGGGTCAGACATAGCTGTGGTACCCGTCAAATATTTCTCTTTGTGCATGGCCCGAAGCTGGCCTTCAAAAGCAGATAATCTCTAAAATAAGTGAGCCAAGTTTTCAAATTCCTGGCCATTAAACTTTTCTCTGATTATTAGAGACATTCCTTGATGGGCCAATTCAGCCAATTGGCCATTAGACAGATTCAATGAGTAGCAACAACTCCTTACTTCTTTGAATCTTTGAATGAACTCAGAGCCTGACTCACTGTTTCTCTGCCTCATGCTTGTCAAATCCATGATCTTCTCTCCTGTCCCACTGTAGAATTATGCGTGGAACTTATTTTCTAAATTGGCCCATCCAGTGATTGAGTTTGGTTCAAGTGATGAAAACCAACTGAAGGCCGGTCCAGACAGGGACAAGGGAAAGAATAAAACTTTATGCGCCTCCTTGACAGATGCATCTCTGAGTTGAACGAGATAGCGACTGATGTGCTCCATGGTTGTCATCTCATCTATCCCGGTAAATTTGGAGAAATCTAGGACTCTACAATGTGGAGGGAGTTGCACAATATCGTACCAAGCTAGGTATGGTCGTTGATAAGAGCCAACCTGACCTTTCAATTTTAGACCAAACTAGCTCTACATCATAGTAGTTATCCTATTGACTAACTCATCAGTGTTCATGCCAGCAACTTATTGTCTTGACTATCCTTGAGCCTGAGCCTAAGAGCTTTGTACTTGAACTTGTTGACCCTGAGCTATAGACTGTTGTACTTGGACTTGAGACTGCTGCCCCTAGGCCTAAAGTTGCTGAAGTTGCTTTGGATTATAATTATAAGGATTCTGATACCCAGGATGTGGCAAAAGCTCGTATGGCTGGCATCAGAAACCAAATGATATCCCTCTAGATAGTCGATCTGAGCATTGTGAGTTACATATCCCTGCAATCGACTATTGAAATAATTTGGATCAACATTCTTGATGATCCTCCGCACTGATGGAGCACAAGTACAAAAACAAGCACCGAAGCGCTCAAATTTTCAAACTTGAGCCCATATAATCCTGGTAGTCAATCGAAACCACGAAGGATTTCAAACCAACTTGCTTACAACCAAGATCGCATCATTCAACATACAACATCATACGTTACATTTCACAAGTAGTTCTGAAATAAGTTTACACACACGGAGTCGCAATTATTACAAACCAAGTTTAGAAAGTAGCGGAAGCATAACACACACCAGTTGTTTAACTACTGCCAGTCTTGTTGATCCACAACCTGCAAAAGCATCAGGAAAGTACATAAAAGATGATCACGCCCTAGTGATCTAGTCTTCGTCACCCGCAGGGTGGAGACAAGTTTTGCAGAAGCCTTGATAGAGCATATCATCTGCAACAGGAGGGAATAAACCCTGAGTACTGGAATGTACTCAGCTAGACTTACCCGTCATAAACCAGAAATAAGATGACACCAAGGATTATGCAAGGCTTACATAAGAGGTTAGCTGACATTACATTTTGCAGAAAGGCATAAGTAATTAAACTCTTATAACCTGTACTAGCAGTTATTTTTAGCATTTACCTGTCATCTATCTTAGCACCTGTACTAAGCATGCACTTGATTATCATCAAACAATTATTCACATTATATCCATAGCAGGTATAAATTGTGGCAACATTGTATCATTCACTTAACCATCTGTTCGATTAATGAGATCTACGTTGCCGCTGCTCATGTCAAGTGCTCACTAACCGGGAGTGAGAGCGATTCGAATCGAATTCCTATCCAGTTGGAGGGGTATTTCTAACACTCACCGCGCAGGCCCCTGCCAGGGTCGCACAAGCCACCTTTCGTATGGTTCAGGAATCGCGGGTCCGAATGATGTCGCGACCCCAAGGGCGACACTCTGCCAGGTGATAGGGACTCTAACCCCCCCTTGGTCTCACGCCAATGTCCCCAAGCACATCCTTTCTCTCCTCCAAGAAGTAACCTACCATTCGATTCACCGCCTGAACCACATTACTCGGCTTCGCGGTCGGAATGACTTATCCGGCCAACTAAGTGTTAGACTGCGTTCAACATGACTCAAGGACGTACAGCGAATCGGTCCTTAAATGACTCAGACGGGCATAGCTCCACACCAAGATGTGAAGTGTCTTGCGGCTGTACTATCGAACTCCCGCCCGGTCTCAATTTCATTTTAAAGCATGGTTCCATCCACGATAGCCATAAAGCCACTCGTGACCAAATCCTACATCTCGTGGATGACCGGAAATCACCCAACTTCTACCGTACTAAGCAGGGCTAAGCATTGACACGTGCCTAAACCTAAATTTAGGATTTAAGTACGATATCTAGACAAGGGCAGGTATAATGCAACAATGTTTTCATACAACTCCTACAACTTAATGCATTAAACAATTAAAAGTACTCAAGATAGATTTATAAAATGATGGGTTCAGCATGCACCGGGGCTTGCCTTTTAGAAAGGTCAATGGACGGTGGTCAGGGCACTCAGGCAGGTCTTCTGCGGGAGCTTCTCCGCCGGTTGATTCCTCTGGTTGCTCCGGCTGGTCCTGGACTTCCTCCGGTATCACTTGCTTGAACTCGAGGAGCGTTACCCCCTCCGGAACACCTATTGCATGAGTGCATAATAAATCTCATGGATGCATAATGAAAGATGCAGCATGCTCGGAATGAAATGCATTACAACACTCTTAAAGCTCTATTCAAATCACTTCAAATATTAGGTGTAAATTTCCTCTCCGGTAGAGAAGTACTCACCTAATCTACTCAACCTAAGATATAGCTGTTCTTCTTTGGTTAAGGCCCTAACACCTAACAATCACAAGAGTAACATTACTTAGGTCACCACATCCAACACCAAAATATCACAGCAAAACATTCTGGACAGCAGCTAATTGTTTCTAACATAGCTGAAGATTCCCAACTCCAAAAGATATGATCTAAGACAATCTGGAAAGCTTAAGAAATGCCCTACAATTTATTTTCAGACCTCAACCCTAAATTCCTAAGTTTTCCATGTCGAATTTCCCAAGTTCCAGAATCTGTCCTCTCTAAACAGAGAGTAGCCAATTCTGGACTGTCAATTTAAATAGCAATAATTCCCAAACTACTAAGCCAAATGCTCCCAAATTTTGACACAAGCTAGTTTATCAAGTTTACTACAACTTTGGTATTTACAAGTTTTCCAGCAAACACATTTCTCAAAGGTCAAACCCAAAATTACTACCAGCTGTCCAGAAAACCTAGAATTGCAAAGATTAAATATTTATTGGTGTGGCAAATTTCCCTTAGGACCAAACTAATGTTACCACAAGTTCACATGGGTCACAAAAACACCAGAAAGTAAGGTGTGCCCACCTAAAATATTTATTTATACTCATTTCTTAATTTACTTAAGTAATTAAGTGGAATTTTAAACATATATGTAAACTGTTCCTAAAATTCTACAAAAATTACAGGAGACTCCCTGACCCATCAAGCGACTACTGTAAAAATTTGAACTAAATTTATTCACAGAAACTCCCTATACGAAATTCACAAGCCCAAACGGCTGATTTTTGTATAATTAACAAATCATATTGAAAAGTATCAAACAACAGATTTCATATTTTTCTTAGACACTTTATGGTACCAAGACGTTCTCCAAAAATTTATAAGAACATTGAACATGTAGAAAAAGTACTAAAATTCATTCAAGTATTTCCTAAAACAACAAGATAGCATTATAACTTGAAAAGTACTTAAGCACTAATGCCCAAATCTTTACCAGAGCTAGAGCAAGTATAAATTAGCCTACGCCCCAAATTTCACAATTTATGGAATAGTACAAGTCAAGTTATTCATTTAACATAGTTACCTCCCTTTTTCAACATATTTCAAAGACCTATTTAATTTTCCCACAAACTAAACATTACATATCAGCTTTATATTTTTCTAAAATACTACACATCATGTAGATCCTAACAAAATTTATCTCATAATTTTTGGGCAAGTAAAACCCTAGATCTACATTTTCCAAACATCAACTAAAATCTGTGACAAATATGAAAAGAAAAACAAAACCGAACCCTAACTCGCTACAATTGCTGGGCCGGCCCAGCTTGCCAGCGTGGCCCAGCCAGCGCGCGGCCCGTCCTGGACTCCCGCCCGCGCGCGTGGCGCTGACAGCGCGGGCCCGCAGGCCAGAGGGAGAAAGGACAGGGGACAGGAACGGTGGCCAGAGTTCGCCGCCGGTAGCGGTTTCGGCGAGGCCAAGTGCACCGTCATGTTCCCCACCTCGATACGAATCTAAGGGTACCAACTAAGAGGGCTACGGCGGCAGCTAAGGTAGTCGGCGACGGCAATGGCGGCCCGCGGCCGCGGCATGCCGGCTCCGACGAGCTAGACGGCTGCTCAGCCCTAATGGCCGGTCCGGTGAGCATCAGTGGCTCAAGGCGGACGTGACACACCAAGGACGGAAGATAGGGAGACGCTAGGGAAGCACGGCCACGCCACAGGGGTGCTCCGGTGAGAAATGCCCGAGGGGGACGGTGGCGGAGATGGCAATGCTGCCTTACCTCCGCACAATTGACCCAACTGCGAGGTGGAGGATGGAGGGGGTTTCAAGGCGGAGCAGTGGACAAGTTTTGGTGGGCTGCGGTGCGGTGGTGAGTGCGCGCGAGCTCGCCGGAGTGGAGGCGGCAATGGCGGCTCAGTTTCTCCGTGTCGAAGCTGAATGAGGGAGGGAGAGGGAATGGGGGCAGCTCCGGTGCGTCATGGCGGCCTTGAAGGCTCCGTGGACTGACCGGTGGGGCCACAGCCGGCGTACGGTTGCCACCGCGCGTCCACGCGTCGGCGAGGGCCTGTGGCCGGTCGGCCACTGCTCACTGACGAACTGAATCGAAGTTGCAATCGTGGCATCGGTGACCGACTGACAGAGCAATTTCAACGATGATTATAACCTAACCCAGCTCGAGTTAGCAGAAGATGATAACACCAATTTTGTAGAGCTACATGAGGACTACAATTTTGTCAATTGGCTCCTGGACTGGTTCGGCCTAGATTTGAAACTACAGAGCTCCAAAGTGGTGCCCTTTGAAATGAAAACGTGTTTTCAGTTAAAGAAACCGACTGAAACCCTATTTTCAAGACACCATATCTCCTAAACCATTTAGAACTAGGTGATAGTGATGTTGACAATGTTGTAGAGCTAAGTGAGTACTACAAAAGTGTCAACATGAGTGTGAGGTGGTTTGGCCTGGTTTGCAAACTACAAGCTTCCAAAGTAGGTCACAGTAAAACTGGGGGGCACTTTTGAGACTTAGGAAAATTTCTAAGTGTTGAGACAGCCCCTCAAGCTGACTTGTGGGCCAATTTTGAGCATGTTCTGGCCAGTTTCATGAGATGGTCATATTGAGACTTTTGTTCCCCATAAAATTCCCTACAACTTTGCTTACGGGTGCTCCTCCATGCAAAGTCTCTAAGCTAGACTTTTTAATGGGTCAAACTAGAGCATCCTAGGGCTAAATGCTGGTCAACTACACCTTGGAGGGCATTTTGGTGATTTTGGTCAACATGAACCTTGCTCCATGAGTGACCCTAAGTATAACTAAGGTGTTGTGAGATATAATTAGCTACTCTACCCTTTTGTTACATGATGTGAACCCAACAAAATTCTAAAACATCCACATTAGTTGCAACACATAAAATAACATGAGATGATGCATGCTTATGCAAATGCAAATGCAATGCAATTATGGAGCTAAACATCTGAGGTGTTACAGCCCTCCCCCCTTATAAAAATCTCGTCCCGAGATTTGGAAAGCGTACCATTTTTCATAGAATTCCTTATATCCATCCCGCAAATAATCCTCCCGTTCCCACGTAGCGTCACTTTCACTACCCTGATTACTCCACATCACTTTATACCACTTAACCACTTTGCTTCTAGTTACTCGTTCCTGAGTATCGATCACTCGGACTAGCTTTTCTTCGTAAGTTAGATCGGATTCAAGCCTGATATCTCCTAAAGGAACTCTTTCCTCAGGAACTCGAAGACACTTTTTGAGCTGAGATACATGGAAAACGTTGAATATGGCACTCATTTCAGGAGGTAACTGGATCTTGTACGCAACAGCTCCACTCTTGCCTATGATCTGGAAAGGACCCACGTATCTTGGCGCAAGTTTCCGCTTAACACCAAAGCGTTGGACACTCTTCATTGGAGAAACTTTCAAATAAACAAAGTCTCCAACTTCAAACTCGAGTGGCTTTCTACGATGATCAGCATAGCTTTTCTGTCTAGCTTGGGCTGCAGCCATATGTTTTTGGATGGTACGGACTTGTTCCTCAGCTTCCTGAACAAAATCAATACCATAATACCTTCTTTCACCAGCTTCTACCCAGTTTAATGGAGTTCTACACTTACGACCGTACAATGCTTCGAACGGGGCCATCTTAATACTCTCTTGGTAACTATTATTGTATGAAAAATCGGCTAGAGGTAACCACTTTTCCCAAGAACCCTTGGATGATATTACACATGCCCGCAACAGATCTTCCAGGATTTGGTTAACTCGTTCCGTCTGACCAGACGTCTGGGGGTGATAAGCAGAGCTTCTCACTAACTTGGTTCCCAGAAGGTGATGCAAGTGCTCCCAAAAGCGAGCAGTGAACTGGGGACCACGGTCAGAAACGATAGTACGAGGTACCCCATGGAGCCGGACTATCTAATTGAAGTACAACTCAGCATAGTCAGTGGGACGATAGTCCACTCTAACCGGAATGAAGTGAGCTGATTTGGTCAAAGGATCCACAATTACCCAGATGGAGTTATGATTTTTGACAGTAGGTGGAAGTCCGACAATGAAATCCATACTTATCTCTTCCCATTTCCAACCTGGGATAGAAAGTGGTTGAAGTAACCCAGCTTTCATGTGTACCGCTTTAACTCTACAGCAGGTGTCACATCTAGCAACATATGCAGCTATCTCTTTCCGCATCTTGGTCCACCAATAAAGTGGCTTCAAATCATAATACATCTTATTACTACCAGGATGGATGGACAACTTGGAAGAATGTGCTTCGGACAGGATCTGATCCCTAAGCTCTCGGTCCTTAGGTACCACTAATCTATCCTTAAACCACAGCACACCTTCGTCATCTACCCTGAAATGCTTAGTTTCTTACTCTTTCATCTTACGTTTTATGTGGAATATACCAGGATCAGTCTTTTGGAGTTCAATAATTCTGCTTCTGAGAGTACAACTAACAGTGATGTTGTACAAGACTGCTGGATGTAGAAGGCGAGATCGATGAAAATCAGTTTCAACTAGGGTATGGCAATGAGACTTACGGCTTAAAGCATCCGCAACCACATTTGCCTTGCCAGGATGATAGTGTACTTGAAGATTATAATCCTTAATCAACTCGAGCCATCTTCTTTGACGCATATTTAACTCGGGTTGGGTGAAGATGTATTTGAGGCTTTTGTGGTCCGTATAGATATTGCAGACATTGCCCAACAGATAATGCCGCCATACTTTCAAAGCATGAACAACTGCGGCCAGTTCTAAGTCATGCGTTGGATAATTCACCTCATGTTTCCGAAGTTGTCGAGAGGTATATGCAATCACTCGGCCTTCCTGCATCAACACACCTCCCAAACCTATGTCTGAGGCATCACAATAAACATCAAACGGTTTCTCGATATCCGGTTGTGCCAGAACCGGAGCCGAGGTAAGGAGGGTTCGCAGTTGGTGAAAAGCCGCATCACACTCAGGAGTCCAGACAAACCTGGTGTCTTTTTGCAGCAACCGAGTCATGGGCTTGGCTATTTTTGAGAAATCCGGGATGAAGCGACGATAATAGCCAGCCAACCCAAGAAAACTCCGGACCTCATGAACTGAAGTAGGAGCCTTCCAATTCAATACTTCTTGTACCTTGGCGGGATCAACCATAATTCCCCCATCGGACAACACATGCCCAAGGAAAGGTACTTCACGAAGCCAAAATTCACACTTACTGAACTTCGCATACAGTTGATGTTCTCGCAGTCGGGTGAGGACAATACACAGGTGTTCGGCATGTTCTTCCTCATTTTCAGAATATATCAAGATGTCATCGATAAACACCACCACAAACTTGTCCAATTCGGGCATAAACACCGAATTCATCAAGCACATGAAGTGTGCGGGGGCATTTGTCAGGCCGAAAGACATAACAAGATACTTATAAAGGCCGTATCTTGTCGAGAAAGTTGTTTTTGGAATATCTTCAGGACGGATTTTAATCTGATGGTAACCAGATCTCAGATCAATCTTGGAAAAGACTTTAGCTTTGGACAACTGATCGAACAAGATATCGATACGTGGCAGAGGATACTTATTTTTGACAGTGACTGCATTCAGAGGTCTATAATCTACACACATCCGCAAGGACTGGTCCTTCTTCACAAAGATAGCAGGGCATCCCCACGGAGACGAACTAGGACGAATCAACCCCTTCTTCAAAAGTTCATTCAACTGCACCTTAAGTTCAGCTAGTTCATTCGGAGGCATTGTTGACGGTCCTTAAGTATCAATTATAACTATCAAATAAATAGAGAAAAGGATCCAAATGAAACCAACACCTAGACTTAGGGTTTTATCTGACAGAATTCCACGAGTTTTGCTGTTTATCTATTTCTGCAGGGGGTTATCAGGAAATATGGAAGAAAGGCCCACATGTCGGATTAATGACAGGATATTAACCGAACACATAATTATCTTACATCTAGAAGAGTCCAGAAGCCACGAGAACGAACGGGAGGCGTAACAGAGCCGGGGACAGGGCGCCCGCCCTGGTCCTTAGGGCGCCCGCCCTGGCCCCGGAGCCAATCAGGCTCTGCCTCGAGGATTATGCTCCACCGACCTAGAGGATCAAGGAAAACCGTCCGTTCAATGTCGGTTTGATCCGACGGCCCAGATTCATCCGAAAGGGCTATATAAGCAAGGCCCCTGCCCCTGGAGGAGAGGCCCTCGTCTCATACTTCAAACCCTAATTCAGGAGGAGAGCCTCTGATCAAGCCCTAGAGCCACCACATCAACTAGATCTCTAGTTAGCATAGCTACATAGGATTAGAACTAGAAGGAGTCAATCTTCGATTGGTTCCCGGATCTGTCAAGAGGATTCTTGGTAATTCCTCTATTGTTCTTCAATTGTTCATCTTTGTTCTTCAATATTATGAATATGACTTTGTTCTATTTCAATATATTGGTTATGACTTTGCTCTACTTGATTATATTTGCAATTATATTGTTCTTAGTTTATCATAGTTATATGCTTGGCTTAGTTAGATTGGAATTATATACATGCTTAGGATCGTATAGCGTTTATCCATGTGTACAGTGGGTGAATGATAATTATTGTGTAGACGTGGTGTCTATACCGTATTTATCTGCGATTGCACCCTATATGCCGGATTGTGGGGTAGTTCGCGATAGTGACAGCTTCGTTGATTCTTATATAGTCCCCCTCTCGTGTATAGGGCAGGCAGAGCAACACTATTACAGGGGAGTGATTGCTATGTTCTTCATCTTCCTTGCTAATATTCACTATGCATGGATATAGTCTTTTCTCACCATGATTGCCAAGTATAATTGCACTAACTATGATATGCTAGACTTTATAGTTAATAATAACTTAGGGAATATCTTTGTAGTTCATCCTAATTCCATGCTAATGACTTGCTAGAATATCTGTTGAGGTGCTTATCATTATTATATGTGGCTAGCTGATCAGATTAATTATCTTTGTCACCATTATCACTTTACCTTTACTTAATGTGACATTTATACCTGTATAAAGAGATTGATAAATACTCTCGGTTATACATGCAATGATGTGTACTCAGTTCCATATTCTCATTCCATTATCAACCATGATACTTAGAAATCCCTTCCCAGTGGTAAAAATATAAATAACGATACCTGGAATACTTCCCGGTTAAAATGCTACATCGGTATTAATCTGTGCGCTTGCAGATCTTATTTATTATTTATTTAGAAGAGCAGTTGCATATTTCAATACCGCGTCTCTCATGTCATGCTGGGGATGACAACTTGGCTTAAGTGGCATGAGGGATAGGTTTGACATTTTTAGCGCCGTTATCAGAATTAGAAAACTAAGTCTACTTTTGGTAGTGACGTTAAGAATGCCCAACAAGCATTTTTGGCGCCGTTGCCGGGGAAGGTTGATTACTAAGTAGGAATGAATACGGAACTTTGAGTCATCATTTGCATCACTAATCTGATCGAGCTTATCAATTCTCTTATACAGTTTTACCCCTGTATTTTCCATTTTGATTATTTATTGCAGGGTGATGCATGAATAGAAGACATCTTCCAGACAACTTTGTTGACGATCCCGAAGCCTTATTCAGAAGAACAAGAGCCAAGCTCAAGAAGACATCGTCAACACTTCAGCACAAAGCTTCATCCAAATCCGAAGACCGCCGAAGTTTCATCCGGAATTTGTCGACTGAATTCGAAGCCATGGCGAACAAGTCGATCCGCGAGTTCTCAGCTCCCACTACGGACAACATCCGCACTGGACCTGCTGGGGAGATCGACCGCAACTTCGAGCTCAAGCCTGGGCTCATCAACATGGTGCAAGCTAACCAGTTCTATGGGAAGCCACATGAAGACGCTAGTGCTCATCTTCAACACTTCCTGGAGATCTGCAGCACTTTCACCATGGCTGAAGTCCCTAGAGACGCCATACTACTTCGCCTTTTCCCATTCTCACTGTTGGGGAGAGCGAAGCAGTGGTTCTACGCTACAAAGGAGAAGAACACTACGTGGGCACTCTGCTCCACGAACTTTCTGGCCAAACTCTTTCCCATGGGCAAGACCAATGCTCTCCGTGGGAAGATTACAAGTTTTCAGCAACAACATGATGAATCCGTTCCAGAAGCATGGGAGCACTTCCAAGACTACATCCTAGAATGTCCCCATCATGGAATGGAAATCTGGCTGTTGATGCAGACATTTTATCATGGGCTCATTAACAGTGCCCGTGAAACCATGGATGCTGCAGCTGGAGGAGCATTCCTATCACTCACCATACCTCAAGCCACAGCTCTTGTGGAGAAGATGGCATCCAACCAAGGTTGGAATGAAGAAAGAACTCAGACACGCAAGAGAGGTGGAGGTATGCACCAGCTCAAGGAGGTAGACATGCTGTCTGCCAAGCTAGACCTACTCATGAAGAAGCTCGATGATCGAGCTGGAGAAAAGAAAGAAGTCATGCACGTCTACGACTCCCACATGACTTGTGAGGAGTGTGGAGGTACTGGACACTCAGGCAATCACTGTCCTGAGTTGCTGGAGGACGTGAACTACATCAACAATAACAACAACAACTACTACAACCGTCCTCAGCAGAATCAAGGTTGGAATCAACAGAGGCCTAACTACTCAGGTAATTACCAAGGTAACAATTCTTTCAATAATAATAATAATTATCCACCTTTGAGAGAGTTAGTGTCCAACCAAGGAAAGCTAATGGATAACCTGTCTAAGAAATTGGCATCTAATGATAAAATACTAGAAAATATAAATAATAGAATGGATAATTTCTCTACTGCCATCAAGAACCAGATTAGCTTTAATAAAATGATTGAATCTCAGTTGAATCAAATAGCTGCTGCTGTTCCTGCTACTAACCCCGGTATACCATCACAACCGGAAGGACTAGAATCTACAAATCTTGTAGACATGTTTGATGCAGGAGATTACTGGAGTAACCCTATCGTGGAAGTAAGTACTGACCGTCTGCCGGTCAAGAGAGGCGATCCAGGACGCCCCGTCATCCCGATCTCCATCGGCATGCGAGACTTCCCAGAAGCACTCTGTGACTTTGGCTCCAGCGTCAACATCATGCCCAGGGTACTCTATGAAAAACTCTTTTCACAACCATTATTAGAAACAACCATGTGTTTGCAGCTTGCAGATAGGACACTGAGTTTCCCGAGAGGAATATTGAAGAACATCTGTGTCCGAGTGGGTTCCTCGTACGCTCCAGCAGACTTCGTAGTGATAGAGACCGGTTCTGATGAGAGGGCTCCCGTCATCCTAGGGAGACCATTTCTGAACACCGCGGGAGCTGTCATCTATGCTAGTGCTGCCAAGATCAGTTTCTACATCAAGGGGAGGAAGGAAACGTTTTCCTTCAAGAACAAGACCGCACAAATCCCAGAGCAACCCCAATATGAACCAAGGAAGAGGACCAACAGGAGGAACAAGAGCAAGAAGCAAGTATGGACCGAGACAGCTAAGATGGTCACTGCCGTGCATAAAGGTCAAGATCGCCAACTCAAGTCACCGTTCTTGCCTAAGAAGGACGACCCCGGTATGCCAAGCATTTATTGCTCCATTAATGGGTCCCACTTCTACAAGACACTTTGCGACACTGGGTCGGGCGTCAACATAATGGCCAAGGTCACCTATGAACTTCTGTTCGGAACCATGCCCTTAAACCCAACATATATTCAGCTCCAGATGGCAGATCAGACATTCCGACAGGTCGAAGGTACAGTAACTGACGTCCCTATCAAGATAGACGATCACTTTGTCCATACAGACTTTCAGGTTATTGACATGGGAGAAGATGAATACGATCCACCCATCATCCTTGGAAGACCATTCCTTAGTACTATCAAAGCAATCATTTACATTGGAACTGGAGAAGTCCACATGCACTTCCCCTCTGAGAAGGTACGTCTTTACTTTACTGACCCTAACTATGTATTTGAAGAATCCAAGCAGGTCAGGACAAGAAGAAGGCGGCGTAACCACAATCAGAAGCAACAGGTCATCAAGGACGGATGGGCAGATTATGAAGGAGAAGTGGTAAGATCTGAAGACATACCACTCAACCAACACTGTCCTGAGGAGACCAAAGCACCGAGACAGGTATGGAAAGAAAAGACAGTTGTACATGAAGAGGAGGCGCCGCCGGAACCACCGACTACGCCATCCACCAAGTCCCAGGACGACTGAACGAATAAGAGTCCCGTTCGGAGGACTTAAAAACACCGAACGCCTTGCCAAGAGGTAACTTGGTAGTTATCCTATTCCTTTTAATTATTTACTTTATCTTAAATAGTTTGCTTAGTTAATCATATTCATACTATCTTAAAAAGAAAATAAAAATGTTAAAAACCCTAAAGCCCCATGTGAGTATGCGAGTGGCATAAAACCCATAAGTACATTCACTGTGGTGGCATAAAATATATATATATTTTCTTCTGCTTTATAAAAAAAACAACATAAAAAAATCAAGGAGGCTCAGCATGATAAAGGCTAGATATTTATGCTAACACTTAATCAGTTCCACAAAGCTTTGTTGTCTATTTGAGCTTCATAGAATTCAAGGAGACTAGCAGACAGAGGACATTCTAATCGCTGTCAGGGTGCTGCCGACTTTCAAATACATCTCCGCCATCTGCTAGCTACATCAGAAGAGATTATGTCAAGATCCAGCTTGGGGGAGAGCACCTCCATTATCTTGCTAAGTATTTCTATCTTTATCTTTATATTTATATATACTTCTACCCTATAAAAATAAAAATATACATAACTATGAAAAAAACCAAATAAAGATTTTGTGCTTATATATATATACCTATATCTTTTGCTTAGTGTGTTTTAATAAATAAATAAAGTGGCTATGCTAAACTGAATCTAGATAATAATAAAACTCTAGCATGGATATGATGAATAGTTGCTTTGCCTAACTTTCAAATTTGAAGTTTTCTCTCTAAGTTTAGACACAACTGTTATCATTTAAAGCTTGCTATAAACCTGAACTTGTGGGAAGAGAACTTGATCTAAAGTCTAAGTTGTTAACGGATATGATATGGGAAGGTTGAGCTGCTGTTTATCTATTCCTAGAGATGCTAGAATTCTGGAGAATTTTATCTTTGAAAATCTTAAAATGCTACATGATGAGTTCCTGTATGATGAGAGTTTAAGTTCCTACCACAGCCATACATACATGCTTGCTAGACTTTAAGCCATACATTTACTTTTTACTGCTTATGAGCATTGAGTATAGTCAAGCTGTGTAGACCCTTAGGAGCTTGTCATGCGGTTAAAATCAAGATTCACTTGCACGATCACTCATACATGCTGCTTCTACTCCGGAAGTACGCATCCACATATATCCACTCATTCTCATCTCTAGATCCACATAAAATTATTCTACTCCTAATCCGGGAAAGAATAGCCAAAAATATTTTCCCATTCTTGTTATCCCCTGTGAAATAAATGCTCAAGCTATTTTGGTTACTACCACTTGCTATATTGTTCTAAGGAGATGAGTGCTCTATACGAGGAAATAAAAAGGGGCAAGTGCCCGGAACCTCGAAAAGAAAAAGATACGAGGAAATAAAAAGGAGCAAGTGCTCGGAACCTCGATGAAAAAAAAAAAGAAAAAGTGTGAGAAGAGAGGTAAAAATGGACAAGTGTCCGACAGTAGAATTAGGGGTACAAGATGCCCACCTGAGAGAAAAAAAAGAAAAAAAAAAGAGAAAATATAGAGCACCTCATTCTCCTCAAGAGCTTTAAAAGCAAGAAAGGTACGTATCCCCTCAAAAAGAGCAAAAGTAGAATTAGACTTTCATCATTGTTATCATCACTACCACCATACACCATTTATTCGCCACACATGCACATCTTGATTTGACTTATTGGCTTGTTTCTCTGGATCCATGGTTTGACTATGCAATAAATGTCTTGTAAGTATGTATACTTTATCTCCCACCGATGAGCTCCAGATATCAAAAGCCTTATTAGAATAGGATGAGAGAGAAGGCAATGTCACTCTGCCTTATACCACAAATACTACATACTTTGCTTTGAGAGAAGGCAGACATCATTACTGCCTTGGTGAGGATCCAGAAATACCACAAAAGAGAGACCTGAGAGAGTCATACAAGGAATCTCTGAGTTTTATTTGAAAATCTGCAAAAAACTCCAAGAGCTATAGCTAATCAAGAATAAGAGACATGGCGCTTGACTAGACTGTTCTATCTTTTAACCGCTCAAGACAAAGGTGACGGTTGCAAGCCCCATGGTGAAAGGTATAATGAGTAAGTTTTAAGTCTTGACAGTTTACTTTAACTCAGAGATGAGACTCTATTTAAAAGCATGTGTACCGTCAAAATTCAAAGGCATTTCAGCAACTACTGAGTCTCTCCTTGCTCAGGGACGAGCAAGAGGTAAGCTTGGGGGAGTTTGTTGACGGTCCTTAAGTATCAATTATAACTATCAAATAAATAGAGAAAAGGATCCAAATGAAACCAACACCTAGACTTAGGGTTTTATCTGACAGAATTCCACGAGTTTTGCTGTTTATCTATTTCTGCAGGGGGTTATCAGGAAATACGGAAGAAAGGCCCACATGTCGGATTAATGACGGGATATTAACCGAACACGTAATTATCTTACATCTAGAAGAGTCCAGAAGCCACGAGAACGAACGGGAGGCGTAACAGAGCCGGGGACAGGGCGCCCGCCCTGGTCCTTAGGGCGCCCGCCCTGGCCCCGGAGCCAATTAGGCTCCGCCTCGAGGATTATGCTCCACCGACCTAGAGGATCAAGGAAAACCGTCCGTTCAATGTCGGTTTGATCCGACGGCCCAGATTCATCCGAAAGGGCTATATAAGCAAGGCCCCTGCCCCTGGAGGAGAGGCCCTCGTCTCATACTTCAAACCCTAATTCAGGAGGAGAGCCTCTGATCAAGCCCTAGAGCCACCACATCAACTAGATCTCTAGTTAGCATAGCTACATAGGATTAGAACTAGAAGGAGTCAATCTTCGATTGGTTCCCGGATCTGTCAAGAGGATTCTTGGTAATTCCTCTATTGTTCTTCAATTGTTCATCTTTGTTCTTCAATATTATGAATATGACTTTGTTCTATTTCAATATATTGGTTATGACTTTGCTCTACTTGATTATATTTGCAATTATATTGTTCTTAGTTTATCATAGTTATATGCTTGGCTTAGTTAGATTGGAATTATATACATGCTTAGGATCGTATAGCGTTTATCCATGTGTACAGTGGGTGAATGATAATTATTGTGTAGACGTGGTGTCTATACCGTATTTATCTGCGATTGCACCCTATATGCCGGATTGTGGGGTAGTTCGCGATAGTGACAGCTTCGTTGATTCTTATATAGTCCCCCTCTCGTGTATAGGGCAGGCAGAGCAACACTATTACAGGGGAGTGATTGCTATGTTCTTCATCTTCCTTGCTAATATTCACTATGCATGGATATAGTCTTTTCTCACCATGATTGCCAAGTATAATTGCACTAACTATGATATGCTAGACTTTATAGTTAATAATAACTTAGGGAATATCTTTGTAGTTCATCCTAATTCCATGCTAATGACTTGCTAGAATATCTGTTGAGGTGCTTATCATTATTATATGTGGCTAGCTGATCAGATTAATTATCTTTGTCACCATTATCACTTTACCTTTACTTAATGTGACATTTATACCTGTATAAAGAGATTGATAAATACTCTCGGTTATACATGCAATGATGTGTACTCAGTTCCATATTCTCATTCCATTATCAACCATGATACTTAGAAATCCCTTCCCAGTGGTAAAAATATAAATAACGATACCTGGAATACTTCCCGGTTAAAATGCTACATCGGTATTAATCTGTGCGCTTGCAGATCCCTTTTATTATTTATCTTGATGAGCAAATGCATATTTCAATACCGCGTCTCTCATGTCATGCTGGGGATGACAACTTGGCTTAAGTGGCATGAGGGATAGGTTTGGCATTTTTGGCGCCGTTATCAGAATTAGAAAACTAAGTCTACTTTTGGTAGTGACGTTAAGAATGCCCAACAGGCATCCTATAAGGTCTCCTAGAGATGGGTGCCGTGCCAGGTAACAACTCAATTTTAAATTCCACATCCCGATCCGGAGGGAGTCCCGGCAAATCATCGGGAAACACGTTCGAAAACTCATTTACTACGGGAATTTCAGTCAGCGCCTTTGCTTGCACAACATGAACTTCCCCAGACAAATCAACTTTTCTGGGAAGTTGTACTAGAAAACCCTTTTGATCTGTAGGATCTCTGAGCATAACTACCCGAGTGGATGTATCAATGAGTACCCCATTCTGACTCACCCAATTCATGCCCAAAATAACATCTATGCCTAATCCCGGCAAAACCACTAAGGCAAGCGAAAACTTTCGCCCTTCTATCTCAAACTCAAGGTTCCCCACTACTTTATTTGTGGAAATATTCCCACTTGCCGCACTAATGCAATAACCCCCACCTTCAACAGTATGTAACTTGTGTGCAAACTTTGATACAAACTTAGGACTGATAAAGGAATGCGAAGCACCTGATTCAAAAAGTACCACTGTAGGATGTTGGTCAACTAGGAACTTACCAGCAGTGACAACCTCACCAGATGGGATTTCCTCAATATTGTTATAATGAGCATGCCCCTGACGGCCACCTTGGTTGACATTCTTCTTAGGATAAGGGCAATTTTTGGACCAATGGCCTGGCTTGTTGCAGTTCCAGCAAGGCATGTTGCTGGGAGGAAGACTGGAGCTGCTCTGACCAGAATTTCCCTTTGGCAGAGCGACTGTATAAGCCTTGCGAAACCCAGTTTTGGCAGCAGGCTTCTTCTGTGGTGGACGGAACTTGGTATTCTGAGCAGGTGGGCGAGGGGAAGCCCTAGGTGCAGCTGGAGTCCGAGACTGCGAAGCACTCGCCTCAATGGCCCTTTTGCGGCTCTTAGAGGCAGAATAAATAGCATTATTGTTTTCCTGAGTCAAAGCATCACTGATAAAATCATTGAAGGTAGTACACTTGCTCGTGCCCATGGTCTTCATCAGTTTTGGGCCGAGGCCTCTTTTAAAGCTAGCAATTTTCTTGGCATCGGTATCCACAAACTCTGCGGCATACCTTGCCAGGTTGTTGAAAGATTGCAGATATTTAGTCAAGCTTTTATTTCCCTGCGACAGCCTCATGAATTATGTGTGCTTGATAGCCATAACACCTGGAGGAATATAGTTCCCACGGAATGCTGCCTTGAACTGGTCCCAAGCAATCGGGACATTTGCAGGCAGTGTGGAACGATAGTGGCTCCACCAAATACCCGCTGGACCATGCAGTTGATGAGAAGCATATTTAGTTTTTAGCTCATCAGTCAAGTGAAGCAGACAAAACTTTTGTTCAATAGTGTTCAACCACTCGTCAGCTTGCAGTGGTTCCTCCGCCTCCTTAAAGAGCGGGGGCTTAGTATCATAAAAGTCCTTGAAATCACTGTACTGATTGGGTTCTGGGCCCTGGCGGCCATGACGAGCCTCCCAGTTGGCAAGCTGGCGCATAGCATCAGCCAGCATGCGCTGCCCTTCTACCACGGACTGCATCAGCTCAGCCGGGGTAGGTGGTGGCGGAGGGGGTGGCTGTTCCTCATCCTCATTGCCACGACCCCGACGGAGGTTGTACGACATCTGCAAAATGCATAGCCAATGAGCACTGACGATGTGGAAAATTTGTAGATGAATTATTGTAAATAGGTCAAACTGACTTCATGAAAATGACTTTGCAAAGAATCAAGGCACAATAATTCATCACAACCGCACAATCCATTCAAGCGCATCAATTGACGCAATCGTGTGTGGGTATCCAACCAGATGTATTTTTGGTATAAGGCCCACTCCCAGGGAGTACAACAGTGACTGAACGGTTTACTTTCATATTTACGTGATTTTTTGACCCTTCGTACAGGTACTCGGATTCAATTCAAAAAATTTCTAATCGACTGAGAAAGGCTACTTCAAACTAACCACAAAGAGACTTCTCAACGGTAGAGTTCCATGGTGGATCATGACTAGCCACCTCGATACCAGCGCGTGCCAAGCAGCACAGCCTTATGTCGCGCGCCACAGGAGGCCCTCGGTTTCGTCGCGGCACCGAAGGGTGCTAATCGTGACACCATCATCGATCACAACATAATAAGACATCCAATTGTGATCGAAATTAACGGTTCAAACTAAACATCCAGGAAACATAGGGTTCGACCTTACATCCCAAAAGCCAAGTTATTACAAAGCCTCTCTCCAACACAGGGAGGGCACAAAAGACAATTCTAACACCATAGCTATGTGATGACTACTCTAAGCATTGTCCTCAGAGTCGGTGTCTAGGATCTCCCCGCCGTCATCATCACTAACAGGCTCTAACTCCTCATCTTCTTCTTCTTCTTCTGGTTCTTCTTCTGGTGGGGCATCCTGCGGTCCATTGACCTCCACTTCATCATCATCTTCAGCCATGAAGATTCCCGAACCCATGTCCTCGTCTGCGTTGTTATTTCGAGGCAGCAGAGGATTGAGCTGGTTGTTCAAGCGGTGCACTTCTTCATGAAGATTGTCATTGTATTCTTCAGCGTTCTCCAACTGTTGCTCAAGCTCAAACTGACGAGCTCTCAGAATGTTCTCCTCGTGCCAGGCTTCATCCCTCTGGTTCATGACGCGGACCAGTATGCGTTGACAGTTGCGATTTGCTACTGTCAACCTATGGACTGCAAGTGTTTCCTGATCACGGTCACGGATCACTTGCTCCAGTTGCTGACGCGCTGCATTCCTGGCAGCAGTCACTTCGGCCAACTTAGCCCGCAGCCTTTCCACCTCAGTGGGCTCGGGGCGGGGCTCACGTGGAGCTAGCTGGTGGCGAGGGGACCTTCCTCCGGTCGACTTACGGGCGATCCTCTTAGTACGTGCCATCTATATCAACAAGGTACAACTTAAGGTGAGGATAATTTAGGGGATACGAAATTTAATTTAGTCGGGA
This sequence comes from Saccharum spontaneum, assembly GCA_022457205.1. Lineage (NCBI taxonomy): Eukaryota > Viridiplantae > Streptophyta > Magnoliopsida > Poales > Poaceae > Saccharum > Saccharum spontaneum. Next base: position 42,209,935 of record CM039595.1, on the reverse strand, counting down.
CTATGGATATTTTAAGGAGGGAGTAAAATGACATGTATGATGTAATTAAACATGATGCATGCACGTTCTGTATGCCCTCTCACCTTAGTAGAAACCTAAATTTCTAACGCTAGGCGGTGGCATACATACGTTCTCTCATATAAGCGAAACTATCGGTCTACTCGTTATGCTGTTAGTGTACCTGCAGAAATTCTCATTTTAGCCCAACAGTTTCCCCATATAACACACAAGAAAGCAGTAACTAAATACTTTCCATATACACATCCCCTGATGTATATACTTCAGTATCAAAGCTACCCGATTGAAAGATTCCCACAATTAAGTGCTTACATAATTACACGGTTTAAACATGTAAGTATGCAAGTCACCAAAGCTACTCTCCCTTAGATCGCCGGTTGGACGATCATGCTCTCACATCTCACACTTACCAGAGCGTCGAGGTAATTGATCCATACATTACCACCCAAGTGGATGGCATCCATACAATATCACGCCGTATGGACGACGAAACAGAAACAACCAAGACCCCCAAGTTAGTACTTATTATAAGCCACCTAAGAGTCCTTAATTGGGCTAAGGGATGTGATCACTGGCATACCTATAAAATTAATTTTATAGTTTTAACCCTTTTTATAAACAAATACTTTTGTTTTTATTTACTCGTATGATGTGTTTAATGTTGAATTATGCTTTGGTACCAGCTGTAACAGAACCGACCAAATTATAAGAGCACAAGTACAAAAACAAGCACCGAAGCGCTCAAATTTTCGAACTTGAGCCCATATAATCCTGGTAGTCAATCGAAACCACGAAGGATTTCAAACCAACTTGCTTACAACCAAGATCGCATCATTCAACATACAACATCATACGTTACATTTCACAAGTAGTTCTGAAATAAGTTTACACACACGGAGTCGCAATTATTACAAACCAAGTTTAGAAAGTAGCGGAAGCATAACACACACCAGTTGTTTAACTACTGCCAGTCTTGTTGATCCACAACCCGCAAAAGCATCAGGAAAGTACACAAAAGATGATCACGCCCTAGTGATCTAGTCTTCGTCACCCGCAGGGTGAAGACAAGTTTTGCAGAAGCCTTGATAGAGCATATCATCTGCAACAGGAGGGAATAAACCCTGAGTACTGGAATGTACTCAGCTAGACTTACCCGTCATAAACCAGAAATAAGATGACACCAAGGATTATGCAAGGCTTACATAAGAGGTTAGCTGACATTACATTTTGCAGAAAGGCATAAGTAATTAAACTCTTATAACCTGTACTAGCAGTTATTTTTAGCATTTACCTGTCATCTATCTTAGCACCTGTACTAAGCATGCACTTGATTATCATCAAACAATTATTCACATTATATCCATAGCAGGTATAAATTGTGGCAACATTGTATCATTCACTTAACCATCTGTTCGATTAATGAGATCTACGTTGCCGCTGCTCAAGTCAAGTGCTCACTAACCGGGAGCGACGTCGATTCGAATCGAATTCCTATCCAGCTGGAGGGGTATTTCTAACACTCACCGCGCAGGCCCCTGCTAGGGTCGCACAAGCCACCTTTCGTATGATTCAGGAATCGCGGGTCTGAATGATGTCGCGACCCCAAGGGCGACACTCTGCCAGGTGATAGGGACTCTAACCCCCTTGGTCTCACGCCAATGTCCCCAAGCACATCCTTTCTCTCCTCCAAGAAGCAACCTACCATTCGATTCCCGGCCTGAACCACATTACTCGGCTTCGTGGTCGGAACGACTTATCCGGCCAACTAAGTGTTAGACTGCGTTCAACATGACTCAAGGACGTACAGCGAATCGGTCCTTAAACGACTCAGACGGGCATAGCTCCACACCAAGACGTGAAGTGTCTTGCGGCTGTACTATCGAACTCCCGCCCGGTCTCAATTTCATTTTAAAGCATGGTTCCATCCACGATAGCCATAAAGCCACTCGTGACCAAATCCTACATCTCGCGGATGACCGGAAATCACCCGACTTCTACCGTACTAAGCAGGGCTAAGCATTGACACGTGCCTAAACCTAAATTTAGGATTTAAGTACGATATCTGGACAAGGACAGGTATAATGCAACAATTGTTTTCATACAACTCCTACAACTTAATGCATTAAACAATTAAAAGTACTCAAGATAGATTTATAAAATGATGGGTTCAGCATGCACCGGGGCTTGCCTTTTAGAAAGGTCGATGGACGGTGGTCAGGGCACTCAGGCAGGTCTTGTAACAGAACCGTCCAAATTATAAGAGCACAAGTACAAAAACAATCACCGAAGTGATCAAATTCTCGCACTTGAGCCCATATAACTCCGGTAGTCCAATGAAATCACGAGGGATTTCAAACCAACCAACATACAAGCCAAGATCATAGTGATTCAACATAACAAGTCACATGTTACCACCATTTCACAAGTAATTCAATATACATCGGAGTTCAACAAAGTTATTACAACTTAAGTTCAAAAGTAGCGGAAGCAAAGTAATTTGAAACTAACAACACCTTTATTTCAATTATATGCCAGTACTAGGTCGACTTTCCACAAAAGCATGAGAGAGAAGATAACTCAGAAGGATCATGCCTGTGATCACACTCCGCCTCTACGGCAGGAGTCAACCAACTCTTGCAGCCGTCATGATACATCACAACCTGCAACAAGTGGGGATAAAACCCTGAGTACAACAATGTACTCAGCTAGACTTACCCGTCAAAAACCAGAAATAAAGTGACACCAAGGATCATGCAAGGCTGATATAAAGTGGGCTAGCTTGACAACATTTTGCATAAAAGCTTAATATGGATAAGTAATCATTAATGCTTAAGCATCGAGTTAATTATCATTAACCTATCATCTATATTAGAACCTGTACTAGAGCACTCACTTTATTAGGAGCAAACAATATTAACCATAGCAGGTATAAATTGAGGCAACCTTTTCATCGTTATCCAATTAACCATCCGTTCAATTTAATGGAATCTACGTTGCCGCTGCTCAAGTCAAGTGCTCACTAACCGGGAGCGACGGCGATTCGAATCGAATTCCTATCCAGCTGGAGGGGTATTTCTAACACTCACCGCGCAGACCCCTGCCAGGGTCGCACAGGCCACCTTTTCATATGATTCAGGAATCGCGGGTCCGAATGATGTCGCAACCCCAAGGGCGACACTCTGCCAGGTGATAGGGACTCTAACCCCCCCTTGGTCTCACGCCAATGTCCCCAAGCACATCCTTTCTCTCCTCCAAGAAGCAACCTACCATTCGATTCCCGGCCTGAATCACATTACTCGGCTTCGCGGTCGGAACGACTTATCCGGCCAACTAAGTGTTAGACTGCGTTCAACATGACTCAAGGACGTACAGCGAATCGGTCCTTAAACGACTCAGACGGGGATAGATCCACACCCAAGACCTCCATGCCTTGTTGCTTCACTATCGTCATCCCGCCCGGTCTCATTTCATTTTATTAACACATGGTTCCATTCCACGATAGCAATATAGCCAACCGTGCCATATAAGAATATCCCTACATCTCGCAGGTGACAGGAAATCACCTGACTTCTACCGCTTAAAGTAGGGCTAAGCATCTACTCGATCCTAGTCTATGTAGGATTCAGGGATTCATATATCTGGACAAGGAATGATATAATGCAGCAAGGTTTTCAACCAACTCCTACCACTTAATGCAACAATACTTATAACATATATATATATATAATTAATTGCTTTGAAGATAGGAGGCTTATAATGCTCCGGGGCTTGCCTGGGATCCGACTCAATGTTAGAGTTTGTCAGGTGAATTCGCTTGGCGAGCATTCTCCAATCTAGCACTTGTCCGGTCCTTCAATCTTCGGGATGAATCCACCAACTCCATCTTCGGGTTTGGCTCCACATCAGGTCCTTCACGTGCTTCAGCTAGCGTACCTAAATGAGGTGCAATAATGCATATGTATGAATGCATAGAAGTGCAATAAACAAAGTAATCATGCAAGCATACCAAAGTTCTCATCAACACCTAGAGCTAATTAACTAAATCCTTATTAGGGCATAACAAAGAAGATTGCAAGCACATCAATCAAGACACAAGTCTTATAAGATCTTAGGGTACCACCTAGGTATCATCAAACCCAAGCATGACAAATTGAATCAAAGTACTAGAACTAGAAATTGCTACCTTTTGGACATCAGACCAACAGCTGAGTAATTTAATCATAACTGGAGATCTACAACTCCAAATGACTTGCAAGAAGACATTATGGAAAGCTTATGAAATTATCTATATTTCATTTATAATCATGACAGCATGATTCTAAAGTTTAACATGTCGAATTTACATAAACACAGCAACTGATCTAACAAGACAGAGAGCAAGCAATTCTGTACCCCAACTTTAAACGGCTATAACTCCTAAACCACATGGCCAAATTCCACCAAATTTTAACAGCAGCTAGATACATAAATTATCTACAACTTTTGTATAAATAAGTTTCACAACAAAGCACATTATCATGAAGAACTTTGCTAAGTTCCCAGATCTGTCCAGAAACCTCATTTGCAAGAAATAATTATTAACTTATGTTGCAAACATATAATTAGATAAAACCAACTTTACCAACATGTCACACATGACTAATGAACACCAGAAAATATAGTGTCCATTCCTAAATAATTTCTTTTAATGCATTTTCTTAACTTATTTAGATAATTAGGTGGAATTATAAACACCTATCCAAGGTGCATAATAAATTCTACCAAAATTACAGTGGCCTACACATGCTCCCAAAAGTCTACTGTCCAAATTTGAAACCATTTGGACATATATATCAACCTCTATGAAAAAGACAAATTGCTATTGCAATAATCATGTGAGAGCAAGTTAAACTTAACACTCAATATTTTCTGTGAACACAAGGCCATATTATGAATCAATATGATAGATAAACATCATACTAAGGTAATGGAACAACATTTTCTATTTTATCATTTATATATTATTTATAAGCTATTTATCAATCTATAAACAAGTTAAATCAATAACTTGAGCATGCAGTAAGCAATGACCATGAAATTTATACCACAGTACATCCATAGCATGACAATCCTACCATAAAAATTTCACATCAATTGGAGCATCACAACTCAAGATATAAAAATAACAAGGAAAACAAGCATTTATTTTCCATTTAACAAGATCTAGGTAAAACATCTGAAACCCGGAAACAACCTATAAGTTTTATATTTTTCTTAGACAGTGCATATTACTAGAAGACCAACAAAATTGGAATCACTAATTTTGGACTTCTAAAACTCCAGATATTGATGAAAGCAAGTTAATCCATTTCCAAAACCACTTTTCACTAATGGATTTCTACAGCACAAACACATGCATGTATGGCATAACCGATTACCCTAACATGCAGAGCACTTCACAAGGATTCCAACAAAACAAATTGCACAATTTTTGGAGCTACCAAATATGAGATATAGATTTTACAAGATAAAACAAAATCTGTAAATTTGAGGTGGCATTGCTCTTTTAAGTGGGGCCCATTCGTCATAGGCACAGAACCATGGTCTTCTTCTTCACGGAGACAAAGCAGAGTGGACAGAGAGCACCGGCGAGGGGAGTCACGCTGTGGCAGGCCGCGCCCACGCCTGGCACTGGCTCGGGCTGAGCTGGACACCGGCGGCCTGGCCATGAGCCGCAGCGGAGGCGCTCGGTGCTTGGATGGCTGGGGAAACGCCGAGCAGTGAGGGTGGACGGGGCAGCAGCTCTGCCGTGGCTGTGCTGGTGATGAGCAAACTAGAGGAGGCGCTCGGTGCTTGGATGGCTGGGGAAACGCCGAGCAGCGAGGGTGGATGGGGCAGCAGCTCTGCCGCGGTTGTGCTGGCGACGAGCAAACTGGAGGAGACGCTCGGCCATGGCTAAGAGCGAGAGAGACGCGAGAGAATGAGACCGAGAGAGAAGAAAGGGAGGGCACTCAGCTTCTTCATTTCGACGCGTGGGCGGGCGAGGTGTCAAGCAGCGGGCGCCCAAAGGGCCACGCGGCACTCGTCCCTGTCCGTGGTCTCGTCCCTGTCCGTGGTCGGCCATGAGCCTCCCTCTGTACGTACTGGATTCAAACACCTGATGAGGAGCTGCAATTCTACCTCAAAAGCACAGCTGAAACTCCATTTTCATCCTCCTCCATTTCCTAATCCGGTCAGTTTTGCAAAAACTTCACTAATATAAGTTGTAGAGCTACATGTCGGGTCCAACTTTGCTTATATGAGTTCGGTCCAGATCGCCATGGTTTACAAGTTACAAACTCACCAACATGCCTACATGCAAACTAAAACAACCATTCAGTCCATTGAGGACTTAGCAAAATTTCGAGCTCCCAAAACAGCACTGGATTCCAACTTCAGGGCTCGGTTACACTAAGTTAGAGGCCTAACTAGGTCTTGACCTTTAAACAAAGTTTGTTCTACATAACATGAATTACAACTTTTATTTAAGGTCCAACATCAAAACTTGTATAGAACCTGTAGTTCCACTTTGACTAAAGTATCATCACAATAAAACTTAGATTATCCTTTGTGACTTATTGGAGCATTTTCAGGGCATTTACTCAACATGAACCCTTCATGACTTTTGTTGTAGAGTTCATCTAGAGTCATTTGGGCAAATTTTGTATGGTTTGGTTGATGATATATAGTTCCATTAACTTAATGGGGCAAAATCCAATAGGAATGGAACTTATCATTTCATGTGACTTTTTGATACCAAACTTCATGAAACTTTTCCAGGGATCAATATAGATAGTTATTGAGGTGAGACATGTGAAGATACTTTGATAGCAACACCCAAGCATATATCTTTTAATTGAGCCTATATGTAAGCGAGGGTGCAATGTCCAAGTTTAGGTTAGGGTTTATTTCCATAGGTTTGACCTTGCCATCGTCATCTCCAGTTAATCTATCATGTTTGAGCTCAAACCCACTGCTTAGTGAGTGACAAACACCTGGGGTGTTACAGGTCTTCTGCGGGAGCTTCTCCGCCGGTTGATTCCTCTGGTTGCTCCGGCTGGTCCTGGACTTCCTCCGGTATCACTTGCTCGAACTCGAGGAGCGTTACCCCCTCCGGAACACCTATTGCATGAGTGCATAATAAATCTCATGGATGCATAATGAAAGGTGCAACATGCTCGGAATGAAATGCATTACAACACTCTTAAAGCTCTATTGAAATCACTTCAAATATTAGGTGCAAATTTCCTCTCCGGTAGAGAAGTACTCACCTAATCTACTCAACCTAAGATATAGCTGTTCTTCTTCGGTTAAGGCCCTAACACCTAACAATCACAAGAGTAACATTACTTAGGTCACCACATCCAACACCAAAATATCACAGCAAAACATTCTGGACAGCAGCTAATTGTTTCTAACATAGCTGAAGATTCCCAACTCCAAAAGATATGATCTAAGACAATCTGGAAAGCTTAAGAAATGCCCTACAATTTATTTTCAGACCTCAACCTTAAATTCCTAAGTTTTCCATGTCGAATTTCACAAGTTCCAGAATCTGTCCTCTCTAAACAGAGAGTAGCCAATTCTGGACTGTCACTTTAAACAGCAATAATTCCCAAACTACTAAGCCAAATGCTCCCAAATTTTGACACAAGCTAGTTCATCAAGTTTACTACAACTTTGGTATTTACAAGTTTTCCAGCAAACACATTTCTCAAAGGTCAAACCCAAAATTATTACCAGCTGTCCAGAAAACCTAGAATTGCAAAGATTAAATATTTATTGGTGTGGCAAATTTCCCTTAGGACCAAACTAATGTTACCATAAGTTCACATGGGTCACAAAAACACCAGAAAGTAAGGTGTGCCCACCTAAAATATTTATTTATACTCATTTTTTAATTTACTTAAGTAATTAAGTGGAATTTTAAACATATTTGTAAACTGTTCCTAAAATTCTACAAAAATTACAGGAGACTCCATGACCCAACAAGAGACTACTGTAAAAATTTGAACTAAATTTATTCACAGAAACTCCCTATACAAAATTCACAAGCCCAAAAGGCTGATTTTTGTATAATTAACAAATCATATTGAAAGGTATCAAACAACAGATTTCATATTTTTCTTAGACACTTTATGGTACCAAGACATTCTCCAGAAATTTATAAGAACATTGCACATGTAGAAAAATTACTAAAATTCATTCAAGTATTTCCTAAAACAACAAGATAGCATTATAACTTGAAAAGTACTTAAGCACTAATGCCCAAATTTTTACCAGAGCTAGAGCAAGTATAAATAAGCCTACCCCCCAAATTTCACAATTTATGGAACAGTACAAGTCAAGTTATTCATTTAACATAGTTACCTCCCTTTTTCAACATATTTCAAAGACCTATTTAATTTTCCCACAAACTAAACATTACATATCAGCTTTATATTTTTCTAAAATACTACACATCATGTAGATCCTAACAAAATTTATCTCATAATTTTTGAGCAAGTAAAACCCTAGATCTACATTTTCCAAACATCAACTAAAATCTGTGACAAATATGAAAAGAAAAACAAAACTGAACCCTAACTCGCTACAGTTGCTGGGCCGGCCTGGCTTGCTAGCGTGGCCCAGCCAGCGCGCGGCCCGTCCTGGACTCCCGCCTGGGCGCGTGGCGCTGACAGCGCAGGCCCGCAGGCCAGAGGGAGAAAGGACAGGGGACAGGAACGGTGGCCGGAGTTCGCCGCCGGTAGCGGTTTCGGCGAGGCCAAGTGCACCGTCATGTTCCCCACCTCGATACGAATCTAAGGGTACCAACTAAGAGGGCTACGGCGGCAGCTAAGGTAGTCGGCGACGGCAATGGCGGCCTGCGGCCGCGGCATGCCGGCTCCGACGAGCTAGACGGCTGCTCAGCCCTAATGGCCGGTCCGGTGAACATCAGTGGCTCAAGGCGGACGCAACACACCAAGGACGGAAGATAGGGAGACGCTAGGGAAGCACGGCCACGCCACAAGGGTGCTCCAGCGAGAAATGCCCGAGGCGGACGGTGGCGGAGATGGCAATGCTGCCTAACCTCCGCACAATTGACCCAACTACGAGGTGGAGGATGGAGGGGGTTTCAAGGCGGAGCAGTGGACGAGTTTTGGTGGGCTGCGGTGCGGTGGTGAGCGCGCGCGAGCTCGCCAGAGTGGAGGCGGCAATGGCGGTTCAGTTTCTCCGTGTCGAAGCCGAATGAGGGAGGGAGAGGGAATGGGGGCAGCTCCGGTGCGTCGTGGCGGCCTTGAAGGCTCCGTGGACTGACCGGTGGGGCCACGACCGGCGTACGGTTGCCACCGCGCGTCCACGCGTTGGCAAGGGCCTATGGCCGGTCAGCCACTGCTCACTGACGAACTGAATCGAAGTTGCAATCGTGGCATCGATGACCGACTGACAGAGCAATTTCAACGATGATTATATCCTAACCTAGCTCGAGTTAGCAAAAGATGATAACACCAATTTTGTAGAGCTACATGAGGACTACAATTTTGTCAATTGGCTCCTGGACTGGTTCAGCCTAGATTTGAAACTACAGAGCTCCAAAGTGGTGCCCTTTGAAACTAAAACGTGTTTTCAGTTAAAGAAACCGACTGAAACCCTATTTTCAAGACACCATATCTCCTAAACCATTTAGAACTAGGTGATAGTGATGTTGACAATGTTGTAGAGCTAAGTGAGTACTACAAAGTGTCAACATGAGTGTGAGCTGGTTTGGCCTGGTTTGCAAACTACAAGCTTCCAAAGTAGGTCACAGTAAAACTGGGGGCCACTTTTGAGACTTAGGAAAATTTCTAAGTGTTGAGACAGCCCCTCAAGCTGACTTGTGGGCCAATTTTGAGTATGTTCTGGCTAGTTTCATGAGATGGTCATATTGAGACTTTTGTTCCCTATAAAATTCCCTACAACTTTGCTTAAGGGTGCTCCTCCATGCAAAGTCTCTAAGCTAGACTTTTTAATTGGTCAAACTAGAGCATCCTAGGGCTAAATGCTGGTCAACTACACCTTGGAGGGCATTTTGGTGATTTTGGTCAACATGAACCTTGCTCCATGAGTGACCCTAAGTATAACTAAGGTGTTGTGAGATATAATTAGCTACTCTACCCTTTTGTTACATGATGTGAACCCAACAAAATTCTAAAACATCCACATTAGTTGCAACACATAAAATAACATGAGATGATGCATGCTTATGCTTATGCAAATGCAATGCAATTATGGAGCTAAACACCTGAGGTGTTACAGCTCCTTTGCTAGCCCCTCGGTGTATCACTAAGTCAAATAGATGTTGTCCCCCAACCTTTTAGGGCGAGGGAATGGGCGAAGAGACAACCGCTCGAGTGGCTCCTTTGCTAGCCCCTTGGCGTATCGCTAAGTCGACTAGATGTTGTCCCCTGACATTTTAGAGCAAGGGGATGGGCGAAGAGACAATCACTCGAGTGTCCCTTTTTCCAGCCCCTCAGCGTATTGCTAAGTCCAATAGACGCCGTCCCCCAACCTTTGGAGGCAAGGGGAAAACTAATGCTTTTGCAGCTTTAGTGTTGTTTCTTATTGCTTTCAAAATGGTGTTTTACACTTGTTTCGCTGCTAGGTGTAATGGCACATATGCAAAATCGGTATCTTTTTGCCTACTTCTTGGCTCGCAACATCTCGCTTGTTTGGCTGACTTATTAGAGCGAATCAACACTATTGCAGGGCGAATTAGCTAAATTGATGTGCGGCGTTGTGGCGTCATGCTTACTAGCTCAAAGCTGCTGCAAGGATGCAGTCTCTTGGAGGTGTGGAGTTTGGAGTTGCGGCTTCGCCAGAGGGGGGATGTTATGTTTTTTCTTGCAACATCCCTCCATGCTTGCTTGTCGTAGTGACATGGCCATATCCTGTTGCCTCATCTTTCAGTTCTGTGCATGGCGATGACCAAGCGCATGCTCCTTTTGGATAGTATGCGCCTAATCTTTATGTGTTTTCTCACAGCATCTATGTTTCATCCCCGATTGCCTTATGCTTATACAGCCTTCTGTCCCATATGCGAGACTTCGCTCTTCCGGCGATAGCTGTGATCCCTGACACTCTCTCAAGCCCACTCATTGTCCCCATACGTGAGAACCCTTTGCGCGCTATCGTGGCCGCTCTGCGGATTGGGTGTCTATCCTAATGCTTTGTTCTAGACTGTAACTTGAACTGTCAACAGAGGGGCTTGGGAATCTTATTTATAGGGTTTTTAGGGGCTTGGTGTTGTTAATTCTGGTTGTTACAGTGGGTGGTGACATTTGCAGTTGATGTTAGGTGCATCCCCTAACTTTGTTTGTCCTTTGTTGTACCTACGTGTAAACGCCTTTTTTTGTTCCTCTTGGCTGCATTTGTCTTTTTGCGCCTAGTTTTGGTGAATGCTTTATTGGTTTTTTTATGTGGCTTGCGTTCGCTTGCCCTCTTTACAGTGTTGCGAATAGGCTTTTGCGCCCTTAGGCTAGTAACCCTCGTTCCCACTCCATTTTTGGTGGTACTGCATGCTTTATGGCTCTTAGGCCTTTGACATTCGTCGCCACTCCTTTTTGGTGGTGCAAATTATTTCAATGCTTGTTTGGCTGACGCTCGCTCCTACTCCTTTTTGGTAGGGCTGAACGTACTGATGGCCCTTATGTAACGGAACCGTCCAAATTATAAGAGCACAAGTACAAAAACAATCACCGAAGTGATCAAATTCTCGCACTTGAGCCCATATAACTCCGGTAGTCCAGTGAAATCACGAGGGATTTCAAACCAACCAACATACAAGCCAAGATCGTAGTGATTCAACATAACAAGTCACATGTTACAACCATTTCACAAGTAATTCAATATACATCGGAGTTCAACATAGTTATTACAATTTAAGTTCAAAAGTAGCGGAAGCAAAGTAATTTGAAACTAACATTAATCTTATTTCAAATACATGCCAGTACCACGGTCGACTTCCAACAAAAGCATTAGAGATAAGGTAAATAAGAAGGATCATGCCCATGATCACACTCTGCCACAAAGGCAGGAGCCAACCAACTCTTGCAGTCGCCAAGATACATCACAACCTGCAACAAGTGGGGATAAAACCCTGAGTACAAGAAGGTACTCAGCTAGACTTACCCGTCAAAAACCAGAAATAAAGTGACACCAAGGATCATGCAAGGCTGATATCAAGTGGGCTAGCTTGACAACATTTTGTATAAAAGCTTAATATGGATAAGTAATCATTAATGCTTAAGCATCAAGTTAATTATCATTAACCTGTCCTCTATATTAGAACCTGTACTAGAGCACTCACTTTATTAGGAGCAAACAATATTGACCATAGCAGGTATAAATTGAGGCAACCTTTCCATCGTTATCCAATTAACCATTCATTCAATTTAATGGAATCTACGTTGCCGTTGCTCAAGTCAAGTGCTCACTAACCGGGAGCGACGGCGATTCAAATCGAATTGCTATCCAGCTGGAGGGGTATTTCTAACACTCACCATGTAGACCCCTGCAAGGGTCGCACAGGCCACCTTTTCATATGATTCAGGAATCGCGGGTCCAAATGTTGTCGCGACCCCAAGGGCGACACTCTGCCAGGTGATAGGGACTCTAACCCCCCCTTGGTCTCATGCCAATGTCCCCAAGCATATCCTTTCTCTCCTCCAAGAAGCAACCTACCATTCGATTCCCGGCCTGAACCATATTACTCGGCTTCGCGGTTGGAATGACTTATCCGGCCAACTAAGTGTTAGACTGCGTTCAACATGACTCAAGGACGTACAGCGAATCGGTCCTTAAACGACTCAGACGGGGATAGATCCACACCCAAGACCTCCATGCCTTGTTGCTTCACTATCGTCATCCCGCCCGGTCTCATTTCATTTTATTAACACATGGTTCCATTCCACGATAGCAAATATAGCCAACCGTGCCATATATGAATATCCCTATATCTCGCAGGTGACAGGAAATCACCTGACTTCTACCGCTTAAAGCAGGGCTAAGCATCTACTCAATCCTAGTCTATGTAGGATTCAAGGATTCATATATCTGGACAAGGAATGATATAATGCAGCAAGGGTTTCCAACCAACTCCTACCACTTAATGCAACAATACTTATAACATATATATATAATTAATTGCTTTGAAGATAGGAGGCTTATAATGCTCCGGGGCTTGCCTGGGATCCGACTCAAGTTAGAGTATGTCATATGAATTCACTTGGCGAGCATCCTCCAATCTAGCACTTGTCCGATCCTTTTATCTTCGGGATGGATCCACCAACTCCGTCTTTGGATTTGGCTCCACCTTAGGTTCTTCACGCGCTTCAGCTAGCATACCTAAATGAGGTGCAATAATGCATATGTATGAATGCATAGAAGTGCAATAAACAGAGAAATCAAACAAGCATACCAAAGTTCTCACAAACACATAGAGCTAATTAACTTAATCCTCTCTTAAGGCGTAAGATAGAAGAGGGCAATCACATCAATCAAGACACAAGTCTCATAACATCACAGGGTACTAACCCAAGTATCATCAAAGATATGAGTCACACTTCAATACCCAAGCATGACAAAGTTAATCAAAGTACTAGAACTAGAAATTGCTACCTTCTGGACATCAGACCAACAGCTGAGTAATTTAATCATAACTGGAGATCTACAACTCCAAATGACTTGCAAGAAGACATTATGGAAAGCTTATGAAATTATCTATATTTCATTTATAATCATCACAGCATGATTCCAAAGTTTAACATGTCGAATTTACATAAACACAGAAACTGGTCTAACAAGACAGAGAGCAAGCAATTCTGTAACCCAACTTTAAACAGCTATAACTCCTAAACCACATGGCCAAATGCCACCACATTTTAACAGCAGCTAGATATATAAATTATCTACAACTTTTGTATAAACAAGTTTCACAACAAAGCATATTATCATGAAGAACTTTACCAAGTTTTTAGATCTGTCCAGAAACCTCATTTGCAAGAAATAATTATTAACTTATATTGCAAACATATAATTAGACAAAACCAACTTTACCAACATTTCATACATTACTAATGAACACCAGAAAACATAGTGTCAACTACAAAATAAATTCTTTTAATACATTTTTTTAATTTATTTAGATAATTAGGTGGAATTATGACCACATCACAAAGATACTCAATAAATTCTACCAAAATTACAGAGGCCTACACATACTCCCAAAAGCCTACTGTCCAAACTTGAAACCATTTGGACCTGTATGACAACCTCTATGAAAAAGACAAATAGCTATAGCAATAAATCATGGGAGAGCAAGTTAAACTTAACACTCAATATTTTCTGTGAACACAAGGCCATATTATGAATCAATATGATAGAGAAACACCATACTAAGGTAATGGAACAACATTTTATATTTTTATCATTTATATATTATTTATAAGCTATTTATCAAGCTATAAACAAGTTAAATCAATAACTTGAGCATACAGTAAGCAATGACCATGAAATTTATACCACAGTACATCCACAGCATGACAATCCTACCATAAAAATTTCACATCAATTGGAGCATCACAACTCAAGATATAAAAATAACAAGGAAAACAAGCATTTATTTTCCATTTAACAAGATCTAGGTAAAACATCCTGAAACCCGGAAACAACCTATAAGTTTTATATTTTTCTTAGACAGTGCATATTACTAGAAGACCAACAAAATTGGAATCACTAATTTTGGACTTCTAAAACTCCAAATATTGATGAAAGCAAGTTAATCCATTTCCAAAATCACTTTTCACTAATAAATTTCTACAGCACAAACACATGCATGCATGGCACAACCGATTACGCTAACATGCAGAGCACTTCACAAGGATTCCAACAAAACCAATTGCACAATTTTTGGAGCTACCAAATATGAGATATAGATTTTACAAGATAAAAGAAAATCTGTAGACTTGATGTGGTATTGCTCTTTTAGGTGGGGCCCACTCGTCATAGGGACATAACCATCTTCTTCTTCACAGAGACGCCAAGAGCAGAGAAGCGCCGGGGAACGGCCGACTCCGGCCGGCCTGCGGCATCGCCGGTGACGAGCGGCGGCGGAGCACGAGCTGGCACGCGCGACCCTGCTGCAGGGCATGGCTAGGCCCGCGACGACCCGTGGCAGCGAGGCCACGACCACGGCGCCAGCAACGGAGGTCGCAGCGGCGGCGACGCTGTACGGCGGCACGGCTAGTCGAAGGAAAGTGCGGGAAGGCACGATGCATGCTAGAGATGGTGATGAAACTCTTGGCTGGGACGGAGGAAGGGTGCAACAGCAGGGAGCAGATAGCAGCAAGCTTCCACCTCGGCGCCCATGGCGGACGTGCTCTGGTCTGCGCGTTCGCGTGCTGCTGGCGAAGCGAGGAGCGAGCATGAGTGCGGGGAGGAGTGGAGGGGGATGGAGAGGGTGCTCAGGAGCTTCTCCAAAACTGCACAGACAAAGGCAAGGGCGAGGTGGAGGTGGCAGCCATGGTGGGGCGAGCTCGGCTGCATGCTTGCCACGGAGCCAATTCATCGAGCACGTGGTGCACAACAATGTGGCTGGCGTGGGAGCTGATTTTGGGCCACTTCTGGGCCAAATTTGGAGATGGGCCAAAAGGAAAAGTCAAAGCCCACTCGATGCTCTACAAATTCCATTTAAGGTTCATGACCATTATTGCTCTGGATTAGGAGATAATTAAGCGTCAAAATGGTATTGTCAAAGCCTTCCAAGTGATTAACAAAACTCCAAAATTGATGGTCTTAACGAAGTCAAACTGATGCCATCTTTTCACATGCTCTTCTCCATATTGTCTACTCCAACTTTTGTATTTGCCTCAACTTGAGTTGCTTAACAAAAATTGGAGAACGCAGAATGCCAACGTGTCGATGTCAAAAGGTAACAAAGTAAACTTTTGCTGTTTTGGGAACTATTTCCAAAGATCCAAATGAACTCCAAACTTGATGAGACTTGATTCATTGGCTCCACCATGAAAAGTACTTCAACACATATTGAGGAATCCAATTGAGCTACCACATGAATTTGGACGATAAAATGTCGCAAAGAAGATAGCTCACTGCTGTCACTTGGGGACTTAGAAAAATTCCTGGAGTGATCAAAACTGCACTGTATTGAATCTTGAGAGCTCTATTTGACTAGGTTAGAGGCCAAACTAGGTCTTGACTTTTAAACAAAGTTTGTTCTACACAATATGAACTACAACTTTTGTTTAAGGTCAAATCTCATAACTAGTATAGAAGTCAAACTTTCACTTTGGTCAACACAGCAACTTAATAAAGCATAAACTAGGGTTTTAGGCCAATTGGAGCATTTTCTTGGCATTTGCAAAACATGAACCCTTCATGACTTTTGTTGTAGGGTTCATCTAGAATCTTTTGGGCAAGTTTGCAAGGTTTGGTCGATGATCCATAATTCTATTCACTTAATGGTGCAATTCCAATATGAATAGAACTTATCATTTCATGTGACTTTTTGATTCCAAACTTCATAAAACTTTTCCAGTGACCAATATAGATGAGTATTGATGTGAGACACATGAAGATATCCCAATAACACCACTCAAGCATATATCTTGAAAATGGGCCTATATGTAAAGCAATGGTGTAACATCCAAGTTTAGATTAGGCTCACCTCCACTTAATCTATCAGGTTTGAGCTCTAACCCACTGCTTAGTGAGTGACAAACACCTGGGGTGTTACAGCCCTCCCCCCTTAAAAGAATCGCGTCCCGAGATTCGGAATGGAAGACCTTTTAAGGAAGAGAGACACGTTATCTAGTTCCCAATATCTGCTATAGCATTCAGCTAAAAAGCTTCAACATCAGTGAACAATTTGGTCAAAGGCACTTTCTGATACTTATCCTTCATGGTAAAATTTGTCTGAAGAATTTTCTTCATTGACTTCCTTGAAGCATTGTTACTTTGGGAGGAATCCAAGATAGCACAATATGACATTCTAAATGTACGAAGATCATTTAGTCCGTGAGCTGACCACTCACAAGTATCTGACTCTCTAATGAGCACAACATAGGCCATATGAACTTGACATTAGAACAAAATATTCTGAAGTATATTCGTTGAAATGGCTCTATGTTCACACGGTTTTGAAAAGCAGTTCTCTACCAAAATGGCTTGAGTACAACTTTCCAAAAGGGTGAGATCATAGACGACAAACATTCTCTAAGGCCATAGGATACTGACTAACCAATAGACAAGGTCTATGTTGGTCATAAATGTTCATTCATTTAGACACCAACTAATGGAAAACTACTTGAAGTTCCATGTGTGTAGTTCTCTTTCTCTGATGACAACACTGTATTATCTGAGTTTGTCAAGAGGTCAGTGAATGTGATAGCTGACTCTGTCGGCTCCATATTTTAGCCAAAGGTTACCTAAGAAGATTCTCATCCAAATGCAATAGTTATCCGGGTGGAATCAGATGCAAGCTCTTGGGTAAAAACATTTATAAGGTACCAAAGTATGCCATCATTGGAAAATCATTACCAAAGAAAGATATAGCGAGGCCTGAAGGACAACAAAAGTTGTAATTATTCACTAAACCGTGGGGAGTAGTCTACCACCAAGCGATTGAGTAAAATTTTTCCTTTGTGACTTAGTTGCACTATAAGTTGAGTTGACTTGTAGCGTAGCAACTTTGTCAGGCCAACCTTTCACCATGAGGCTTCTTCATTAGGATCAAATAGTAGCTCTAAGATGGGAAATCGGTTGTTTGACACTTTTCAAACTATTTTTGATTCATGATGGTATGAATTGATTTGCAAAACACCAAGGCTTGTCGTACATTGTTGATATGAGAAAGCAAAAGCAAATGAACGAGTGTAAACTATTATCTTTGAGACCCCAAAAGGGGTATCCAACAGCAGATCTCGACCATTTTCCACATTGGGATAATCAACCACTTTCATAATCTTGTTATACGAGGAATGAGCACAGTTCCAAAAATATGGCAGATTTTGTTTTCTACTCATATCTCACAAACTACTGCTCTATTTTCACATGAATTTTGGTAGGCATATAGATCCCTAAGTTCTCTAACTATTGATTTACATATCAATCT
This sequence comes from Saccharum spontaneum, assembly GCA_022457205.1. Lineage (NCBI taxonomy): Eukaryota > Viridiplantae > Streptophyta > Magnoliopsida > Poales > Poaceae > Saccharum > Saccharum spontaneum. The sequence goes on along the minus strand of CM039595.1, from coordinate 42,191,754 downwards.
GACGATGCACATGCTTTGAACTTACGGTTACTTTTGCAAGGCAAAATGCATACTCTACCTGGAGAACATTCCTACAAGGATAAGGAACCGCTTCCGAATATTCCTCAACACTTTGTCCAATAAAGTTATGAACAAACTGTTTGTGGAACCTACGGGCACAAGGATGTTGATCGAAACTAGGGCATGCTTTCTCTAATTCTTCACTTTAGCTGATAGAACACCTTGCACTATTTGTGTGATTGTCCAAGATGGAATTGACTTGATCACAATGGCTCTAGAAGATAGAATATCACTCAAGTTGTTGGCTAGTTGATTAACTTCTTGTTGGTTATTGCTCTGTAAGACATAGCCTTCGTCGCTACCAAGGAGTTGTTACCTAGCTAGAGATTAACCTTCCTATTGGTAACTAATCAGTTGCCTCTCAACACTAAAAATTTCCAAATCTTCACTCTTTACCACAATAATCATGGTTGATGCAGAACAGATGGTTGCCATCAAAGTCAACAGATAAGGACTCATATCAGAGATGGTTGATTTCGACGGTATGGCCATTATGCATACAAAGGTTAAAATTTGCATAATGTGACGATCGAGTCTTATCCAACAGATGACTTGTCCAACATTAAGTGTTGGGTGTCCTTTTTATCCAACAGAGATGAGATACGTTGCTCACTAGATTGAGTTGTCAATACTGGAACAACTAAGGAGAGTCACTTGTCTACCACCTATTGCAGTCTATTAATGTTTATGTCGGTGACCGGTTCTTCAAAGGTTATCCTCTTAGCAACTTCAGAAGGAAACTCCACTACTTTCTGTCTAATACGATATGGAGAGATAACCAAGAAAGGAACACAGGAAATTAACACATCGACTGTCATTTCATAATGGATCATAACTAGAAACTGTGATACCAGCGCGTGCCAAGCAGCCAGCCATGTGTCTGCAGCCATAGGAGGCCCTTGGTTTCGTCGCGGCACCATCAGCTGCTACTCATAACACCATTACTAAACGCACAATGAAAGTAAAATTTCAAGTGGCACCACTAGGCTATAAGAGCAAGCGCCATACAAGGAGGGATAGCAAGCAAAGGTAGTCATAAGGTTTAGAATCAACCCAAAATTGATCCGAAGATCAAAATATAGCACAAGAGAACATAGCTCCATTGCCGGAAGGCGACTGAGTCGGCGATTTTTGCGTAATTCCATGGATACCTGGCGTCAACTAAGGAAACTACTAGATAATTAATTAACGGAGATTCGATCATGTTGAGCAAAACCATGAGATCAAGATTGATAAACATCCCGAGACTTGGGAAGGTTGAGGAGGGCTTAAGCAAACTTCATGGACAAAATTGAGGTACCACTCAAAAATTGAGTTGATATGGTGGATACACGAATTTGCAAACAAACGATTTTGAGGCCGCAGCAAACAGACGTTGCGTCATACTAGCTAACCTTTGGGAGAGGTAACCGGAAGGTCCAACATGGATTTGGGTACAGTCTCCACAACTGGCAACGTACGAACCATGGTCAAAGGCTAGCGTTGATAAAAGTTAACTTGGTTGGTCAGTTGATAAGGGTCTTCCCAAAAATAGTTGCAAAACACCCACGACTTATGCAAACATATAGGAGAACTAAACTTTGGGCTTTCGGTCAAGCAAAGGCATGGATACAAACATTCAAGGGCTAACCACCAAGTCTACCGGCTCAGACTCCTAAGAGAGAACCTAATTGAAGACAACAACCATACAATTACGTAACGTGAAAGTTGTTCTAGGATAAAACTATGCGACCCTCGTATGCTCACCGAGGACAACGAGGTGACAACTATGGCACTAATTAGATAACAAGCATACATACCCGCATCATAACTTCAAGCACACATGAAGAAGCTTACACAACGAACTCAAGTAACTATTACCAAGCAAAAAGCTCGCACACAACAATCATTACTAATCACTAGGCTCACCCCCAACAAGCTTTGTCTAAAGCAAGAACTAACTACAAGTTGAGCCCAAAACAAACGCTAGCTAAGGTAGCCAACTTAGCATGGGCACAGAACCTGGACAGCAACACAGTAGTTACTTGTTTCAACCATAACTGAGGTTATAGACATCCCACAAAGGTGATCCTAGACTTTCTAGAAATCTTAGGAAGATGACTAAACTTTAGTTATTCATACCAAAAGCTAAATCATAGGTTAACATGGCCAACAATGCTAATGTTTCAGATCTGTACCAATATGGACAGAAAACTAACATGAACTTCAAAAATATGTAACTGGAGTTCTAGAGACACAACAAGGCTGAGCCTTCACTTTATGTAAAGCTTATTAAGTTGTCTATAACTTTCTTATTATCATACTAAGATGATTCTACAGTTAACAAGGCTAAACATGATAAAGAAGACATCTCTGCCCGGATTTGGACAGATTCTGTCATTCCACTTTACAAGCTCATAAGTAGAGATTTAGACCACCCCAATTAGTGATATAGGACATTTTGGAAAGTTTAGAAAAAGTACTACACTTCTTCTATTATCTCCAAGACATGATTCCATATGCACACAGGTCAAACAATGCAAACATTTAGATCTATTCAGGGAATAAGCAAAACCTGACAGTAAACTCATAAAATTCATAACTCCCAAACCATAAGGCCTAGTGTCATGAGATTTTAGGACAAGCTAGATGAGTAAGTTAGCTACAACTTTGGTATTATCCATAACTATAGAAAAGACCATTATGACTATGAAAGTATCACTACAACAGAAAACGTTCTAGCAGCCAACATTTGACAAGCAAAACAAAGCTTGCCTTTGTTCTACTTAACAAGAGAGCGTAGTAGCTCTAAATTTTGTTACCTTAGACCAACACCAATTTAATTCACTCATGAGAATCCAATTTACTTAAGTGAGGTCTAAAGCATTTTCAAAAACTTGTAGGAACAACATATCCACCACTTGGCTAAACTAAAGGACATCTATAGGTTCAAGCATGTAACCACAACTATTTCTATCAAGGCTAAGTACACATTTTTCTCAAGCAACATGGAGCAAGGCATTCTTGTTTGATTCCACACAAGAAAGATAGTGTACCACATCAATCACAAGTTACTTCCTACAAAACAAGGGTGAGAGGAGCATAGCTATGCATAAGGCAACAATCATGAAGATGCATGCTTCGTCCTATTCATCCTCACAAGATTGCCAACCTAAAGTGGCGATCACGTTCTATGTCGGTGGCATAACACGCACTCTCTCGATATTTAGCTAGTCGTCAGCTACATTCGACTTACGCATTCGTGGTTAGCGTACCTGCAGAAAAGTTTCATTGCAGCCCAACATTTCCCAATATAGCACACAATGAAAGCAGAGAAGTAAAATTCTAAGTACTCCCATGTACATATACCCCCGTATATATACATGTAGCACCAAAACTACCCGAATCATCAATCACCCACAATTAAGTACCTTCATATATACATGTGTGTAACATGTAAATAATCCAGTAACCAAAACTAGCTCTCCCCTAGACCGCAGTTTGTACGATCATGCTCTCACAACTCACGCTTACCTGAGCGTAGGTGCGATGTTGCATAAAAGTAAACTAGCGACATATATGACTATCTCATATATGAAGGCTACCTCTAATCTGACACACCGGGTAGCATAGTGTGGGAGAGTTATCACACATACATACCTTGGCCAGGGCATAGATGCATAAATGAAAAACCCCCAAGTTAGTACTTATATAAGCCACCTAATAATCCTTATATGGGCATAAGGAAATTGACCACTGGCATACTTAGATTTAGAATTCAGTTTTCACAAACCTATATATAGCTATAAGTTGGTAAAACTGATTTTATAAAACAAAACCTTTGTTTTAAATACACATACGACAAGTTTAATGTTGAATCTTGCTCCGATACTAGCTGTAACGGAACCATCCAAATTATAAGAGCACAAGTACAAAAACAATCACCGAAGTGATCAAATTCTCGCACTTGAGCCCATATAACTCCGGTAGTCCAATCAAATCACGAGGGATTTCAAACCAACCAACATACAAGCCAGGATCATAGTGATTCAACATAACAAGTCATATGTTACAACCATTTCACAAGTAATTCAATATACATCGGAGTTCAACATAGTTATTACAATTTAAGTTCAAAAGTAGAGGAAGCAAAGTAATTTGAAACTAACATTAATCTTATTTCAAATACATGCCAGTACCATGGTCGACTTCCAACAAAAGCCTTAGAGATAAGGTAAATAAGAAGGATCATGCCCATGATCACACTCCGCCACAAAGGCAGGAGCCAACCAACTCTTGCAGTCGCCAAGATACATCACAACATGCAACAAGTGGGGATAAAACCCTGAGTACAAGAAGGTACTCAGCTAGACTTACCCGTCAAAAACCAGAAATAAAGTGACACCAAGGATCATGCAAGGCTGATATCAAGTGGTCTAGCTTGACAACATTTTGCATAAAAGCTTAATATGGATAAGTAATCATCAATGCTTAAGCATCAAGTTAATTATCATTAACCTATCCTCTATATTAGAACCTGTACTAGAGCACTCACTTTATTAGGAGCAAACAATATTAACCATAGCAGGTATAAATTGAGGCAACCTTTCTATCGTTATCCAATTAACCATTCGTTCAATTTAATGGAATCTACGTTGCCGCTGCTCAAGTCAAGTGCTCACTAACCGGGAGCGACGGCGATTTGAATCGAATTGCTATCTAGCTGGAGGGGTATTTCTAACACTCACCGTGCAGACCCCTGCCAGGGTCGCACAGGCCACCTTTTCATATGATTCAGGAATCGCAGGTCCAAATGATGTCACGACCCCAAGGGCGACACTCTGCCAGGTGATAGGGACTCTAACCACCCCTTGGTCTCACGCCAATGTCCCCAAGCACATCCTTTCTCTCCTCCAAGAAGCAACCTACCATTCGTTTCCCGGCCTGAACCATATTACTCGGCTTCGCGGTCGGAACGACTTATCCGACCAACTAAGTGTTAGACTGCGTTCAACATGACTCAAGGACATACAGCAAATCGGTCCTTAAACGACTCAGACGGGGATAGATCCACACCCAAGACCTCCATGCCTTGTTGCTTCACTATCGTCATCCCGCCCGGTCTCATTTCATTTTATTAACACATGGTTCCATTCCACGATAGCAAATATAGCCAACCGTGCCATATATGAATATCCCTATATCTCGCAGGTGACAGGAAATCACCTGACTTCTACCGCTTAAAGCAGGGCTAAGCATCTACTCGATCCTAGTTTATGTAGGATTCAAGGATTCATATATCTGGACAAGGAATTATATAATGCAGCAAGGGTTTCCAACCAACTTCTACCACTTAATGCAACAATACTTATAACATATATATATATAATTAATTGCTTTGAAGATAGGAGGCTTATAATGCTCCGGGCTTGCCTGGGATCCGACTCAAGTTAGAGTATGTCAGATGAATTCACTTGGTGAGCATCCTCCAATCTAGCACTTGTCCGATCCTTTTATCTTCGGGATGGATCCACCAACTCCGTCTTTGGATTTGGCTCCACCTTAGGTTCTTCACGCGCTTCAGCTAGCGTACCTAAATGAGGTGCAATAATGCATATGTATGAATGCATAGAAGTGCAATAAACAGAGAAATCAAACAAGCATACCAAAGTTCTCACAAACACATAGAGCTAATTAACTTAATCCTCTCTTAAGGCATAACATAGAAGAGGGCAATCACATCAATCAAGACACAAGTCTCATAAGATCACAGGGTACTAACCCAAGTATCATCAAAGATATGAGTCACACTTCAATACCCAAGCATGACAAAGTTAATCAAAGTACTAGAACTAGAAATTGCTACCTTCTGGACATCAGACCAACAGCTGAGTAATTCAATCATAACTGGAGATCTACAACTCCAAATGACTTTCAAGAAGACATTATGGAAAGCTTATGAAATTATCTATATTTCATTTATAATCATCACAGCATGATTCCAAAGTTTAATATATCGAATTTACATAAACACAGAAACTGGTCTAACAAGACAGAGAGCAAGCAATTATGTAACCCAACTTTAAACAGCTATAACTCCTAAACCACATGGACAAATGCCACCAAATTTTAACAGAAGCTAGATATATAAATTATCTACAACTTTTGTATAAACAAGTTTCACAACAAAGCACATTATCATGAAGAACTTTACCAAGTTTTCAGATCTATCCAGAAACCTCATTTGCAAGAAATAATTATTAACTTATGTTGCAAACATATAATTAGACAAAACCAACTTTACCAACATTTCATACATGACTAATGAACACCAGAAAACATAGTGTCAATTACAAAATAAATTCTTTTAATACATTTTCTTAATTTATTTAGATAATTAGGTGGAATTATGACCACATCACAAAGATGCTCAATAAATTCTACCAAAATTACAGAGGCCTACACATGCTCCCAAAAGTCTACTGTCCAAATTTGAAAATATTTGGACCTGTATAACAACCTCTATGAAAAAGACAAATAGCTATAGCAATAAATCATGGGAGAGCAAGTTAAACTTAACACTCAATATTTTCTGTGAACACAAGGCCATATTATGAATCAATATGATAGAGAAACACGATACTAAGGTAATGGAACAATATTTTCTATTTTATCATTTATATATTATTTATAAGCTATTTATCAAGCTATAAACAAGTTAAATCAATAACTTGAGCATACAGTAAGCAATGACCATGAAATTTATACCACAGTACATCCACAGCATGACAATCCTACCATAAAAATTTCACATCAATTGGAGCATCACAACTCAAGATATAAAAATAACAAGGAAAACAAGCATTTATTTTCCATTTAACAAGATCTAGGTAAAACATCCTGAAACCCGGAAACAACCTATAAGTTTTATATTTTTCTTAGTAAGTGCATATTACTAGAAGACCAACAAAATTGGAATCACTAATTTTGGACTTCTAAAACTCCAGATATTGATGAAAGCAAGTTAATCCATTTCCAAAACTACTTTTCACTAATAAATTTCTACAGCACAAACACATGCATACATGGCACAACCGATTACCCTAACATGCAGAGCACTTCACAAGGATTCCAACAAAACCAATTGCACAATTTTTGGAGCTACCAAATATGAGATATAGATTTTACAAGATAAAAGAAAATCTGTAGATTTGATGTGGTATTTCTCTTTTAGGTGGGGCCCACTCGTCATAGGGACAGAACCATCTTCTTCTTCACAGAGATGCCGAGAGCAGAGAAGCGCCGGGGAACGGCCAACTCCGGCCGGCCTGCGGCATCGCCGATGACGAGCGGCGGCGGAGCACGAGCTGGCACGCGCGACCCTGCTGCAGGGCATGGCTAGGCCCGCGACGACCCGTGGTAGCGAGGCCACAACCACGGCGCCGGCGACGGAGGTCGCTGCGGCGGCGACGCTGTACGGCGGCGCGGCCAGTCGAAGGAAAGTGTGGGAAGGCACGATGCATGCTAGAGATGGTGATGAAACTCTTGGCTGGGATGGAGGAAGGGCGCAACAGCAGGGAGCAGATAGCAGCAAGCTTCCAGCTCGGCGCCCATGGCGGACGTGCTCTGGTCTGCGCGTTCGCATGCTGCTAGCGAAGCGAGGAGCGAGCACGAGTGCGGTGAGGAGTGGAGGGGGATGGAGAGGGTGCTCAGGAGCTTCTCCAAAACTGCACAGACAAAGGCAAGGGCGAGGTGGAGGTGGCAGCCATGGTGGGGCGAGCTCGGCTGCATGCTTGCCACGGAGCCATTTCATCGAGCACGTGGCGCGCAACAATGTGGCCGGCGTGGGAGCTGATTTTGGGCCACTTCTGGGCCAAATTTGGAGATGGGCCAAAAGGAAAAGTCGAAGCCCACTCGATGCTCTACAAATTCCATTTAAGGTCCATGACCATTATTGCTCTGGATTAGGAGATAATTAAGCGTCAAAATGGTATTGTCAAAGCCTTCCAAGTGATTAACAAAACTCCAAAATTGATGGTCTTAACGAAGTCAAACTTATGCCATCTTTTCACATGCTCTTCTCCATAATGTCTACTCCAACTTTTGTATTTGCCTCAACTTGAGTTGCTTAACAAAAATTGGAGAACGCAGAATGCCAACGTGTCGATGTTAAAAGGTAACAAAGTAAACTTTTGCTGTTTTGGGAACTATTTTCAAAGATCCAAATGAACTCCAAACTTGATGAGACTTGATTCATTGGCTCCACCATGAAAAGTACTTCAACACATATTAAGGAATCCAATTGAGCTACCACATGAATTTGGACGATAAAATCTCGCCAAGAAGATAGCTCACTGCTGTCACTTGGGGACTTAGAAAAATTCCTGGAGTGATCAAAACAGCACTGTATTGAATCTTGAGAGCCCTATTTGACTAGGTTAGAGGCCAAACTAGGTCTTCACTTTTAAACAAAGTTTGTTCTACACAAGATGAACTACAACTTTTGTTTAAGGTCAAATCTCATAACTGGTATAGAAGTCAAACTTTCACTTTGGTCAACACAGCAACTTAATAAAGCATAAACTAGGGTTTTAGGCTAATTGGGGTATTTTCTTGGCATTTGCTCAACATGAACCCTCATGACTTTTGTTGTAGGGTTCATCTAGAATCTTTTGGGCAAGTTTGCAAGGTTTGGTCGATGATCCATAATTCTATTCACTTAATGGTGCAATTCCAATATGAATAGAACTTATCATTTCATGTGACTTTTTGATTCCAAACTTCATAAAACTTTTTCCAGTGACCAATATAGATGAGTATTGATGTGAGACACATGAAGATATCCCAATAACACCACTCAAGCATATATCTTGAAAATGGGCCTATATGTAAAGCAATGGTGTAACATCCAAGTTTAGATTAGGCTCACCTCCACTTAATCTATCAGGTTTGAGCTCAAACCCACTGCTTAGTGAGTGACAAACACCTGGGGTGTTACACCTTAGGCCTTTGATTCTTCGCTCATTCCTTTTTGGTGATGCGAAGAGTTTGAACAACCCTTAGGCTTGTTTCTTGGTTGCTGAGTTTTTGATTGTGACATTCTGCATGAGTGCACAATGGCGCAACCTAACTTGGTGCTTACCTTCATCAATAACCGGAACCTGCTGAGGTCAGGTTTTGTTTTGACGTTGGACTTTTTTGGACCTTGTGTGGGGAAATATAAGTTCAAATTCTTTTAACGAGGTACAAAGGATCGCCTTGTCAAAAAACCTCATGCCTTCTCGCAAAGGCTTCCCCTGTGAGGAAAAAGAGTGTGAATTCTTATTTGATGTTTACAAAAAATGGTGAAAAAGAAAAATTACAACCCTTTGGGGGCAAAAATGCTATGGGTAGAAGCGATGCAGGTTTTCTGCGTTCCATGTGTGGCTTGTCTCGACCCCCTCTTCGTTGAGCAGCCTGTAAACTCCTGGCTTGACCATACTCACCACCACGAACAAGTCATACCACTAGGACTGCAGCTTGCCCTACTTGTCGGGATGACGAATGAGCACCATGTCACCTGGGTTGATGTTCTTCCGCAGGACCTTCTTGTTCCTCTAGGTCTTTGTTTCTTCGTGATATTTGTCGAGGTTTGATGCGGCCTGCAACCTGGCTTTTTTGGCTGCTTCAAGTTCCACATACCACTGTATTGGAGTGATTGGTGCAATTTCAGTCTGAAAAGAGCCTATTCTGAGCTCTTCTGGTGTGATTGCTTCTTCACCGTACAGAAGGCGAAAGGCGTGAACCCTGTTGTCTGAGTATGCGAGATGTTATGTCCCCAAACAGAGGTGGTCAACTCCTGCGCCCATTTTGCCTTTCAGCGAGTCGAACAGTGCCTTTGATACTGCATTGAAGATCAAGCCATTCGCCCTTTTGACTGCTCCATTGCTTTCTAGGTGATTAACAGAGGCGAATGCTAGTTTGATACCTAACTTGCTATAGAAATTTTTGAATTTTGTGCAGTCGAATTGCTTCCCATTGTTGACTGTTATATAGGACGGGACTTCGAAACAGCATATGATCTTTTGCCATACTGCCTTGGCTTTGATCCATTTTGTGAAATACTCTTGGGCTACTATGGAGAAACATAGGTTCCTGAGCATTATTGGTAATGGCCCTACTATGTCGACTCCCCATCTCTACAATGGCCATGTTGGAAAGATTGACTTAGTTGGGTTAGCTGGGGCTTTCTACTTCTTAGCGAACATCTAGCAGCCTTCACAATTACGAACAAATCTTTCACATCTTTCACTGCTATTGGCCAATAGAACCCTTGTCTCATCGCTCTATGGGCAATTTCATGTGGTCTCCTGTGAGCCCCACACATTATAGCATGCATTTCGCTCAGTAGTTGCATGCCCTGCTCTCTGCTTATGCATTTCAACATCGGCGCGATGATTCCGCTTTTGTATGTTTTGTCTTGGAGATCATTCTACCTATTTCATGTTTGCTTTGCGGCTCATAGGTTCCATTGAGGTATGCGAATATGGGTGACATCCATTCCTTGCTTCCGATGGTATGCACGCTACAAGGCCGTTCCTCCTCATCTCGTATAGCTTTGACTGATAGCTCTTGATAGAATACGTTTGCTGGCTTTAGCGCTCTTTGTGCAGCTGCTTTTGCTAACTCATCAGCTTCCTCATTTTCGCTTCTTATAATGTGGCAAAAAGTGAATCTAGTGAAGTGTTTCTCCATTCTTCTTATTGCTGCCAGGTACTTGATTAACTCGGGCTCTTTTGCTGTGAATTCTTTCTTGACATGCCCTACTATTACCTAAGAGTCTGATCTGACTATGCATCTTCTGACCCCTAAGACTCTTAGCTTTCATAACCCTAGGAACACTACCTTGTATTCGGCTATATTGTTGGTTGCGAGAAATTCTAGCCTGGCTACGTAGTGAAGCTTTGGGCCTTTCGGCGGCATCAATATTGCTGCTATACCCACGCCATCCATTCCCCAGGCTTCGTCACAATGCACAATCCAAGTTGGTTCCTCGAATTGTAGTGTGGTATCAAAAGCTACTACAGTCCATGATGAAGTCTGCTAGTGCTTGCGACTTGATTGTTGATCTGTGTTTGAAATCAACTACAAATTCATTTAGCTCTATGGCCCATTTTCTCATTCTTCCAATGGCTTCACTACTGTGAAAAAGCACTTCTAGTGGCTACGCTGGGAGGACTTTGATGCGATGAGCTTGGAAATAGTGCTTTAGCTTCCTTGATGCCATGACCACTGTGTATGCTATTTTCTCTAGATCGGAATAATTGACCTTTGCTCCTGATAAAGCCTCTGATATGAAGTATACTGGGAACTGCTTCATATTATTTTTGTGCTCCTTCTCTTCAACCAGGATCGTGCTGACAGTTGTGGGTGACGCTACTAGATATAGCAGTAATGTTGCGGTTGGCAAAGGTTAGACAATGTTGTTAATTTAGTCAAGTAGGTTTTGAGCTCGTTGAAAGCTTGCTTCTGCTTAGGACTCCATTCGAAATGATCTGAGCTCCGAAGGGTTCTAAAGAAAGGTAAGCCCTTTTCAGCTGACCTTGAGATGACCTATTTAGTGCTACTAGCCTACCAATGAGCTTCTGCACCTGCTTCCTACTTATAGGTGTCTTCATGTTGATTATTGCTGCTATTTTTTTAGGGTTTGCCTCGATGCCTCTTGCTAATACTAAACAACCGAGCAATTTGCCTTTCTTGATGCCAAATATACATTTGTCTTAGTTTAACTTGAGGCCACTCTTTCTCAAGTTCTTGAATGTTTCTTGGAGGTCCTGAATGTGGGTCTCCTTCTTGTCGCTCTTAACCACAATGTCATCGACGTATGCTATAAGATTCTTGCCTTTCTACTTGTCGAAAACTCCGTCAGTCATTCTAGAAAAAGTGGAACCTACATTTCGCAATCCCTCAGGCATTCATCGGTAACAATAAGTTCCTCCTAGGGTGATGAAGCTTGTTTTCTCTTCATCATTGGGGTTTAACCAGATTTGATGATACCTTGAGAAACAATCTAGCAGACTCATCACCTCACACCCAGTTGCGATGTCGACTAACTTGTCAATTCTTAGGAGCGGATACGGATCTTTTGGGCAACACTTGTTCAAATCAGTGAAGTCAACGCACATTCGCCATTTGCCATTTTTCTTTCTAACCATTATAACATTAGCTAGACATTTTGAATATTGTACTGGTCTGATGATGGCAGCATCGAGTAATCTCTGTACATCTACTTTTGTCGCTTCTGCTCTCTCTACGGACATCTTCCTTAGTTTTTGCTTCCTCAAATTTTGCACCTTTTGTTACGTTTAGATTGTGCTGGGCGAGGTCGCGACTGACGCCCTATAGATCATTTGCCGACTAGGCGAATACGTCCTGGTTCTTATGAAGAAAAGCTATCAAATTGTCTTTCTCATCTTCTGAGAGGTCAGAACCTACGTGCACACACTTTTTCGACGCTAATTTTGATAAGGGGTTTTTTGAGTGTCTTCGGTAGCTTCTGCCCTTGGCCCGACTACCTTTTCACTATCTGTTTCTTCGCTAGACGATTTCTTTGCTATTTCATTTATAAGGTTGTATCCTAGGATTGATTGGCCCTCTATTCACCTAGACACAGCTTGATCTCCGTGTACTATAATTATCCCAAAAGGGGATGGCATCTTCATGCATAAGTAGCTTTGCTTTATCACCATTTCAAATTCATTTAGGACTCCCCTGCCGAAGATGGCGGTATGCAGATAATCTATGTTCACTATGTCAAAAGTTATCGTTTTAGTGCGAACCTTTTCTCCTTCTGCGAAAGAGATCGAGATTGTTTTCTTCCCTAAGGCGTCAATCTTTTTCCCACCAAAACCGAACAACGAGTTCCCGGCTGGTTCTAGTGTTCGCTTATCGAGGTTCATGTGTTCGAAAGGCTTGATGAAGAGAATGCCGGTAGAGCTTCCATTGTCTACGAGGATGTTATGTATAGTGAACCCAGCTATGTTAGCTATCGAGATAAAAGCATCTATGTGTGGGAAATCTCGCACTTGAAAGTCACTTTCGTTGAAGGTAATTGGTACCATGGACCAAGCTGGCCTATTGAGCGGCACCCTTGGTGAGACGGTGTGGACTCTTCTTTCATAATCCTTTTCACGCCCTCTTGTTTTCATGCTCTTGATTTGATCCACCGGTGATTATGAATATGTGGCCTTGGGAGGGTAAGATGTTTACGACCTGATGCTCTTGGGCATTTTCTTACTTTGCGAGCTGAGGTTGGCTTGATTGCTTTGCTCTTGCTGAACTGGCGAGGACACAATGGCTGAATGCCCTAGATGCTGGGCAAAATGTTGATACACCGAGAATGCCAGCTGCTGGCAGATATACGGATGCTGGTTATACCCATGCGAAAAGCTAGGGTGCTGAGGGGCATAGCTGCCTGTCACCATGTAGGGGCTACCGTAACCTTGATTGTTTACCATTTCACGACTGGTGTTGTGAAACACATGGTTGGATGTTTTGCTACTCTTCGCGGCTTCGTCTTTCTCCTTAAGCTCTCTAGGCATTTTGTTGTATTTGTAGTCTTTTGTGAAATGACTCATGTTTTGGCCACACACGGCACAAAAAGGTGTCCTCTGCCTTCTTCCCCTTCCTCTACCATTGCGTCCATCGCGGGGGCCTTGTCGCCCTCGCCCGCCACGCGGAGCTTGATTGAAACATCTATACTGCTAGTTTGGCGGTAGCCCAGGGAAACCTTGCTCTACTATATTATGCTCTAGTTGTTCTTGCAAGTTGTTGACTGCATGAAATGATCTCATGTTTTGCTGCCCTAGGGTTGGTGGTGGCCTAGGGGCCCTACCTACTTGCCTCCACAAGTTGCGTGTTGCCTTTTGCTTCTTTAGGTTGTCATCTGACCCAGCATATTGCCTCATTATCTCAAACAGCTCTTTGACAGTTGTGGGGTAATTTCTAGCGAAATGTGCACTGGCCTATGGCCAACCCTTCGACAGTTGCTGCTATCACCATCTCTTTCGGTGCATTCGGCACTTGTGCTTTGATTTGAATGAGTCTCTCCAGATAACTAGACAACGACTCATCATCTCGCTGTATATAGTTTAGGAGGTCCATTGTGGTTTTCGTTCCTAGGTGATATCCTTGGAAGGTGGACAAGTTTCTCTTTGACTTGGCTCCAAGAGTGGATGGAAAGGGGCTTCAATGATGTGCACCAATTGTGGCGATATCTTCGAGTGCCATTATTAGAGATTTGGCGAGAGTCTGAGTGTCTCCTCCTACTGAAGTGACGGATGTTTCATAGCCTATGATGAATTTTCTTGGGTTTGTCTCTGTTGAAAACTGGGATGCGTGGCTTGTAGCCCAGGGGCCATGGGTGCAACTAGAGCTCCTTCGAGAAGGGCGAGGTGGCATCGAAAGCTTCTTCATCCTCGTCTAGTAGGATAGTGTCTAGTATTATCATGTTTCCACCCACTCGACCGGCGGCACCGCCTGCTGCTGCTCTGTGCAGACCTTAGATCTCGCGTACTAGCCTTTCTCTTTTGATCTTAGCTTGCCTGATTGCTCGTTGTGTTTGCTCTACTCTGTTTCATGCCACTGCTTGCCTTAGCAACTACTCCTTTTCATACTATAGCCTAAGGATGTCTTGTTGATATTGGTCCAACCTCTTCAGGTCTTTTGCTTGATCGATGATTTCGCCATCTTCATCTTCTTCAACCTCCTTGCCTTTTTGGTCGAGCTCGACCTCTTCGATGTCGCCCTTTGGTGTTTCCTCTCACCCTCATGTTACTGTGGCATTGTCTAGTTGCGGCTGTGGCACGGGTGGCTCTGTTGTCGCTCTTATACTGCCTCATGTAGCTGCATCCACAGCTGCAGTGACGGCTGCTGCTGTGGATGGTTTCGCTCTGTCCGTTGATACCTTCGACTTCTTTGGTGGCATGATAAGCTCGAGCAACAAACATGGTGGGCGCCAATGTTGTTCTAGGCCTAAACCTTCGAACGCTGAGTCAACGCAAGGGCTTACTGGAATGTAGAACAACAAGCAAACAGAGAATGAGCAAAATGAAAGAACTAGCTTTACTGATCTTGTTCATCTCTGTTTTACACTCCCCCATGGGAGGCTATTTATACATGCCCGTAGGCTTCTCATTGGATAAGAATGCCCTTACAACCGCTACACATCCAGGGAATATTATCCTACACTTTGGGCTTATTCGCCATTCGGGGTCACCACCTGCCTTGGGTAGTGCCGGACCTGGGAGCCTGACTGGCTTTGTCCCATGTCGCATCCTGACCAACCGTGTAGCCCTTGGCAGGCCAACGCTGTCAGACCGGCGAAGAGGTGGTTGACACCTGTTGATGATAGTTAACGTATATCATGAACCGTCAACCTTCCTTGTGAAATGCATAAATATCATAGAATAGAAGGTTATTACTGACAATTTTCATGAGTTTTGGTGAATTGCTATTTTTTCAAGGATTATTCCAAAAAGCATACAAAGGAGGATTTAATTGCATAAAAGACGAAACTTTCCCGCAATGAAAACTAAGCTAGAAGTATCGGAAAGACACCAGAAGACACCGGCGTGAAGGGAAGCATGAAAACCTTCTAGGGGGTGCCGACTGGCCCCACCCCTTGGTGTCACCCGGCCTGCTGTTGTGGGCCCCACCTATCATCTTTTGCGACCTCCTTCCACCACCTCAAAGGATGCATCTTGGCCCTACGTTAAGTCGGTTTGATCCAATGGCTCTCGTGCACCCCACTAGACTATATATACAGAGCCTGGACCCCCTCCCTAAAGCATTGCCTGATCAAGAGCTGAAAAGCTAGAAACTCCAATTCTACATCCCATAGAGATCTAGCTAACAATCAAGAGAGATTAGTTCTTCTTAGAATTAGTCTTGTTCAGAGATAGAAAGAGTTGAAGAGTGGAGTATTGGAGGAGTTCCAGCCTATCAGTGCTTCTCTGCTACTGTATTCTTCAGCATCGAGTTCCTTCGCATAGGACTTGCTTCTGAGATTCTTTGGTAATTGAATACTGATTCAAGTAAGCAATTTTCTCATATTGTTCTTCAAGTTTGCAACTCTTTTGAGTGCTTTGATCTTGGTAGCTCCATGATTGAAGTAGTATTCGTAGTGTAAGCGTGGTGCTTAGACTAGGGTTACTTGTGAATGTCCCTTGATTTTCTAGACGGTGGTAGCTCGCGAAGTTGACTTTATAGCTTCATTGAATCCTCTATAGTTCCACCTCCCGTAATAGGTTTGGTAGGCTTATAGATACTGGGTATGGGAGAACTCTAATTTCTACTCCTATTTTGGTTATTGCTCATGATAGAACGATAGAAGGCATAGCTTATCGTGATTCAAATTAGAAAGTCCTTAGTATTCTCCTTGTTCTTGATACTTTCTAGTTTGATTGTGAATTGGGTTAAGTTTATAGACTTAGTCATCGTCACCTACTGTTCCTTTGGGTTCGATATTAAAACCAAGATAATCTTGGTGAAGTGCAACAACAGTATTATATTTGTGCGCTTGCGGATAATCATATTTACTAGTGTGCATTTAATTTATACCAACAAGCATTTCTGGCGCCGTTGCTAGGTAACGGTTTGCTGAGTTGACTTTAAGTTTAGCTTAATCTTGTATTATACTTTTGCCTTTAGTTTTTTGTTCATTTTATTTTTACCTTTTTACCATGGAACCTGTATCCCAACTTTTATATCAATACGGAGCATGTCACACCCGGTTTTCTAAAGAACAAAACCAGGCTAATCATATGTGTGCCCAGGAAGTCCACACATATGCCAGAATGAAAAAGTATCAGAAACAATGTTATTATATAACATATACATAGCTATATTAACACTTACATCAGAGTATCGCAGAACGGTGACTAAACTTCAGGCTCCATTCTTCTCAGGGACGGCTGACTGGGGGTAACATATGCCTAGCACCTCTACTAGTCTTCTGGAAACTCCACTACACCTTTGTCCTTCTTCCGAGTAGCATCTTACTACACACTGGAGTGTGGGGGAAATAGCAAGAGTGAGTCCATGTCGAACTCAACAAGTATAACACAGGGTTCATGAGGCTCAAACAGGCTAGACACTGTTTGACTGCATTTAGCTTTTAATCATCATATAATTAGCAATTGAGTAGCATCAAGATAATCCAATCCCATTAATGAATCAATGATCAATTGTAATAAGGATAATGAATAGCATTAACAAGAACATAATAATAATCAACAGTAATTAAGCATGATATAACAATGGTGATCATCTATCTGTAGATGTTCCAAGGCCGCTCGTATCCGTGAGCACGGCTAGTATACCAGTTTTTAACTCTGCGCAGAGGTGTACACTTTCACTGTGAGTCATAACTTCCAAATGCATGGGTTCGCGACTCCCCAAAACACTGGAAATTATATAAAGCCATTCAAAAGTTCGTCTAACAAGTTAGGGCCATTAGATTCACTCGGCAGGCAGATGTAGAACCCCCCTTCCCTGTGGCACAACAACCGCAGCCTATACACACTAGGCCAGGGGCTCGCACTACACCCAACGTGTCAAGCCATTCTTACGCCATTTAAGGTAACCACTAACAAGCTAGAAAAGGTCTCTTGAACAACTAAAGCTAGAGCCATATAGCCCTCACAGCTGTACTGTATATCCCGGATGATCACGTACAGATAAGTCCTTATGGAGAGAAACCAGAGCAATAATATAACCCCTTGCTCTAGCCCCCTTTCAACAGTAATAAAATCATCTTAATTGGTTGATTGCATAATCCATTAGTCAAATTACAAGATCATTGTTCATGATTAAGCACTAGCAATAGCTACCCAAATGCATCCCCAAGGTTGACAAGGAATCAAGATAACAATCACTAAGTTATAATCTCTAAGGTTGTCAAGGTAAGCACATGCACATGTATAATAATTTTAGTGTATAGGTAACAAGGATAGTCCCGTGTTATACTTGCCTTGATTAAAGTTCTCCGATAGATACTGCTGGTCCGGCTCAAAATAATACTCCTAATCGTCGTAGTACTGCTCACCGTCTAAATTCGA
Organism: Saccharum spontaneum; assembly: GCA_022457205.1. Classification (NCBI taxonomy): domain Eukaryota; kingdom Viridiplantae; phylum Streptophyta; class Magnoliopsida; order Poales; family Poaceae; genus Saccharum; species Saccharum spontaneum. The sequence goes on along the minus strand of CM039595.1, from coordinate 42,173,617 downwards.
TCACCAAGCATCAACATACAAACATTCCGAGCAAACATACACGAAGCAAACAAAAGATACAATTAGAACAGTACACCAACAGTAGAAAAACATTTAGGAAAGCTTACAAAATTATTCTACACGTTGCTACGATCACACAGACGTAAAGATCACGAAATTCGGATTTAAAACGTGAAAGTTATGAATTTTCTAAGATTTCCTATAGATAAATAATTACTTTAATATAAACTCAAAAATTAAATTTTCCAAACCTACTGTACAACTACACTAACATGTAGAGCTTGCAAATACGAACCTAACGCAACTTGAACGGGTCAAATCGGAGTTAAAACATGGAAGGTATGGCCTAAACAAAATTGTATGTATATATGTATTTCTATTGTATTTCGGGATTTGTTTTACTAAAGAGAAACGGCCACAAAACTTATGCATGATGTCATCAAGCTAGCAAATTGGATTAAAGCAGGGCAAAACTTGCATAAGAAATTAACCTGCTACTCAAACTGCATTTGACGTGGTTGTAATTTAAAAAAAACACATGAATGATAGCAATTAAACAATTTTAATCTCTGCATACAAAATATCGAGGTGCAGCTTCTAAGTTACTTTCAAATTAGAAAACTAATCATACACGTAATAGCTAAATTATATTTAATTAATTATGTATACATGTTTTTTTTTGCATGCAATAACGTACGCGCCAGTATATATATATCTACATATATTTACATGAGCATGCATCTGCCTAATATATATTCTGCTGTTCACGTATGTATGTACATGATCGTGTATCAGATACTGCACGAATCGGTACCCGAAGGTGGAGTCATACGGCACCTGCAACTGGTGCCTCAGGGCGGATGGGGGCGTGGCTTCTACTTCTAACTCGCCGAGATCCACCGGCAAAGCGGCTGCCCGGTCGGCTCCTCACGGCGGTGACACGACCGGCAGCGGCAGCGGAAGATCGCCGAAGGTTGCCGCTCGCGGCGACTTCGCGTCATCCAACCTGAGCAAGCCTATCAAGAAGCAGCAGGCAGTAGGCCAAGAACACGCGCACCGCGGACGCGAGGTTCATGTGTTGCCGATCATGGAGCGGCAAGGGGCGGCGATGGCGGCTGCGAGGCTCTAGGTGATGTGGAGAGGCGAGGGAGGGAGACACGAGCAGCGGCGGCTATGGGCAACAGCGGCGGCGGCGACAACAGCGGCGGCGGCGACAACAGCGGCGGCGGCGGCAATAGCGGCGGCGGAAAACAGGGCTAGCAGGCAGGCCGGACATATATATAGGGAGGAAGACTCTCCACCTTCACGTCAACTAGCGATATGGTGCTAATTTACGTTGCACCCTCCATCTTTACTAATAGGCCTAATTAATTATTAAAGCCCATTAGTAAATAAATGAATAGACATTTAGGATTATTGCACACAAGCTTTGGTGGAAAATAAGATATTTATTATTTTCGGAATTAATTAATTTCGTGGATAAAATAATTCTAGAAAAGTCCAGAATTATTATTTAAGCCATGAAAAATACTCCGAAAGCTCCGAAAATTCGAGGGAATTTTCTAGAGACATTATAGAACATAAGGAACCCAAATAAAATATTTGGAGCTTATGAAAAGATGGATGAAGAGATCAAGGAAAAAGATTAAGCTCACGGAAATTGGAATTTTGGATCCAGAAAATACCAAAAAGTTTTCCGATGAGAAGTAAACGTCGTCCTACGGTATTTTGAAAATAATAGCACTCACCAACACCAAAGACAAGCATCACACAAACACCACATTATTAAATTAATATGAAAAAGTTTAAAACCACAATTTTCTATATTTAAATTAACAACAACTTAACTTATCTAATAAATTTATTCAAATATTGAAATCATTTATTTTATTTAGTATTTTTCATGCACAACCCAAAATAGAAAATTTTGGGTGTGACAAATCTACCCCACTTAACAGGAATCTCGTCCCGAGATTCGGAGAGACTAGGGAGAAAGATAAAGTTGATTTTGCAAATCTTCACGCTTCTCTGATCAACTCTTATCCAATGATAATGCCACAAGCTCATAACCAACTTTGTAAAGGTATCCTTTAGGCACTTACGATCCTTGTAGATGGTTTCAACAGGTTACCACTCTGAGAAAGGATACCTGCGCTCGATAGTAACTTTGCAATCATGTAAATAGCTGATGCTTCCAGATGACGAAATAGAACATATAAATCCTCCATCTTGTATCGTCTTTAGTTTGTAAACCCCTCTAAGGAAAAGATCAATTGGAGAACACCAATGGATAGATTGCATTTGCTTCTGAATGATAACTACCATCATGTCCTTCTACCATCTCAAAGAGACTTATGAGCATATGAAACTTACTAAACATACTTGATATGGGGGTGATGTCATCTAAGTTTTCATGAAACTAACTATAGACTTCCAACATCTCCTTCCTATGTCGTCCATGCTAACTTGTATAGAGTTTGTTGAATTGAATGTTGAACTCCCAACTGATGATAGCTTGAAGTGAAGACCAGTTCTAACGAATACCCGAGCTTCTTGTAGATGATCCAACAAAGCACTGATCTCAAGCAAACAACACTAGCACATGAGTAGACTTCCAATCATAGAGATAACCACTTCTTCCAAGTGAAACACTAGGACATACGAAACCTTTATCTTGCAACACTCACAACTTTGCTACCCCTCTTAAGAAAAAGAAACTAGGGAACACCAAAGTAACTTGCATCTCCTTTTATACTAGATAACCATAATCATCTCTAATGTAAGATTCCAAGGCAAATCAATGAGATTCAAAGATATCCAATGATATATTCACTTATACAAGATAAGGAAGTAATGCAGAAAATTTCTGGGCGAATTGTCAATTTAGCAGTCCAGTAAATCTGACATATCTCGAGCTACAGAGATCCAAATGAAGTGATCTTTACATAGTTGGAAAGATTATGAAATTATCTACTACAACTTTTATTCACAACACTTTTCCAGATTCTGTCAATAAATTAGTGCTAATGATAAGTCCATCACTTGAAACTTACTAAACATACTTGATATGGGGGTGATGTCATCTAAGTTTTCATGAAACTAACTATAGACTTCCAACATCTCCTTCCTATGTCGTTCATGCTAACTTGTATAGAGTTTGTTGAATTGAATGTTGAACTCCCAACTGATGATAGCTTGAAGTGAAGACCAGTTCTAACGAATACCCGAGCTTCTTGTAGATGATCCAACAAAGCACTGATCTCAAGCAAACAACACTAGCACATGAGTAGACTTCCAATCATAGAGATAACCACTTCTTCCAAGTGAAACACTAGGACATACGAAACCTTTATCTTGCAACACTCACAACTTTGCTACCCCTCTTAAGAAAAAGAAACTAGGGAACACCAAAGTAACTTGCATCTCCTTTTATACTAGATAACCATAATCATCTCTAATGTAAGATTCCAAGGCAAATCAATGAGATTCAAAGATATCCAATGATATATTCACTTATACAAGATAAGGAAGTAATGCAGAAAATTTCTGGGCGAATTTCAATTTAGCAGTCCAGTAAATCTGACATATCTCGAGCTACAGAGATCCAAATGAAGTGATCTTTACATAGTTGGAAAGATTATGAAATTATCTACAACTTTTATTCACAACACTTTTCCAGATTCTGTCAATAAATTAGTCAAAAACTGAACTTAACCGAAACTGTTTCAGGATTCCAGACTGTGCAGTGACCCCAACTTGGAACAGGTATATCTCTTAGCTCATAATAGATAATAAGGTAAGTCCAGTGGGTTTGGAAAGATACAGAAGTCTAGTTATTCCCAGTAAAATTTCATAAATTTCTCATGTCCATATCTTGAGATATAACAGAAACTTTGCAGACTGCTATAGAAATCAGCATGCGGAGTATTACGTAAAACCTACCCCACTTAACATGGATCGAACTACTCCTCAGGACTTATACCTTCCGAGCCACCTTTGAAACACAAGAACAAGGCAACACACAAGCAACACATCAAGCAAAACAAACACATCACATCATCGGTACTACACGTGCTTCTTCAATAATGGTGGTCATCCTATAGAAAAAAAATATGGATGATGAAAGGCCATCGAACTTTAGAACAAGATGAGATCAGAAAACTTTTAATAAAAACAACATAAAACAAAATCCAAGGGAGTAAGAAATAATAGCTCAAAGGAAGCTATCAAGGAAGGGATACAATAGGACAAGGAAGAGAAAATAGTCAAAATCAATGAGTCAAGGGATGACAAAATAGTTTTATAGTGAAATGAGTTTTAGAATACGTCCGGTGCTACTTGGCATACGTTCTACAGTCAACACCGCTCTGATACCACTCTGTCACACCCGGTTTTCTAAAGAACAAAACCAGGCTAATCATATGTGTGCCCAGGAAGTCCACACATATGCCAGAATGAAAAAGTATCAGAAACAATGTTATTATATAACATATACATAGCTATATTAACACTTACATCAGAGTATCGCGGAACGGTGACTAAACTTCAGGCTCCATTCTTCTCAGGGACGGCTGACTGGGGGTAACATATGCCTAGCACCTCTACTAGTCTTCTGGAAACTCCACTACACCTTTGTCCTTCTTCCGAGTAGCATCTTACTACACACTGGAGTGTGGGGGAAATAGCAAGAGTGAGTCCATGTCGAACTCAACAAGTATAACACAGGGTTCATGAGGCTCAAAAAGGCTAGACACTATTTGACTGCATTTAGCTTTTAATCATCATATAATTAGCAATTGAGTAGCATCAAGATAATCCAATCCCATTAATGAATCAATGATCAATTGTAATAAGGATAATGAATAGCATTAACAAGAACATAATAATAATCAACAGTAATTAAGCATGATATAACAATGGTGATCATCTATCTGTAGATGTTCCAAGGCCGCTCGTATCCGTGAGCACGGCTAGTATACCAGTTTTTAACTCTGCGCAGAGGTGTACACTTTCACTGTGAGTCATAACTTCCAAATGCATGGGTTCGCGACTCCCCAAAACACCAGAAATTATATAAAGCCATTCAAAAGTTCGTCTATCAAGTTAGGGCCATTAGATTCACTCGGCAGGCAGATGTAGAACCCCCCTTCCCTGTGGCACAACAACCGCAGCCTATACACACTAGGCCAGGGGCTCGCACTACACCCAACGTGTCAAGCCATTCTTACGCCATTTAAGGTAACCACTAACAAGCTAGAAAAGGTCTCTTGAACAACTAAAGCCAGAGCCATATAGCCCTCACAGCTGTACTGTATATCCCGGATGATCACGTACAGATAAGTCCTTATGGAGAGAAACCAGAGCAATAATATAACCCCTTGCTCTAGCCCCCTTTCAACAGTAATAAAATCATCTTAATTGGTTGATTGCATAATCCATTAGTCAAATTACAAGATCATTGTTCATGATTAAGCACTAGCAATAGCTACCCAAATGCATCCCCAAGGTTGACAAGGAATCAAGATAACAATCACTAAGTTATAATCTCTAAGGTTGTCAAGGTAAGCACATGCACATGTATAATAATTTTAGTGTATAGGTAACAAGGATAGTCCCGTGTTATACTTGCCTTGATTAAAGTTCTCCGATAGATACTGCTGGTCCGGCTCAAAATAATACTCCTAATCGTCGTAGTACTGCTCACCGTCTAAATTCGATCACCAAGCATCAACATACAAACATTCCGAGCAAACATACACGAAGCAAACAAAAGATACAATTAGAACAGTACACCAACAGTAGAAAAACATTTAGGAAAGCTTACAAAACTATTCTACACGTTGCTACGATCACACAGACGTAAAGATCACGAAATTCGGATTTAAAACGTGAAAGTTATGAATTTTCTAAGATTTCCTATAGATAAATAATTACTTTAATATAAACTCAAAAATTAAATTTTCCAAACCTACTGTACAACTACACTAACATGTAGAGCTTGCAAATACGAACCTAACGCAACTTGAACGGGTCAAATCGGAGTTAAAACATGGAAGGTATGGCCTAAACAAAATTGTATGTATATATGTATTTCTATTGTATTTCGGGATTTGTTTTACAAAAGAGAAACGGCCACAAAACTTATGCATGATGTCATCAAGCTAGCAAATTGGATTAAAGCAGGGCAAAACTTGCATAAGAAATTAACCTGCTACTCAAACTGCATTTGACGTGGTTGTAATTTAAAAAAAACGCACGGATGATAGCAATTAAACAATTTTAATATCTGCATACAAAATATCGAGGTGCAGCTTCTAAGTTACTTTCAAATTAGAAAACTAATCATACACGTAATAGCTAAATTATATTTAATTAATTATGTATACATGTTTTTTTTTGCATGCAATAACGTACGCGCCAGTATATATATCTACATATATTTACATGAGCATGCATCTGCCTAATATATATTCTGCTGTTCACGTATGTATGTACATGATCGTGTATCAGATACTGCACGGATCGGTACCCGAAGGTGGAGTCATACGGCACCTGCAACTGGTGCCTCAGGGCGGATGGGGGCGTGGCTTCTACTTCTAACTCGCCGAGATCCACCGGCAAAGCGGCTGCCCGGTCGGCTCCTCACGGCGGTGACACGACCGGCAGCGGCAGCGGAAGATCGCCGAAGGTTGCCGCTCGCGGCGACTTCGCGTCGTCCAACCTGAGCAAGCCTATCAAGAAGTAGCAGGCAGTAGGCCAAGAACACGCGCACCGCGGACGCGAGGTTCATGTGTTGCCGATCACGGAGCGGCAAGGGGCGGCGATGGCGGCTGCGAGGCTCTAGGTGATGTGGAGAGGCGAGGGAGGGAGACACGAGCAGCGGCGGCGACAACAGCGGCGGCGGCGACAACAGCGGCGGCGGCGGCGGCGGCAATAGCGGCGGCGGAAAACAGGGCTAGCAGGCAGGCCGGACATATATATAGGGAGGAAGACTCTCCACCTTCACGTCAACTAGCGATATGGTGCTAATTTACGTTGCACCCTCCATCTTTACTAATAGGCCTAATTAATTATTAAAGCCCATTAGTAAATAAATGAATAGACATTTAGGATTATTGCACACAAGCTTTGGTGGAAAATAAGATATTTATTATTTTCGGAATTAATTAATTTCGTGGATAAAATAATTCTAGAAAAGTCCAGAATTATTATTTAAGCCATGAAAAATACTCCGAAAGCTCCGAAAATTCGAGGGAATTTTCTAGAGACATTATAGAACATAAGGAACCCAAATAAAATATTTGGAGCTTATGAAAAGATGGATGAAGAGATCAAGGAAAAAGATTAAGCTCACGGAAATTGGAATTTTGGATCCAGAAAATACCAAAAAGTTTTCCGATGAGAAGTAAACGTCGTCCTACGGTATTTTGAAAATAATAGCACTCACCAACACCAAAGACAAGCATCACACAAACACCACATTATTAAATTAATATGAAAAAGTTTAAAACCGCAATTTTCTATATTTAAATTAACAACAACTTAACTTATCTAATAAATTTATTCAAATATTGAAATCATTTATTTTATTTAGTATTTTTCATGCACAACCCAAAATAGAAAATTTTGGGTGTGACAGAGCACCATCAGGCTCGTACCTTAAGCCAGTAGAATCATCTAAACCCATCACATCATCTGGCTATGAGCTACGCCTGGGGTTAATTCATTTAGTTCAGGAACACACTTTTTCTGGTAGTGATAGCGAAAACTCCTATTCCCATCTAGCTGATTTTGAGCAGACCTGTGCCTGCCTCCGCATTGAAGGCACGGCCGATGAAACTATAAGATGGAAGCTTTTTTTCTTTTTCTTTAATGGGAGAGGCTAAACACTGGTATAATCGCCACATTGGGAGTAGTCAAGGAGATTGGGGAGCTTTATGCTCTAACTTTTGTTTACAATTCTTCCCTATCTCAAAAGTCGCTAAACTTTGTTTGGAAATTTTATGTTTTGAACAACAGAAAAATGAATCACTAGGTAAGGCTTGGGAACGTTTTGATAGTATTGTTAATTTAGGTCCTAGTCTTGCTTTGCCAGAACCCATGCTTTTGCAACACTTCTTTGTACGCCTTAATAGAAAAACAAAGAAATACCTTAATTTGGCCGCAGGAGGAGCGTTCATGCATATTACTACTGAACGTGCAAAAACCATTCTTATGAACATTTTAAATAACCTTCCTAAAGAAAGAGAGGAGTTGTTAGAAGAAACCCAAATAGCTGAACCCGAACTTTTGCTTGAATGATCTCAACCTTTAGCTGTTTTAGAGCTTGAACTAACACAAAAGGAAGAGGAGGAAACTCGACTTTCTGATTTTATGCTTGATTTTGAGGATGATCTTTTTACTGAATTTGGAAATACCTCAAATTATCATGTGATAATGAAACCTCAGGAATCTAGGGAATCCAAAAATGCAAACTTTTTACACCCTAATGATGTAGAGTTTCTTAAAAAGACAATGAAAGAATTAGTATCAGTTTTGAGTGACGAGTGGTTAGAAGAATCAGAGCTTTCAAATGAAATAATCTGTCTAGATTCTCCCTCTATCACCATTCAATGCCAAATTGATAAATATCCTTTCGATACTTTTTACAATCCAGTAGTAGGTGTTAATATCATGTTTGTTGCTTTTGCTAAGAAATTATTAGAAGACATGCCATTAATTCCAACTAATAAATTGCTAAAAAGTCTTTCGGGACACATTATTCCAAGTTTGGGAATTTTATGTACCCTTCCAATTATAGTCAATGGATTCCAAGTCTAGTTGAATTTCTATATCTTTGATGTTTGGGAATTCGACGTGTTGATAGGATTTCCAATAGAAAGACTTATCCAAGAAGGACAAATAGGGAACTTAGATGTTAGACTTGGGAAAGGATTTAAGCTCTCTGTGCCCATAAATCATTCTTTGAAAGCCAAGATAGAGCCACTTCCCGAGCCTAACCCAATAGAAGAGGTTAAGGTAGCATCTCTTGAAGAATTAATTGAACCAAACTTAGAAGATGATGCCCAGTTCTTCACCGACGAGGTATATGAGGATGAGGGTCCTACTAATCCTGAACCTCTCTATGAATTGCTAGAGCCACCTAAGCCTCCTATTGAATTGAAGCCCTTGCCTTCTGGTCTTAAATATGCTTTTCTAAATGATGATCCAGATTCTCCTATGATCATAAGTGATAAACTCTCTTAAGAAGAATCTTTGCGCTTAATAACTGTCTTAGAAAAAGCATCATGCTGCTTTTGGCTATTCGCTCCAAGACCTTAAGGGAATTAATCCTACTCTTTGCACCCATCGCATCCCAACTGATCTTGAAATTACATCATCTAGAGAGCCCCAGAGTAGGCTTAACAATGCGATGAGAGAGGTTGTTAAGAAAGAGGTTTTGAAACTGTTGCATGTCGGGATTATTTATCCTGTCCCGCATAGTGAGTGGGTAAGCCCTGTTCAAGTTGTACCTAAAAAGGGTGGAATGACTATTGTTAAAAATGAAAAGAATGAATTAATACCCCAAAGAACCGTCACTGGATGGAGAATGTGCATAGATTATAGAAAACTTAAAAAAGCAATAAAGAAAGATCATTTCCTGCTACCCTTCATTGATGAAATGCTAGAGCATTTAGCGAATCATTCTTTCTTTCGTTTTCTTGATGGTTATTCGGGATATCACCAAATTCCAGTCCACCCTGATGATCAAAGCAAAACTACTTTTACATGTCCATATGAAACTTATGCTTATTGTAGAATGTCTTTTGGATTATGTAATGCTCCAGCTTCTTTTCAAAGATGCATGATGTCTATATTTTCTAAAATGATTGAAGAGATTATGGAAGTTTTCATGGATGATTTTTCTGTTTATGGAAAAACTTTTGATGACTGTCTTGAAAACTTAGATAAGGTTTTGCAAAGATGTTAAGAAAAGCACTTAGTCCTTAATTGGAAAAAATGTCATTTTATGGTTAGAGAAGGAATAGTGCTAGGACACTTAGTGTCTAAAAAAGGTATAGAGGTAGATAGAGCTAAAATTGAAGTGATTGAACAACTACCTCCACCTATGAATATAAAAGGAATCCAAAGTTTTCTTGGTCATTGTGGTTTTTATCACTGATTCATAAAAGATTTTTCACATATTGCTAGACCACTGACTAACTTGTTAGCTAAGGATGTCCCTTTTGAATTTGATGATGCATGTTTGAAATCTTTTAATACTCTTAAAGAAGCACTCATCTCTGCACCAATCATTCAACCCCCTGATTGGTCATTACCTTTTAAAATTATGTGTGATGCTAGTGATTATGCTATGGGGGCAGTTTTGGGACAAACAAAAGATAGGAAGCATCATACAATTGCTTATGCTAGCAAAACTCTGATAGGAGCACAACTTAATTATGCAACAACTGAAAAAGAACTCCTTACTGTTGTTTTTGCTATTGATAAATTTAGGTCTTACTTAGTGGGAGCAAAAGTAATTGTTTATTCTGATGATGCTGCTCTAAAATATTTGCTCACTAAGAAAGATGCTAAACCTCGTTTGATAAGATGGATTTTATTACTCCAAGAATTTGATTTAGAAATAAAAGATAACAAGGGAGTAGAAAATCCTATTGCCGATCACTTGTCTAGAATGCAATTTGAGAATTCGCAGGAATTGCTTATTAATGATTCACTGAGGGACGACATGCTCTTCAAGGTAACCAAATCAGACCCATGGTACGCAAATATTATCAATTTTATGGTTGCAGGTCATGTACCACCAGGGGAGAACAAAAGAAAACTCATTTATGAAAGTCATCTCCACATATGGGATCCACTGTACCTCTGTAAGGTCCAAATAGGCTAGAGGGGAGGTGAATAGCCTAATTAAAACTTCTACAAGAATTACTTAACCACAAGTAAGTACAAAAAGGTGGTGAAGCAAAATGCACTAGCTCTAACTAATTAAGCAAGCCACCTACACAAGTCTAGTACAAGGCTATCCACTAAACACAACAACAACAAGCTAGATACAAGATGTAAAACGAGAGAAGAGCTTCGAGTGATTATACCGCCGTGTAGAGATGAGAAGTACCAATCAATCAATCACGCAAGAGAAATCCTCGGGAAGAGAATGACACAAGAATTTATCCCGAGGTTCACTTGCTTCCCGGCAAGCTACTCCCCGTTGTGGCGATACACCCACTTGTCGGTTCGCGAGCTAATCGACTATCAAGAGTCGAGCCCTCGGCGGGCACCGCACAACCGCACACAAGATGGGGATCCTCCAAGCCATGAGTTCCACTAGAGTATCCAATTCGTGAACTCCCGCGGGGAAGGATCAAGAACCCCTTACAACACTTGGTGAGGGCTCCAACAATCTCCAATTGCGAGCTCAATCACCTCCGCTGCTCCAAGCCGTCTACCGTGTCGGGAAACACGGAAGAGTAACAAGAAATCTGCAGCAACTCGAAGATCAAGTGCCTCTAGAATGCAACTCTCAAGCAATGCACTTGAATCTCACTCAATCTCACTCAAGATGTGCAACCAAGCAAGGAGATGAGTGGAGGGGTTATTCTCTAGCTCAAAGGATGTATCTAGGTCTCAAAATATGCAAGAGTTACCCTCAAACCCCGGACATCCTCTATTTATAACGAAGGGGTACGCAGCTAGCCGTTACCGGACGACGCAGTTCAAATCGCGCTGACCGGACGCTCCGGTCAGGGTGACCGGACGCGTCCGGTCACTACAGGACAAGCGTGAACAGTACACGTCAGAAGTTACCGTTGCCGTGACCGGACGCGCTCTAGCGTTTGACCGGACGCGACAGTGCCAGCGTCCGGTCGCGTTCCAGTAAGCTCCCGGCGAGACCGGACGCGTCCGATCGCACGTGACCGGACGCGCCGCGCGTCCGATCGTCACTCCACTGCTCACTGCCTCTCTGGACGCATGACCGGACGCTCCGGTTCCATGAGGGACCGGACGCGCCGGTCGCGCGCTCTACTTCAGCGCACAGGAGAACTGACCGGACGCGCTGGTCAGGCCAGACCAGCGTCCGGTCACAAACCCTAGCGCCCACGCCGCGTTGAACTGACCGGACGCGTCCGGTCAAACCGAGACCGCGTCCGGTGCAGCGTCCGGTCACTGTATTTTTAGTGATAAACAATTTGGACTTCCGCCACCTTTTCTCGCCTCCGGCGCAATAGAAAATAGGCATTTCATTTCCTCGAAAACGCTCGGCGGGAGGGAGAGCGAACCCCAAACCCCTTACTACCGCTCAAACACCACCGCCTTCGCAAATGTGCTAACACCACCAAGTGTACACCACCATGTGCATGTGTGTTAGCATTTCACAAACATTTTCCAAGGCGATATGTTAGCTCTCAACTAGATCCTAATGCATATGCTCAAGACATTGATCTAGTGGCACTTGATTCCCGAGCTAACCGTGATTGCCCCTCTTGATAGTCGGCTATGTATCCTAAACCCGGTCAATCACTTCTCTACTCATCTTAGACCGGCAAAAGTAAAACCCTATGGTTATACCTTTGCCTTGCGCTCTTAGATCCTTTTTCCTCCACTTGATCATCAAGTCCATCATATTATGTGCATCTCCACCATGATCAACATTTCATGTCCATGCACCATTTCTTTGTGATCTTGTCACCACCTCTCCTTGCCACGTACACCTTCATCACATGTGTGGCTTATGCCTAACTCAAAACACTTAACACATGGCATTAGCAACTTGGTGTCATTAATTACCAAAACCAAACTTGGGCTTTCAATCTCCCCCTTTTTGGTAATTGATGACAACCATCACAAAGATATGAAATGAAATCAATTTTCAATTTTGATAGTATTAGCTCCCCCTACATATGTGCTTCCATGAGTTTGGTTCAATTGTGCACATATGTATGGATTTGAATTTTGGGAGAGTTACTACTATCAAATTGATGCTAAGGTATATAGAATAGACCTTTGAAGCGTGATACCAATCGGAGTTGCCTTTATATACCTTCCTTAGCATCGATGTAGCTAGACACCACTTGTAATTCATCACTTGTAAAGATCACAAACACTAAAGTACCCCGTGAGATCAATATTATAAGCAAAGGTGTCTAGATACCACTTGTAAAGCTACTCACAACAAATCATCATTCAAGTTCTAATTCTAGCAATCACCATACAAACATGAATATTAATTTAAGCTTTACAATGCAACAATTCATCATGTTAATGCACATACAAATGCAACAAACAATTCATGAGCTTGCTCCCCTACTTGTGTGCTCAATTTTAATTTCTCTCCCCTTACTATATCTTTCTCCCACTTTGCAACTTAACTTTTGTGACTTTTCTATCTTTGTGACTTTTCTCTCTTTGTGACTTTTCTCTCCCCCTTTGTCAACAATCACCAAAAAGGTGCCAATTTTAGTGAGAGATAAGTCAATCAATATGAGGGAGTCCAAATTATTGTAAGGTCCAAATTATGGTTCAATCTAGATCACTTGCCTAGATTATGTAATTCGGTTTGATCCAAGGACAAGCTTCTTCACACCTCATAAAGTATAAGGGTTATCTTGACCATGTTGAATTACACATCATGAGCTCATTTTCTAGATTCAACACTAGGTTTGCAAGCCCACAAACATGTCATATGCTACCACTAGATCAATCAAAACATAGAAGCAATAGTGGTACCATATATACATTAAACTCATTTGATTTTCATGAATGAGCCTCTTTGACATGCAAATATGTCTATATGTTCTAAACATGTCCTTAGCAAAGTATGAATGATATGCCAAACAACTTTACCTTGCTATGTCGGAGGAGAGGCATGTCATATAAGAATGTGGGGTTGCACTCATTTCAAGTTGGAGAAGTCAAGTATGTTCAATTCATTCTTCAACTTGTAAAATCTCTTCTCATCAAGTGGCTTTGTGAAGATGTCGGCTAGTTGATCTTCGGTGCCAATGCTTTCAATGCTAATATCACCCTTTTGTTGATGGTCTCTTATGAAGTGATGCCTAATATCAATGTGCTTGGTTCTTGAATGTTGAACCGGATTTTGAGTCATCTTGATAGCACTTTCATTGTCACAAAACAATGGCACATTCTTGAATTTTATTCCAAAGTCATTCAAAGTGGCCTTCATCCAAAGCAATTGTGCACAACAACTACCGGCACTAATATATTCGGCCTCGGCGGTAGATAGTGCAACACTATTTTGTTTCTTTGATGACCATGAAACAAGAGACCTTCCAAGCAATTGACAAGTGCCACTTGTGCTCATTCTATCAATCTTGCATCCACCATAGTCGGAGTCCGAATATCCAATCAACTCAAAACTTGACCCCTTTGGAAACCATAATCCAACATCATGAGTGCCCTTAAGATATCTCAATATTCTCTTGGTTGCTTTCAAGTGACTCTCTCTATGTGAAGCTTGATATCTTGCACACTTGCACACACTAAACATCATATCCGGCCTAGAAGCGGTGACATATAGCAAACTTCCAATCATAGACCGGTATTGCTTTTGATCTACCATGTTGCCACTAGCATCAACACCCAATTGATCATTTGTGCCCATTGGTGTACTCATTGGCTTAGCATCTTGTAATCCAAACTTCTTGATCATGTCCTTGATGTACTTGCCTTGACTTACAAAAGTGCCATTCTTCATTTGCTTGATTTGAAGTCCAAGAAAGTAACTAAGCTCTCCAATCATAGGCATCTCAAACTCATTTGCCATCATTTTTCCAAACTCTTCACAAAAATCTTGATTGGTTGATCCAAAAATGATATCATCCACATAGATTTGCAACACAAACAAGTCATTTCCAAGCTTCTTGGTGAAGAGAGTGGTGTCAACCTTTCCCATCTTGAACCCTTTAGAGAGAAGAAAGTCCCTCAACCTCTCATACCATGCTCTAGGTGCTTGCTTCAAACCATACAATGCCTTCTTTAGCTTGTAAACATGGTTGGGCTTCTTGTCATCTTCAAAACCGGGAGGTTGCTCAACATAAACTTCTTCATTGATGTAACCATTGAGAAATGCACTTTTGACATCCATTTGGTAGAGCTTGATGTTGTGTGCACAAGCATATGCTAATAAGATTCTAATTGCCTCCAATCTTGCAACCGGTGCATATGTTTCTCCAAAGTCAAGACCCTCAACTTGAGTGTATCCTTGTGCTACTAATCTTGCTTTGTTCCTCACAACCATACCATCTTGATCTTGCTTGTTTCTATAGACCCACTTAGTACCAATCACATTGTAGTTCTTCGGCCTTTCAACAAGTTCCGAAACTTGATTTCTAGTGAAGTTGTTTAGTTCTTCATGCATGGCATTTACCAAATCGGAATCCTTCAATGCATCTTCTATCTTCTTTGGTTCTTCAAGTGACACAAATGAGTAGTGCTCACAAAAGGATGCTAGCCTTGATCTAGTTTGAACACCACTTTAAATTCCACCAATGATTTGGTCCAATGGATGATCTCTTGTAATACTAGTAGGTTGGAGTATTGGGAGTTGATTGCTTCCACTTGTTTGACCTTGATCTTGAGCTTCATCATGAGTACCACTAGAGCTTGCTTGATTTGTATCAATTTGCACACTTTGGTTGATCACATGAATATCATCATCATCAACTTGCCTTGGCCTAACATCACCAATGTCCATGTTCTTCATTGCATTTGACAATTGATCTCCTCTCACATCATCAAGGTTTTGAGCTTCATTTTGAGATCCTTGGGTTTCATCAAACTCAACATCATGAACTTCTTCCAAGGTGCCATTTGTGAGATTCCAAACTCTATATGCTTTGCTTGTGGTAGAATAACCAAGTAAGAATCCTTCATCACATTTCTTTTCAAACTTGCTCAATCTAGTGCCTTTCTTGAGAATATAGCATTTGCAACCAAACACTCTAAAGTATGCAATGTTGGGCTTTCTTCCATTCAATAGCTCATATGGTGTCTTCCCAAGTTTCCCATGGCAATAAAGACGGTTGCTACAATAGCAAGCCGTGTTGATGGCTTCACTCCAAAATGAATGACTCACACTGTATTCACTAAGTATTGATCTAGCCATGTCAATCAAAGTTCTATTCTTTCTTTCAACTACACCATTTGATTGAGGAGTGTATGTTGGTGAGAATTGATGTCCAATACCGAGATCATCACATAAATCTTCAATTCTTGTGTTCTTGAACTCACTACCATTGTCACTTCTAATCTTCTTGATGGTGATTTCAAACTCATTTTGTACTCTTTTGACAAAAGACTTGAATAGATCATAAACATCACTCTTGTCATAGAGAAAGAACACCCAAGTGTATCTAGTGTAGTCATCAACAATCACAAAACCATACTTGTTGCCACCAATGCTAGTGTATGTAGTTGGCCCAAACAAGTCCATGTGCAATAGCTCAAATGCCTTTAATGTACTCATTTCACTCTTACTAGGATGTGTATTTCCAACTTGTTTGCCGGCTTGACAAGCACTACAAGGTTTATCCTTCTCAAAGGTGACATCCTTCAAGCCTCTAACTAAGTCATGCCTCAAAAGTTTGTTCAATTGTTTCATTCCAACATGACCAAGCCTTCTATGCCACAACCATCCCATACTAGATTTGCTAAGCAAGCATGATGTCAATTGTGTCTCACTATCATTGAAGTCAACCAAGTATAAACTACCATGTCTAAATCCTTTGAATATCAAATTTGATCCATCAACACTTATGACTTCAACATCATCACTACCAAATATGCACTTGAAGCCAAGATCACAAAGTTGTGCCACCGATAAAAGATTGAAATCCAAGCTCTCAACTAGCAACACATTAGATATGCTCATGTCATTTGAGATAGCAATTTTACCAAGCCCCTTGACCTTGCCTTTCTTGTTGTTGCCGAAAGTGATAGCATCAAAACCACCATTTTGACTTATATCAATTGATTTGAACATACAAGAATCCCCGGTCATATGTTGAGTGCACCCACTATCAAGCACCCAATGCCTTTCTCCGGCTTTGTAATTGACCTACAAGATAAGATCAATTCTTTTTAGGTACCCAAACTTGTTTGGGTCCTCCAAGGTTAGTGACCAAGCTCTTTGGTACCCAAATGGCTTTCTTCTTTGAGCCCATCCATGGTGCACCAATGAACTTAGCATGAACACCATTTGTACCCTTGGTAAGTATATAGAAAGAATCAAACTTAATTGAGGATACATTAGCATTTGATTTCTTGTTCATGCAATGTTGCTCTATGTGACCAACTTGCTTGCAACTTTTGTAATAGTAACCATTGTTCTTCACAAAACGAGTCTTGTGAGGAGCAAAAGCGGCCTTGCCTTTCTTGGGGTTATAGCCCAATCCCTCTTTGTAGAGAGAAGCTCTTTGGCTACCCAAGCACATAAGCAAGCGGTCCTCACCACCATAAGCCTTAGCTAAGGTGTGATTGAGCTCTTTTACCTCCTTCTTGAGATTTTCATTCTCAACTATTAGTGTGGAGTCACAAGTGAAACCATCACCACTAGATGAGGATGATGTAGATGCGCTACATGAAGGGTTAGTGGTAGCAACAACAATAGGCTTATGACAAGATTCATCAATTATATCACAAGATATGCCTATGTTGCAAGTTTTAGCTTTCTCAATATTAGTTGGCATGTTTTCACATTTTTCATCTAGAGAGGAATGGGCTTCTTCAAGCTTAGTGTGAGACTTTTGAAGCTTCTTATGGTCTACCTTTAGACTCTCATAAGATGCCCTAAGCTCATCAAGTTCTTGCATAAGGTTTTTCTTTTCCTTAAGCAAGCCCTTGCACTCCTTTCTAGATTCTTTAAAGTGTTGAGTGCAATCTTCTACCATAGTGATTAGTTCATCTTTAGTGAATTCTTCTTCATCACTATCACTATCACTAGCATTATCATGATCACTCTCATCGTCGGATGATACCTTAGCGGCCTTAGCCATGAAGCACGATGGAGTGTCGAAGAGGGAGACCTTCTCTTGAATAGCAATGCTAGCATGTCCCTTCTTCTTGCTCTTGTTTTCATCCTCATCATCACTTGAGGAATCATCACTATCCCATGTAGCAACATGAGAATCATTCTTCTTCTTATGAGAGCTCTCCTTCTTTTCTTGCTTCTTCTTTTGTTTCTTCCTTTCCTTCTTGATAGCATCTTCATCATCACTATCATAAGGACACTTAGCAATGAGATGGTCCTTGCTATGGCATCTAAAACATCTCATGGTATGCTCATTCTTCTTGGATGAGTTCTTTCTTCTTCTTGCACGAAAGCCTTTCTTCTTCATGAATTTGCCAAATTGCTTGACAAAAAGAGCCATCTTCTCATCAATGTCGTCACTATCACAAGAGCTTGAGTCTTCTTCACTTGATGATTCAATCTTGGATTTGCCCTTGGATGTGGTGGCTTTGAATGCCACACTCTTCTTCTTTTCATCATCTTTCTTCTCATTCTCCTTCTTCTTCTTCTTGACCAACTCATCCTTCTCATCATCTCCTCTATATGAATCATCGGTCATCACTTCTTGAAATATTTGTTGAGAAGTTGAATCCTTCAATGTAGTCCTCACTAGCACGGTGATCAATGTATCAAACCTCTTGGGCAAGCTTCTCAAGAACTTCATAGAGAATTGGTTGTCCTTGACTTCCTCACCAAGTGCCTTGAGCTCATTGACAATGACTTGCAATCTATGAAACATCTCTGGTACACTCTCATCATCTTGCATCTTGAAGCTTGAAAATTTTTCTTGCAAGATATATGCTTTAGCGGTCTTTGTGCCTTCGGTGCCCTCAAATGTTTCTTCTAGCTTGGCCCAAGCATCATGAGTGATCTCAATGTTCTTCACTTGCTCAAAGGTCTTGTCATCTAGTGCCTCATGAAGAGCACTAATGGCAATGTCATTGCATTGGAGATTCTTCTCTTCCACCGGTGTAGGTGCTTCCGGATTAGCAACCTCAAATTTTGTTTCGGTGACCTTCCATGTAACACCCCAGGTGTTTATCACCAATTAGGCAGTGTTTAAGCTTAAACACGATAGATTAAGTGTAAATGACAATGTCAAGGTCAACCTACGGAGATGAGCCTAACTTAAAGTTGGATGCTGCATCATTGCTTTACATATAGGCCATCTTCAAAGATAGGTGTTCGAATGGTGTTATTACCATATCTTCGTGTGCCTCACCTTAGTACCTATCTATAGTGATCCCTGGAAAAGTTTCATAAAGTTTGGAATCAAAAAGTCACATGAAATGATAAGTTATATGCTTGTTGGATTAGAACTGAAACCTGCCTTTCATCCCATGGGAACTAGTGTTTGTGCAATATACAATGCAATATGTGCAACACATCTTGGATACATGTGGAACACCCTAGTGGAACATGTGTAGCACGTATCTTGAAACAACCACATGAAATGACTATAGCATTTCACTTGAGTTCTATGTTTCAAGGCATGTGAGGCCTACACTCTTATGCAACCTATGCATGGTGGGTATGTTTGGCCTCTACAACACCTTAACTACACTTAGGACATTTAATGGAATAATGTTCATGTTGATCATTTTGCCTAAATGTGCTTCCAAGTGATGGTTGACCAGGTATGGACCCTAGAACACATTTGTTTGACCGTTTCAAAAGTGTGACCTAGAAGCTTTGCATGACTGTGCACCATTTTACAAAGTTGTAGAGAATTTTATAAGGAACAAACTTTGTTTAAGAGTCAAGTCATGAAAATGTGTGGAACATGCTCAAACAGGGCCCACAAGGCAGTTTTAGGGCTGATTTCAGCACTTAGACATTTTTAAGCCCTAATTCCGGTGACATCGATGTTGACATCCCGCGTTCTCCAAATTTTGCTAAGCAACTTGAGTTAGTCCAAAAATAAAAGTTCAAGATTATGTTATGGAGAAGAGAATGCAAAAAGTTGCACTAAGTTTGATCGAGTTTCGACCTCCGAAAGCGAGTTTCCGTGATCGCTGTTAACATATTGACACTATCATTTTGGAGCTTAATTATCCGCTGTTACAAAGCTCAAATGGCCGGGCACCTTAAATAAGAAACGTAGAGCAGGCCGAGGTGAACAAACTTCGTTTATGGCCCAATGTCTAATTCGGCCTGGAAGCGGCCCAAAATGGCGTTCCACCTTGCCCACGTCGCTGCCCGCCACGTGCTCGGTGAAATGCCTCAACGGGCGGCACCTGTCCGTAGACGTGGCTGCCATGCGCGAGCAGCGCCCCACCTCCACGCCGCGTGCCCTTGCGCCCGATGTGGATGAGGAGAGCCCCGGCCGAGCTCTCCACTTGCTTCCTCACTCGCATGCACTCCTCTTTCGCCTCTCCCTCGCTCTACAGCGCCTGCGTGCGCGTGCTGGAGCACGGCCGCCATGGCCGGCTGGCCAAGCTTGCCGCCGCCGCGTTTCCACCGCCCCGAGCTCCCTCGAGTCCTACCGTGTGCGCCAACACCTTCCACGTCGTGCGCCGCCCCTTCGGCTCCCCTTTTCCGGCCATCGCAGCCGCCGTAGCGCCGTCGCCGCCGGAGCAGCCGCCGGCGCTCCGCTGCTCGCGCGGCCGGCAGGCCACAAGCCGCCTCGGGCCAAGCTGGGCAGCCCAGCATGTGCGCGCGGGACCCCTGGTCCTCCCCCGCCACTCCACCGCCGCCATCGACGCCCACAGCCGACCAGAGCCACGAGTCCGGTCCCCTCCTCTGCTCTGTTCGTCGGGAGGTAGAAGAAGAGAAGGAGAAAAATGAATTAGAAGCTTTTTCCTGGGTCCAGATGCAAAGTTCGTCACTCACATGAACAGTACAAGCGGAGCGCGGGTTTATTCCTAGAAACTCCAGGGGCCTCGAGGCAAAAGTGCTTTTCTTTTTCGGTTTAATGTTTTTCTTTTGCAGGAAAAAGGCTGAATCTTTGAAAATTAATATCTCAGGCTAGGAAGCTCCAAAAATAGCAAATGAGGACTTTTTGGAATCCTTGTGAAATTATCTATGCAGTGGATCTATAATATGACATGTTTTAGTTTAAAGTTTTGGCTGTAAAGATAGATTTATGCAACTAGGTTTTGAATGCTAGTTGGATCTGTTATTTTTAATAACTGTAAATATTTATCTCCAAATGAAGTGAAATTTTTGTGGCATGCTACTCATGTGATTTTTGATGTGTGGTAAAAATTTCATGAATTTTAGTTGTAGTATGAGCGAGTTATCGATTCATCTTGCTCTCACATGAATTCTTGCAATAGCCATTTATCTTTTTCATAGAGGTTGATATATATGTCCAAATGGTTTGAAATTTGTACAGTAAACTATTGGGAACATATGTAGGTCACTGTAATTTTGGTAGAATTTATTGTGCACTTTTGATAGGTGTTCATAATTCCACCTAATTATCTAAATAAATTAAGAAAATGCATTAAAAGAATTTATTTAGGAATGGACACTATGTTTTCTGGTGTTCATTAGTCATGTGTGACATGTTAGTAAAGTTGTTTTTATCCAATTATATGTTTACAACATAAGTTAATAATTATTTCTTGCAAATGAAGTTTCTGGACAGATCTGGGAACTTAGCAAAGTTCTTCATGATAATGTGCCTTGTTGTGAAACTTGTTTATACAAAAGTTGTAGATAATTCATGTATCTAGCTGCTGTTAAAATTTGGTATCATTTGGTCAAGTAGTTTTTGAGTTATAGATGTTTAAAGGCAGGTCCCAGATTTGGTTGCTCTCTGTTTGGAGCAGACCAGATTCTGTAGTTTCATCTTTTAGAACTATTAAACTTGGGAATCAGGCTTAGGTGATATTAAATGAATTGTAGACAATTTCATAAGCTTTCTATAATGTCTTCTTGCAAGTCATTTGGATTTGTAGAACTCCAGATATGATTGATTTAATCAGCTACTGCATGTATGTCTAGAATTGTTGAAAATACATAGATGCTTGATTACTTTGCTTGCTTGTTATTAAGTGTGATTCATGTCCATGGTGATGAAGTTAGTACACCTGAGGCTTTGTAAATCTTGAGTTATGTTTGGTATTGCTTTCTTTGCTATTTTAACATGTTTGTTGGTGTAAGGTTACTTAAGTAATGTGATGTGCTTACGTGTCTTTACTATAACCTTATACTTGCCTTGATTAACGTGTGATGCATCATCTATCATATTTCCTTGTATTCATGTACTTGCATCTTGCATTTCATTTAGGTACGCTAGCTAAAACGCGTGAAAAATGTGGTGTTGGAGCCAAACCCGAAGACGGTGTTTGGCGGAACTATCCCGAAGATGGAAGTACTCAGCGAGTTTCATCTGACCAACACTAACTTGAGTCGGATCCCAGGCAAGCCCCGGAGCATTATAAGCCTCCTACCTTCAAAAGCAATTAATTATATATATGTTATAAGTATTGTTGCATTAAGTGGTAGGAGTTGGTTGAAAACCTTGCTGCATTATATCATTCCTTGTCCAGATATATGAATCCCTGAATCCTACATAGACTAGGATCGAGTAGATGCTTAGCCCTGCTTTAAGCGGTAGAAGTCAGGTGATTTCCTGTCACCTGCGAGATGTAGGGATATTCATATATGGCACGGTTGGCTATATTTGCTATCGTGGAATGGAACCATGTGCTAATAAAATGAAATGAGACCGGGCGGGATGACGATAGTGAAGCAACAAGGCATGGAGGTCTTGGGTGTGGATCTATCCCCGTCTGAGTCGTTTAAGGACCGATTCGCTGTACGTCCTTGAGTCATGTTGAACGCAGTCTAACACTTAGTTGGCCGGATAAGTCGTTCCGACCGCGAAGCCGAGTAATATGGTTCAGGCCGGGAATCGAATGGTAGGTTGCTTCTTGGAGGAGAGAAAGGATGTGCTTGGGGACATTGGCGTGAGACCAAGGGGGGGTTAGAGTCCCTATCACCTGGCAGAGTGTCGCCCTTGGGGTTGCGACATCATTCGGACCCGCGATTCCTGAATCGTACGAAAGGTGGCTTGTGCGACCCTGGCAGGGGCCTGCGCGGTGAGTGTTAGAAATACCCCTCCAGCTGGATAGGAATTCGATTCGAATCGCCGTCGCTCCCGGTTAGTGAGCACTTGACTTGAGCAGCGGCAACGTAGATTCCATTAAATTGAACGGATGGTTAATTGGATAACGATGGAAAGTTTGCCTCAATTTATACCTGCTATGGTTAATATTGTTTGCTCCTAATAAAGTGAGTGCTCTAGTATAGGTTATAATATAGATGACATGTTAATGATAATTAACTTGATGCTTAAGCATTAATGATTACTTATCCATATTAAGCTTTTATACAAAATGTTGTCAAGCTAGCCCACTTTATATCAGCCTTGCATGATCCTTGGTGTCACCTTATTTCTGGTTTATGACGGGTAAGTCTAGCTGAGTACCTTCTCGTACTCAGGGTTTTATCCCCACTTGTTGCAGGTTGTGATGTATCATGGCGACTGCAAGAGTTAGTTGGCTCCTGCCGTAGAGGCGGAGTGTGATCACGGGCATGATCCTTCTGAGTTATCTTCTCTCTAATGCTTTTGTTGGAGATCGACCTTCATACTGGCATGTATTTGAAATAAGAGTGTTGTTAGTTTCAAATTACTTTGCTTCCGCTACTTTTGAACTTAAGTTGTATCAACTATGTTAACTCCGATGTATATTTTGAATTACTTGTGAAATAGTTGTAACATGTGACTTGTTATGTTGAATCACTACGATCTTGGCTTGTAAGAGTTGGTTGGTTTGAAATCCCGCGTGATTTCATTGGACTACCGGAGTTATATGGGCTCAAGTGCGAGAATTTGATCACTTCGGTGATTGTTTTTGTACTTGTGCTCTTATAATTTGGACGGTTCCGTTACAGCTGGTATCGGAGCAAGATTCAACATTAAACTTGTCGTATGTGTATTTAAAACAAAGGTTTTGTTTATAAAATCAGTTTTATCAAGTTATAGCTACATATAGGTTTGTGAAAACTGAATTCTAAATCTAAGTATGCCAGTGGTCAATTTCCTTATGCCCATATAAGGATTATTAGGTGGCATATTTAAGTACTAACTTGGGGGTTTTTCATTTATGCATCTATGCCCAGGCCAAGGTATGTATGTGTGATAACTCTCTCACACTATGCTACCCGGTGTGTTAGATTGGTGGTAGCCTTCATATATGAGATAGTCATATATATCGCTAGTTTACTTTTATGCAACATCGCACCTACGCTCAGGTAAGTGTGAGTTGTGAGAGCATGACCGTACAAACTGCGGTCTAGGGGAGAGCTAGTTTTGGTTACTGGATTATTTACATGTTACACACATGTATATATGAAGGTACTTAATTGTGGGTCATTGATGATTCGGGTAGTTTTGGTGCTACATGTATATATATAGGGGTATATGTGCATGGGAGTACTTAGAATTTTACTTCTCTGCTTTCATTGTGTGCTATATTGGGAAATGTTGGGCTGCAATGAAACTTTTCTGCAGGTACGCTAACCACGAATGCGTAAGTCGAATGTAGCTGTCGACTAGCTATATATCAAGAGAGTGCGTGTTATGCCACCGACATAGAACGTGATTGCCACCTTAGGTTGGCAGTCTTGTGAGGACGAATAGGACGAAGCATGCATTATCATGATTGTTGCTTTATGCATAACTATGCTCCTCTCACCCTTGTTCTATAGTGTGTAACTTGTGATCAATGTGTTACGCTATCTTTCTAGTGTGGAGTTAGCCATGAATGCCTTATTCCATGTTGTTTGAGAAAAGTGTGTGCTTAGTCTTGTTAGAAATAATTGTGGGTACATGTTTGAACCTATAAATGTCCTCTAGTTTAGCCAAGTGGTGGATACGTGGTTCATACAAGTGTTTGCAAATGCTTTAGACCTCACTTAAGTAATTGTGGATTCCCATGAATGAATTAAATTCGTGTTGGTCTAAGGTAACAAAATTTAGAGCCACTAGAATAACCTGTTTGTGTGCTCTCTTGTTAAATAGAACAAAGGCAAGCCTTGTTTTGCTTGTTGGACTTTGGCTGCTAGAACGATTCTGTTGTAGGGATGCTTTCATGATCATAATGGTGTTTTACGTAGTTATAGAGAATACCAAAGTTATAGCTAACTTACGTATCTAGCTTTTCCTAAAATTTCATGACCCTAAGTCTTATGGTTTGGGAGTTATAAATTTTAGAAGTTTGTTGTCAGAATCTGCTCATGTTCAGAACAGATCTGAATGTTTGCTTTATTTGACCTATGTACTTATGGAATCATGTCTTGGAAATATTAGAGGAAGTGTAGTACTTTTTCTAAGCTTTCCAAAATGCTAAAGATCACTACTTTTGATGGTATAAATCTCTAGTTGTGAGCTTGCAAAGTGAAATGACAGAATCTGTCCAAATCTAGGCAGAAATGTCTTCTTTGTGTTGATTAACCTTGTTAGCTGTATAATCATCCTAATAAGATAATAGGAAAGTTATGGAAAACTTAATAAGCTTTACATCAAGTTAAGGATTAACCTTGTTGGGTCTCTAGAACTCCGGTTACATATTTTTGAAGTTCTTGTCAGTTTTCTGTCCATATTGGTACAGATCTGAAACATTAGCATTGATTGGCCATGTTAATCTATGAATTTGCTGTTGGTATGAATAACTAAAGTATAGCCATATTCCTAAGCTTTCTAGAAAGTCTAGGATCACCTTTGTGGGATGTCTATAACCTTAATTATGGTTGAAACAAGTAACTACTGCGTGGCTGTCCAGATTCTGAGCACATGCTAAGTTGGCTACCTTAGCTAACGTTTGTTTGGACTAAACTTGTAGTTAGTTCTTGCTATAGATAAAGCTTGTTAGGGGTGAGCCTAGTTATTAGTAATGATTGTTGTGTGCGAGCTTTTCGCTTGGTAATAGTTGCTTGAGTTCGTTTGTGTAAGCTTTTTCATGTGTTGCTTGAAGTTATGATGCATGTATGTATGTTTGTTATCTAGGTAGTACCCTAGTTGTCATCCCATTTGTCCTCGGTGAGCATACGAGGGTCGCATAGCTTTATCCTAGAACAACATTCACGTTACGTAATTGATGGTTGTTGTCTTCAATTAGGTTCTCTCTCTTAGGAGCCTGAGCCTGTAGACGTGGTGATTATCCCTTGAATGTTTGTATCCATGCCTTTGCTTGACCGAAAGTCCAAAGTTTAGTTCTCCTATATGTTTGCATAAGCCGCGGATGTTTTGCAACCCTTTTTGTGAAGACCTTTATCAACTGACCAACCAAGTTAACTTTTATCAATGCTAGCCTTTGATCATGGTTCGTACGTTGCCAGTTGTGGAGACTGCACCCAAATTTATGGTGGACCTTCCGGTTGTCTCTCCCAAAGGTTAGCTAGTACGACGCAACGTCTGTTTGCTACGGCCTCAAAATCGTTTGTTTGCAAATTCGTGTATCCACCATATCAACTCAATCTTTGAGTAGTACCTAAATTTTGTCCATGAAGTTTGCTTAAGCCATCATCAACCTTCCCAAGTCTCTGAATGTTCATCAGTCTTGATCTCATGTTGTTGCTCAACATGATTGAATCTCCTGTTAATTAATTATCTGGTAGTTTCCTTAGTCGACGCCAGGTATCCATGGAATTACGCAAAAACCGCCGACTCAGTCGCCTTCCGGCAATGGAGCTATATTCTCTTGTGCTATATTTTGATCTTCGGATCATTTTTGTGTTGATTCTAAACCTTATGACTACCTTTGTTTGCTATCCCTCCTTGTATGGCGCTTGCTCTTACAGCCCATTGATGCCACTTGAAATTTCACTTTCATTGGGCGTTAGTAATGGTGTTATCAGTAGCCGCTGATGGTGCCGCGACGAAACCAAGGGCCTCCTGTGGCTGCAGACACATGGCTGGCTGCTTGGCACGCGCTGGTATCACGGTTTCTAGTCATGATCCATTATGAAACGACAGTTGATGTGTTACTTTCTCGTGTTTCTTTTCTTGGTTATCTCTCTATATTGTATCATAAGATCTATATCTTAGACCGAAAGTAGTAGAACTTCCATTTGAAGTTATATAAAGGATAATCTTTGAAGAACCAGTCACCGACATAAACATTAACAGACTGCAATATGTGGTAGCCCAATGACTCTAATTAGTTGTTCCAATATTGACGACCACCATCTAGTGAGAAAATATCTCATCCCTGTTGGATAAAAAGGACACACAACACTTAATTTTGGACAAGCTATCTATGGGATAAGAATCGATTGTCGCATTGTGCATATGACCAGAGCTATCCAAGTCGCAATCTTGGGTGCATAATGACCATACAATCAAAATCAACCATCTCTATAATAACTTCGTATTTGCTAACTTCGATGTCAACCATTCGTTTTGCGTCAACCATAGTTGTTGTGGTCAAGAGTGAAGATTTGGAACTTTTTAGTGTTGAGAGACAACTGATTAGTTACCAATAGGAAGGTTAATCTCCAGCTACGTAACGACTCTTTGGTAGTTGCGAAGGCTATGTCTTATAGAGCAATAACCAACAAGAAGTAAATCAACTACCCAACAACTTGAGTGATATTCTATCTTCTAGAGCCATTGTGATCAAGTCAATTCCGTCTTAGACAATCACACAGATAGTGCAAGGTGTTCAATCAGTTTAGTTTCGATGAACATCCTTGTGCACTTAGGTGCCACAAACGGTTTGTTCATAACTTTATTGGACAAAGTGTTGAGGAATATTCGAAAGCAATTTGAGAAGTGTCAGACAACAGATTTCCCATCTTAGAGCTGCTATATGACCCTAAAGAGGAAGTCTCATGGTGAAAGGTTGGCCTGCCAAAGTTGCTACGCTGCAAGTCAACTCAACTTACAGTGCAACTAAGTCACGAAGGAAGATTTTACTCAATCGCTTGGTGGTAGAATACTCCCCGTGGTTAAGTGAATAATTACCACTTTTGTTGTCCTTAAGGCCTCGCTACATCTTTCTTTGGGAATTATTTTCCAATGATGACATACTTTGGTACCTTATACAGGTTTTTACCCAAGAGGTTGCATCTGATTCAACCCAAATAACTGTTGTCTTTGGATAAAAGAATCTTTTAGATAGATGTTGGCAGAAATACGAAGCCGACAGAGTCAGCTATCCCATTCACTAATCCCTCGACCAACTCAGATAATACAGTGTTGTCATCAAAGAAAGAGAACTACACACATGAAACCTTAAGTAGTGTTCCATTAGTTGATATCTGAAGGATTGAACCATTACGACCATAATAGACCTTGTCTTTTGGTTAGTTAGTACCATATAACCTCAGAGAATGTCGTCTATGATCTCACCCTTTGAAAGGTTGTGCTCAAGCCATTTTTGGTAGAGGACTGCTTTTCAAACTTTGTGCACATAGAGTCATTTCAACGAGTATACTTCTGATAATTCCGGTCTAGTGTGGAGTTCATACGGCCCATACTATGTTCACTAGAGAAGAAGAGATACTTGTGTATGGTTAGCTTATGGACCAATTGATCTCTGTCTAATGAGAACGAAGTACTGCGTTGTCTTGGATTCCTCCCAAAGTAACAATGCTTCATGGAAGTCAATGAAGGAAATTCTTCAGACAAATTTTACCATGAAGGATAAGTATCAGAAAGTGCCTTTGATCAAATTGTTCACCGATGTTGAAGCTTTTTAGCTGAATGCTATAGCAAATATTGGGAACTGGATAACGTGTCTCTCTTCCTTAAAAGATCTTCCATTCCGAATCTCGGGACGCGATTCTTTTAAGGGGGGAGGGCTGTAACACCCCAGGTGTTTATCACCAATTAGGCAGTGTTTAAGCTTAAACACGATAGATTAAGTGTAAATGACAATGTCAAGGTCAACCTACGGAGATGAGCCTAACTTAAAGTTGGATGCTGCATCATTGCTTTACATATAGGCCATCTTCAAAGATAGGTGTTCGAATGGTGTTATTACCATATCTTCGTGTGCCTCACCTTAGTACCTATCTATAGTGATCCCTGGAAAAGTTTCATAAAGTTTGGAATCAAAAAGTCACATGAAATGATAAGTTATATGCTTGTTGGATTAGAACTGAAACCTGCCTTTCATCCCATGGGAACTAGTGTTTGTGCAATATACAATGCAATATGTGCAACACATCTTGGATACATGTGGAACACCCTAGTGGAACATGTGTAGCACGTATCTTGAAACAACCACATGAAATGACTATAGCATTTCACTTGAGTTCTATGTTTCAAGGCATGTGAGGCCTACACTCTTATGCAACCTATGCATGGTGGGTATGTTTGGCCTCTACAACACCTTAACTACACTTAGGACATTTAATGGAATAATGTTCATGTTGATCATTTTGCCTAAATGTGCTTCCAAGTGATGGTTGACCAGGTATGGACCCTAGAACACATTTGTTTGACCGTTTCAAAAGTGTGACCTAGAAGCTTTGCATGACTGTGCACCATTTTACAAAGTTGTAGATAATTTTATAAGGAAC
This sequence comes from Saccharum spontaneum, assembly GCA_022457205.1. Classification (NCBI taxonomy): domain Eukaryota; kingdom Viridiplantae; phylum Streptophyta; class Magnoliopsida; order Poales; family Poaceae; genus Saccharum; species Saccharum spontaneum. Next base: position 42,144,045 of record CM039595.1, on the reverse strand, counting down.
AAACTTTGTTTAAGAGTCAAGTCATGAAAATGTGTGGAACATGCTCAAACAGGGCCCACAAGGCAGTTTTAGGGCTGATTTCAGCACTTAGACATTTTTAAGCCCTAATTCCGGTGACATCGATGTTGACATCCCGCGTTCTCCAAATTTTGCTAAGCAACTTGAGTTAGTCCAAAAATAAAAGTTCAAGATTATGTTATGGAGAAGAGAATGCAAAAAGTTGCACTAAGTTTGATCGAGTTTCGACCTCCGAAAGCGAGTTTCCGTGATCGCTGTTAACATATTGACACTATCATTTTGGAGCTTAATTATCCGCTGTTACAAAGCTCAAATGGCCGGGCACCTTAAATAAGAAACGTAGAGCAGGCCGAGGTGAACAAACTTCGTTTATGGCCCAATGTCTAATTCGGCCTGGAAGCGGCCCAAAATGGCGTTCCACCTTGCCCACGTCGCTGCCCGCCACGTGCTCGGTGAAATGCCTCAACGGGCGGCACCTGTCCGTAGACGTGGCTGCCATGCGCGAGCAGCGCCCCACCTCCACGCCGCGTGCCCTTGCGCCCGATGTGGATGAGGAGAGCCCCGGCCGAGCTCTCCACTTGCTTCCTCACTCGCATGCACTCCTCTTTCGCCTCTCCCTCGCTCTACAGCGCCTGCGTGCGCGTGCTGGAGCACGGCCGCCATGGCCGGCTGGCCAAGCTTGCCGCCGCCGCGTTTCCACCGCCCCGAGCTCCCTCGAGTCCTACCGTGTGCGCCAACACCTTCCACGTCGTGCGCCGCCCCTTCGGCTCCCCTTTTCCGGCCATCGCAGCCGCCGTAGCGCCGTCGCCGCCGGAGCAGCCGCCGGCGCTCCGCTGCTCGCGCGGCCGGCAGGCCACAAGCCGCCTCGGGCCAAGCTGGGCAGCCCAGCATGTGCGCGCGGGACCCCTGGTCCTCCCCCGCCACTCCACCGCCGCCATCGACGCCCACAGCCGACCAGAGCCACGAGTCCGGTCCCCTCCTCTGCTCTGTTCGTCGGGAGGTAGAAGAAGAGAAGGAGAAAAATGAATTAGAAGCTTTTTCCTGGGTCCAGATGCAAAGTTCGTCACTCACATGAACAGTACAAGCGGAGCGCGGGTTTATTCCTAGAAACTCCAGGGGCCTCGAGGCAAAAGTGCTTTTCTTTTTCGGTTTAATGTTTTTCTTTTGCAGGAAAAAGGCTGAATCTTTGAAAATTAATATCTCAGGCTAGGAAGCTCCAAAAATAGCAAATGAGGACTTTTTGGAATCCTTGTGAAATTATCTATGCAGTGGATCTATAATATGACATGTTTTAGTTTAAAGTTTTGGCTGTAAAGATAGATTTATGCAACTAGGTTTTGAATGCTAGTTGGATCTGTTATTTTTAATAACTGTAAATATTTATCTCCAAATGAAGTGAAATTTTTGTGGCATGCTACTCATGTGATTTTTGATGTGTGGTAAAAATTTCATGAATTTTAGTTGTAGTATGAGCGAGTTATCGATTCATCTTGCTCTCACATGAATTCTTGCAATAGCCATTTATCTTTTTCATAGAGGTTGATATATATGTCCAAATGGTTTGAAATTTGTACAGTAAACTATTGGGAACATATGTAGGTCACTGTAATTTTGGTAGAATTTATTGTGCACTTTTGATAGGTGTTCATAATTCCACCTAATTATCTAAATAAATTAAGAAAATGCATTAAAAGAATTTATTTAGGAATGGACACTATGTTTTCTGGTGTTCATTAGTCATGTGTGACATGTTAGTAAAGTTGTTTTTATCCAATTATATGTTTACAACATAAGTTAATAATTATTTCTTGCAAATGAAGTTTCTGGACAGATCTGGGAACTTAGCAAAGTTCTTCATGATAATGTGCCTTGTTGTGAAACTTGTTTATACAAAAGTTGTAGATAATTCATGTATCTAGCTGCTGTTAAAATTTGGTATCATTTGGTCAAGTAGTTTTTGAGTTATAGATGTTTAAAGGCAGGTCCCAGATTTGGTTGCTCTCTGTTTGGAGCAGACCAGATTCTGTAGTTTCATCTTTTAGAACTATTAAACTTGGGAATCAGGCTTAGGTGATATTAAATGAATTGTAGACAATTTCATAAGCTTTCTATAATGTCTTCTTGCAAGTCATTTGGATTTGTAGAACTCCAGATATGATTGATTTAATCAGCTACTGCATGTATGTCTAGAATTGTTGAAAATACATAGATGCTTGATTACTTTGCTTGCTTGTTATTAAGTGTGATTCATGTCCATGGTGATGAAGTTAGTACACCTGAGGCTTTGTAAATCTTGAGTTATGTTTGGTATTGCTTTCTTTGCTATTTTAACATGTTTGTTGGTGTAAGGTTACTTAAGTAATGTGATGTGCTTACGTGTCTTTACTATAACCTTATACTTGCCTTGATTAACGTGTGATGCATCATCTATCATATTTCCTTGTATTCATGTACTTGCATCTTGCATTTCATTTAGGTACGCTAGCTAAAACGCGTGAAAAATGTGGTGTTGGAGCCAAACCCGAAGACGGTGTTTGGCGGAACTATCCCGAAGATGGAAGTACTCAGCGAGTTTCATCTGACCAACACTAACTTGAGTCGGATCCCAGGCAAGCCCCGGAGCATTATAAGCCTCCTACCTTCAAAAGCAATTAATTATATATATGTTATAAGTATTGTTGCATTAAGTGGTAGGAGTTGGTTGAAAACCTTGCTGCATTATATCATTCCTTGTCCAGATATATGAATCCCTGAATCCTACATAGACTAGGATCGAGTAGATGCTTAGCCCTGCTTTAAGCGGTAGAAGTCAGGTGATTTCCTGTCACCTGCGAGATGTAGGGATATTCATATATGGCACGGTTGGCTATATTTGCTATCGTGGAATGGAACCATGTGCTAATAAAATGAAATGAGACCGGGCGGGATGACGATAGTGAAGCAACAAGGCATGGAGGTCTTGGGTGTGGATCTATCCCCGTCTGAGTCGTTTAAGGACCGATTCGCTGTACGTCCTTGAGTCATGTTGAACGCAGTCTAACACTTAGTTGGCCGGATAAGTCGTTCCGACCGCGAAGCCGAGTAATATGGTTCAGGCCGGGAATCGAATGGTAGGTTGCTTCTTGGAGGAGAGAAAGGATGTGCTTGGGGACATTGGCGTGAGACCAAGGGGGGGTTAGAGTCCCTATCACCTGGCAGAGTGTCGCCCTTGGGGTTGCGACATCATTCGGACCCGCGATTCCTGAATCGTACGAAAGGTGGCTTGTGCGACCCTGGCAGGGGCCTGCGCGGTGAGTGTTAGAAATACCCCTCCAGCTGGATAGGAATTCGATTCGAATCGCCGTCGCTCCCGGTTAGTGAGCACTTGACTTGAGCAGCGGCAACGTAGATTCCATTAAATTGAACGGATGGTTAATTGGATAACGATGGAAAGTTTGCCTCAATTTATACCTGCTATGGTTAATATTGTTTGCTCCTAATAAAGTGAGTGCTCTAGTATAGGTTATAATATAGATGACATGTTAATGATAATTAACTTGATGCTTAAGCATTAATGATTACTTATCCATATTAAGCTTTTATACAAAATGTTGTCAAGCTAGCCCACTTTATATCAGCCTTGCATGATCCTTGGTGTCACCTTATTTCTGGTTTATGACGGGTAAGTCTAGCTGAGTACCTTCTCGTACTCAGGGTTTTATCCCCACTTGTTGCAGGTTGTGATGTATCATGGCGACTGCAAGAGTTAGTTGGCTCCTGCCGTAGAGGCGGAGTGTGATCACGGGCATGATCCTTCTGAGTTATCTTCTCTCTAATGCTTTTGTTGGAGATCGACCTTCATACTGGCATGTATTTGAAATAAGAGTGTTGTTAGTTTCAAATTACTTTGCTTCCGCTACTTTTGAACTTAAGTTGTATCAACTATGTTAACTCCGATGTATATTTTGAATTACTTGTGAAATAGTTGTAACATGTGACTTGTTATGTTGAATCACTACGATCTTGGCTTGTAAGAGTTGGTTGGTTTGAAATCCCGCGTGATTTCATTGGACTACCGGAGTTATATGGGCTCAAGTGCGAGAATTTGATCACTTCGGTGATTGTTTTTGTACTTGTGCTCTTATAATTTGGACGGTTCCGTTACATTCCACACTTCTCTATTGATTGACTTGAGGTGTGCGGTCATCTTAACCTTCCAATATGCATAATTTGTCCCATCAAAGTGAGGTGCCTTCTTGGTGTTGTTGATGTGCAAGCTTAATTGAGCCATTTCTTTTTCACCGTAGGTTGTTAAGCCTCAAATAAACGGTGCCCCGGCTCTGATACCACTTGTAAGGTCCAAATAGGCTAGAGGGGGGGTGAATAGCCTAATTAAAACTTCTACAAGAATTACTTAACCACAAGTAAGTACAAAAAGGTGGCGAAGCAAAATGCACTAGCTCTAACTAATTAAGCAAGCCACCTACACAAGTCTAGTACAAGGCTATCCACTAAACACAACAACAAGCTAGATACAAGATGTAAAACGAGAGAAGAGCTTCGAGTGATTATACCGCCGTGTAGAGATGAGAAGTACCAATCAATCAATCACGCAAGAGAAATCCTCGGGAAGAGAATGACACAAGAATTTATCCCGAGGTTCACTTGCTTCCCGGCAAGCTACTCCCCGTTGTGGCGATACACCCACTTGTCGGTTCGCGAGCTAATCGACTATCAAGAGTCGAGCCCTCGGCGGGCACCGCACAACCGCACACAAGATGGGGATCCTCCAAGCCACGAGTTCTACTAGAGTATCCAATTCATGAACTCCCGCGGGGAAGGATCAAGAACCCCTTACAACACTTGGTGAGGGCTCCAACAATCTCCAATTGCGAGCTCAATCACCTCCGCTGCTCCAAGCCGTCTACCGTGTCGGGAAACATGGAAGAGTAACAAGAAATCCGCAGCAACTCGAAGATCAAGTGCCTCTAGAATGCAACTCTCAAGCAATGCACTTGAATCTCACTCAATCTCACTCAAGATGTGCAACCAAGCAAGGAGATGAGTGGAGGGGTTGTTCTCTAGCTCAAAGGATGTCTCTAGGTCTCAAAATATGCAAGAGTTACCCTCAAACCCCGGACATCCTCTATTTATAATGAAGGGGTACGCAGCTAGCCGTTACCGGACGACGCAGTTCAAATCGCGTTGACCGGACGCTCCGGTCAGGGTGACCGGACGTGTCCGGTCACTACAGGACAAGCGTGAACAGTACGCGTCAGAAGTTACCGTTGCCATGACCGGACGCGCTCTAGCGTTTGACCGGACGCGACAGTGCCAGCGTCCGGTCGCGTTCTAGTAAGCTCCCGGCGAGACCGGACGCGTCCGATCGCACGTGACCGGACGCGCCGCGCGTCCGATCGTCACTCCACTGCTCACTGCCTCTCTGGACGCATGACCGGACGCTCTGGTTCCATGAGGGACCAGACGCGCCGGTTGCGCGCTCTACTTCAGCGCACAGGAGAACTGACCGGACGCGCTGGTCAGGCCAGACCAGCGTCCGGTCACAAACCCTAGCGCCCACGCCGCGTTGAACTGACCGGACGCGTCCGGTCAAACCGAGACCGCGTCCGGTGCAGCGTCCGGTCACTGTATTTTTAGTGATAAACAATTTGGACTTCCGCCACCTTTTCTCGCCTCCGGCGCAATAGAAAATAGGCATTTCATTTCCTCGAAAACGCTCGGCGGGAGGGAGAGCGAACCCCAAACCCCTTACTACCGCTCAAACACCACCGCCTTCGCAAATGTGCTAACACCACCAAGTGTACACCACCATGTGCATGTGTGTTAGCATTTCACAAACATTTTCCAAGGCGTTATGTTAGCTCTCAACTAGATCCTAATGCATATGCTCAAGACATTGATCTAGTGGCACTTGATTCCCGAGCTAACCGTGATTGCCCCTCTTGATAGTCGGCTATGTATCCTAAACCCAGTCAATCACTTCTCTACTCATCTTAGACCGGCAAAAGTAAGACCCTATGGTTATACCTTTGCCTTGCGCTCTTAGATCCTTTTTCCTCCACTTGATCATCAAGTCCATCATATTATGTGCATCTCCACCATGATCAACATTTCATGTCCATGCACCATTTCTTTGTGATCTTGTCGCCACCTCTCCTTGCCACGTACACCTTCATCACATGTGTTGCTTATGCCTAACTCAAAACACTTAACACATGGCATTAGCAACTTGGTGTCATTAATTACCAAAACCAAACTTGGGCTTTCAACCTCTTCAGAGTTTGTGCTGATGGACTACTCAGAAGGTGTGTGCCAGCAGAGGAAGGCATTCAAATTATTCAGAAGTACCACTCATCACCATATGGAGGACATTATGGGGTATTCCGTACTCATGCGAAGATTTGGCAGAGTGGATTCTTTTAGCCAACCATGTATGAAGACACTAGAGATTTCATCCGGAGGTGTGGAGCATGTTAGAGGCACGGGAATATCAATTTAAGAGATGCCATGCCACTCACCAACAACCTTCAAATTGAGCTCTTTGATGTCTAGGGAACCGATTACATGGGACCATTTCCAAAGTCAAAGAATTGCGAGTACATCTTGGTGGCAGTTGACTATGTATCCAAGTGGGTAGAAGCTATGCCATGCAAGAAAGCTGACTCAAGGCATTCTAGGAAGACGTTTGAAGAAATAATATTTCCAAGATTTGGAGTTCTAAGAATGGTGATTAGTGATGGAGGAACACATTTCATTGACAAGAGGTTTCACCTCTATCTGAAGAGTCATGGAATTCATCATAATGTTGCCACTCCATATCATCCTCAGACAAGTGGCCAGGCAGAAATATCAAACAAACAGATCAAAAACATTTTCAGAAGATAGTAAATGAAATGGGAACGGTGTGGAGAGATCGATTACATGAAGCACTTTGGGCTTACCGTACCGCCTACAAGACACCATTGGGTATGTCACCATACCAATTGGTGTATGGTAAGACTTGCCATCTGCCTATAGAACTAGAGCACAAGGCTCACTAGGCTATCAAGTAATGGAACATGGATTTTGAAGTAGCAGGAAAAAAGAGGAAGATTGTTGGGCATTCTTAACGTCATTACCAAAAGTAGACTTAGTTTTCTAATTCTGATAACGGCGCCAAAAATGCCGAACCTATCCCTCATGCCACTTAAGCCAAGTTGTCATCCCCAGCATGACATGAGAGACGCGGTATTGAAATATGCAACTGCTCTTCTAAATAAATAATAAATAAGATCTGCAAGCGCACAGATTAATACCGATGTAGCATTTTAACCGGGAAGTATTCCAGGTATCGTTATTTATATTTTTACCACTGGGAAGGGATTACTAACATCAATGTTGATTATGGAATGGAATATAGGAATGAGTATCAATCATTGCATGTATAAGTGAGAGCATTCATCTATCTCTTGCATACAGGGGTAAGTGTCACATAAAATATAGATAAAGTATGAATGGTGACAAAGATAATTAATCTGATCAGCTAGCCACATATAATAATGATAAGCACCTCAACAGATATTCTAGCAAGTCATTAGCATGGTATTAGGACGAACTACAAGGATATTTCCTAAGTTATTCTTAACTATAAAGTCTAGCATATCATAGTTAGTGCAAGTACACTTGGCAATCATTGCGAGAAAGGACTACGCCCATGCATAGTGATATTATCAAGGAAGATGAGAAACATAGCAATCACTCCCCCGTAATAATGTTGCTCTGCCTGCCTTACACACGGGAGGGGGACTATATAAGAACCAACGAAGCTGTCACCATCGCGGACCACCCCACGATCCGGCATATAAGGTGCAATCGCAGATAAATATGGTCTAAGCACCACGCCTACACAATATTTATCATTTACCCATGGATCCGATGGATAAACGCTATACGATCCTAAACATGTATATAATTCCAATCTAACTAAGCCAAGCGTATAACTACGATAAACTAAGAACAATATAATCGCAAACGTAAACAAGTAGAGCATAGTCATAATCAATATATTGAAATAGAACAAAGTTGTATTCATAATATTGAAGAACAAAGATGAACAATGAAGAACAGTAAAGGAATTACCAAGAATCCTCTTGACAGATCCGGAAACCAATCGAAGATTGACTCCTTCTAGTTCTAATCCTATGTAGCTATGCTATACTAGAGATCTAGTTGATGTGGTGGCTCTAGGGCTTGATGAGAGACTCTCCTCCTGAGATTAGGGTTTGAGGAATTGAGAATGAGGGAGTGCCTCCTCCAGGGGCCAGGGGTCCTGCTTATATAGCCCCCTCAAGTGAACGTGGGCCGTCGGATCAAACCGACATTAATCGCACGGTTTTCCTTGATCCCTTAGGTCGGTGGAGCATAATCCACGAGACGGAGCCTGATTGGCTCTCAGGCGAGGGCGGGCGCCCTAGGGAGCAGGGCGGGCGCCCTGCCTCTGGGCCCGTTTGGCCTCCCGTTCGATCTCGTGGCTTCTGGAGTCTTCTAGATGATAGAAAATCGGTGAACACGTTATTATCTCTATGTAAACCCGACGTGTGGGCCTTTCCTCCGTATTTTCTGATAACCCCCTGCAGAAACAGACAAACACCAAAACTCGTGGAATTCTGTCAGATAAAACCCTAAGTCTAGGTGTTGGTTGCATTTGGATCCTTTTCTTTATTTATTTGATAACCATATTTGGTACTTAAGGACCGTCAACAAAGATGCAAATATCGGAATTGGAAGAATGGAGAGAAAAGGCATATCACAATTCAAAAATCTACAAAGAAAGAACCAAGAGATGGCATGACAAGAGGATCAAGAAGAAGGAGTTTACACCCGGAGATAAGGTATTACTATTTAATTCTAGGGTCAAATTATTCAGGCATGGAAAACTTCAAAGCAAATGGGAAGGACCATTTACAGTGGTGAATGCGTCATCACATGGAGCGGTAACTCAACAATCACATGAAGGTACGTTATTCAAGGTAAATGGCCACCGTCTCAAGATTTTTCTAGAACTTACTAGACCTAATGAGGTAGTTGATGAATTTGATTTCATTAATTTACCTTAATTATGATGGTCATACTCTCTGTTACAAAAAAATAGCGAAAATATGTTTATCGGGTAGTAAATAGAAGTAGAAGGCACCACGATGAAAGCCACCTCGAGGGGCTGACTTGTGGGGCTAGTCGGCCTAGGCCCTTAATGGCACTGGCCCCCAACTCCACCTCTCCCCTCAGCTCAAGTCTCTCTGACCTTCTACGACCTTCCTCATTCTAATCCCGTAGTTTTTGACGTGATTCAAAAATTCTTTCATACGGAACCATGACAAGATGAATCTTGACCCCTACTGCAAGTTGATGCCCCCTATATAAATGAGCCTAGACCCCCCCTCTAACCTTATACCATCAAAGCCTCCTATCCTTTCCATAGAGAAAGTCCTCTCCTCTCCTCCTCCAAGCTCCAATGGCCAGAAAAGAGATGATCGTCTTCGGGACTGACCTCAACAAGATCCCGAAGGAGGAAGCTCTAGCCATTGTCCCTATCAAGAAAGAAGCTCTGGCCCTTGTTCCTATTAAGGAAGAAGCTATAGCCATTACCCCTGTCCCTGATGCTAAACCTCTCACAGTTGTCCCGCCGAAGGCATTAGCAACAGTGCCACCAACCTGGAGCTATGAGCAAGCTTACTATGCTCAAGTTTGTCGGCCTACACTGCCATCACCTCCGATGAAGCTATTCCTAAAAGATGCTCTGAAGGACAAGGTCACTGTTCTGCAAGGCACCAAGGTGCTACCTCCCAAGGACAATGAGAGGGCCATCAATGTGAAGACCAACAAGTTTAGAGATGTCACCTATATGAAGTATGCCACTACCTCCCGTGTCTCCCTTAACGGAATTCACACACCTCCTGGACAAAGTCCGATTCCTCCTTCCTCGAGATGCTCCTAAGAGATCTGCATCTCCACCACTGTTCGAAAGAGAAGCAAGGCATCCGAAGACCACCATTGCTATACTAGAAGAAAGATTTGAAGCCATGAAGCAATAGATGGCTGCCATGTAGGCGAATAGAGATCTCCAGCATACGACAATGAAAAATATGATGGCGCAGATAGAAACTAATACTAGAGAAATCTGTAGACTTAGGAAAGAGGTTGAGAAATTAAAGAATCGCCCTTTTGAGAAGAAGGATTAGTTATCCTCAAGTTATCATAGTAATAAGGCACATGAGTGTTAGGTATAAATTATTAGGTTCGTCAAAAGTTAGGTTTGTTCGTGCCCTAAGTGTTTGGTCAGTGATAGCTCAATTTGTTAGAGCATTGTTTCGTTAGGTTTGAATAAATAAAGTGCCTTATTCAATTATCATGATTACCTACTCTCTCTCTATTTTTGGTATGTGTTTGTCTCCACATGTTGTGTAGAAAGTATATAGAAAAAACAAGTGTGGGGGTGACACACCGCGACCATGAAAAAGAATTCAATCGCAAAAATCACGCAATTCGGACAACAATCAACCAAGGACCACACATGGCAAAGTGGGCCCCAAGAGGCCACCATGGGGTGCCGCCTGGCCTCACCCTACTGGGTCGACCGGCCCACTACTTCCCCCTCTCCTGTCTCATTTCATCCATGGTCAGGTTTGAGCCCAATACTCTATAATTAAGTATGTTTCACCTTTTGTTTTGATCCGAATTGAAAATCACATGTTAAAACACCCTTAATTAGATAGGAAAGATTATTTAATTCATGACTTAAGAATAAACTCACATAATACTTTTTCTGGAAGTCATGTTGCTGTTGGGAACTTATTAATAGGGACTCCATGATTACTTAAGTTGTTGAGGAATATGAGATAGTAGAATAATGAGAACTTAATTCTTGATGTCTTTGGAGAAGATTTCATTTCAAAAGTTAAAAAAGAATAGCTACACTTCTCCTTTGTAGTAAAAGCAATGTCCTACCAGAGCTATACATAGGATAGATAAACCTTCTATATTTACTGCTTGTATTTGTGTTCAGTTTGGTCAAACGTTGTTGACCCTTGTTGAGAAATTTATCATGCTCCCAAGATCAAGATCATGTGCACCCACATATACCTGCGCTCCTACACTGGGAGTATGCGAAAACATGCTTTTCCATCCACTTAAAAATGTTTTACTCATACACTGGGAGAGAACACAAAAAAAATATATATTTGTTAGGAATAAATGCTCTAAGTCTTTTATAAATGTCTTCTCTTGAAATTTTCCAATTGCAAAAAGGAGGTATGTGGCTATGCAAAAGTAAAAGTATTAAAAAAATGGACAAGTGTCCAAATAAAGTTATAAAAAAGAAAGAAAGAAGAAGATAGCCCATACTCTCTAGCAAAAGGTTTCAAGTTCCAAACAAGAGAGACATGTTTTCGAAGAGCATAGTAGAATTAGGATAGCCACCATATATATATATATATTCCACACACTTGCACATCTTGATCTAAGAGTATGACATTTTTCTCCTTGGATCCTTGTTTTGACTTTACAATATATACAATGCAAGTATGTTCTTACATTTCATACCTACCTGAGATCCACATAAGCTTTTAGGATAAAGAAGGAAATTATCTACGCCTTAGTGAGGATCCAAAAATACTACATATATGAGTGATTTGAGAGTACTGCAAAGGGAGAATGTAAGCTATGTTTTGTTTTCAAAATTCTAAACCAATTCTCCAATTGACATGAATGACGGAAGAGAGTGATCTGTTTCAAGCTGTTCTGTTCTTCAACTATCCAAAGTTTCATGGTAGACACTTTGAATCTCGCAGTGCATGTATGACTAGAAACAGTCTTGTGTTGATGTTTTGTTCTAAAGTTATGTCTTAAGTAATCTATCCTATCTAATCTATCTTGATAACCCAACCTTTTCTCGAGGACGAGTAAAAGCCTAAGTGTGGGGGAGTTTGTTGATGGTAGTTAACATATATCATGAACCATCAACCTTCCTTGTGAAATACATAAATATCATAGAATAGAAGGTTATTGCTAGCAATTTCCATGAGTTTTGGTGAATTGCTATTTTTCCAGGGATTATTCCAGAAAGCATACAAAGGAGGATTTAATTGCATAAAAAGACAAAACTTTCCTGCGACGAAAACTACGCTAGAAGAATTAGGAAGACACCAGAAGACACTGGCGCGAAGGGAAGCACCAGAACCTTCTGGGGGGTGCTGATCAGCCCCACCCCTTGGTGCCACCCAGTCTACTGCTGTGGGCCCCACCTATCATCTTCTGCGATCTCCTTCCACCGCCTCGAAGGATGCATCTTGGCCCTACGTTAAGTCAGTTTGATCCAATGGCTCTCATGCACCCCACTGGACTATATATACAGAGCTTGGACCCCCTCCCTGAAGCATTGCCTGATCAAGAGCTGAAGAGCCAGAAACCCTAATTCTACATCCCATAGAGATCTAGGCTAGCAATAAAGAGAGATTAGTTCTTCTTAGAATTACTCTTGTTTAGAGATAGAGAGAGAGTTGAAGAGTGGAGTATTGGAGGAGTTTCGGCCTGTCGGTGCTTCTCTGCTACTGTATTCTTCAGGATCGAGTTCCTTTGCATGGGATTTGCTGTTGAGATTCTTTGGTTATCAACTTCTGATTCAAGTAAGCAATTTGCTCATATTGTTCTTCAAGTTACATGTGAATGCCCCCTTGACTCTTTTGAGTGCTTTGATCTTGGTAGCTCCTTGATTGAAGTAGTATTCGTAGTGTAAGCGTGGTGCTTAGACTAGGGTTACATGTGAATGCCCCCTGACTTTCCGGACGGTGGTAGCTCACGATGGTGACTTTATAGCTTCGTTGAATCCTCTGTAGTCCCACCTCCCGTAATAGGTTTGGCAGGCTTATAGATACTGGATAGGGGAGAACTCTGATTTTTGCTCCTATTTTGGTTATCGCCCATGATAGAATGATAGAAGGCATAGGTTATCGAGATTGGAATTAGAAAGTCCTTAGTATTCTCCTTATTCTTGATACTTTCTAGCTTGATTGTGAATTGGGTTAAGTTTATAGACTTAGTCATCATCACGTACTGTTCCTTTGGGTTCAATATTAAAACCGGGACAATCTTGGTGAAGTGCTACAACGGTACTATATCTTTGCGCTTGCAGATAATCATATTTACTAGTGTGCATTTAATTTATACCAACAACACCTCCTTTGGTGAGACCTGCAAAACTGATTAGGTGGGCTATCAGCAGCTATTTGCCTAGGCAAATAGCTCGAGTCGTGTCAATGTCATGAACCATGCTAGTCCAGTCCAAGTCACCTCTTCTTGGCAATGCTAAAAGATCGATCTCCGTCCCACAGCTCTGCTGTCCTATTCGCCTATGCGAACAGACCGGGCCAACCCTAGGCCTAGACATTGCGAAGCGGTGCTGTCGTCGCTCCTGTTATTCTGCTCTGATGGAAGGGAAGGGGTCCTGTGTCAGGAGCATCCACCCATCTACACGTGTGCGTTTGCCATTTTGCTAGGGCGAGATGTTGGGCATGTTTTCTATTTGCGAGAGCCGGGCGGTGTCTAGGAGCCGATGACTTGCCTAAAAGCCGGTCCTACCCCCAACATCCAGAATGGAATTTGATTTTCTTTGTTGGGGGCAAAGAACCATCATTGCATATAACATGGACAATAGAAAAGTTCATGTCATCACTGCCCTTGCCATTCGGTATGTTAGACGTAGCGTCCTGCTAGAGTAGTTCATCAATAGACCTTACTATCTTCCCTCGGTTCCCATGTTCTCGAAAAAAAGAGGAGAGGAGTAAGTAAAGTTCCATTTGACGTATGTCACATTACATTTGATGTATTGGATAGGAGTGGATTTCATGGTGATAAAAAGAAAAGAAAATATTTTTATTTTTATAAAAGGAAAGGATACAAATACAAGGACGAACTAGGTTCAAAGGAAATACAACAACCATTCCTTGGCAACGGTGCTAGAAATGCTTGTTGGTATTTCTTCGCGCATACAGAAATAATCCGCAAGCGTACGGAATTACCGTTGTAGCATTTCACCCAGAAGTATTCAGGGTATCGTATTTTCCACACGGAACAGAGGTACTCTTCTAGCTAATTCATCCAAAGACAACACAAAGGTAGAGTTGGAAAGTGTAGAGATGGATTTCTATGGCTTAGGGTCTAAGGATAGATAAACTCTACTATTACTCGCTTACTTCAGGCACTGGCTTATACTTGGTCTACCAAGTACCTCTGGCTTCCAGCTCTATGCCGTACCCAAACTTGGGGGATTACAAGGGACGGACATGGCTGTCACCACGTGTCACCTACCCCTTAATCATGGAGTACAAGGCAAATGAAGGTAGCCTCTAGCCTAGAAGTTTACGCTATCGACTACTGCTCTAGTGTGGCGGCAAGGGTTATCCATCTTTATCAGGGCCCTTCTACTAGAGCATTCGCCACAGGAATGGACGATGAACCCGCAAACAAATAAGAGTAATGTTTAACTAATCAAAGACTTTACACTATAGAAAACATGAACACTCACTTAGCAAGAGAACCCGTTGAAGTAAAGATGCTCGTCAAGGTACAAGTTGGGGAGACACCAACAAATCCAATGCTTCCTCGAGCTCTCCCTCACATCTCTCCCTTAAAACTCTACTAACTATCTAGGGCCTAATCCCTTGGAGTGAAGCTCAAAGGTGGAGTGCTCTTGCTCTTGTGTGTTGTCGTGTCCCTCTACTTATACCGTGAGTAAGGCGGTACTGGAGGCTATAATTGGTGCGAGGACCGAGCTACACCGCCTTTGCATGGATCCATGCCACCGCCTGTCGAAGGGGTGGCAGAGAGGCACCGGTGAGGGGTCGAGCGACCCAAGGGGTCAGTCGCCCCCTAACCAGGCCCTCTCGGCACTGCCTTCGCATGGTGAGCTCGGGAGTGGGCCTGGACTGCTCCTCGATCAGTACTTTGCCCGAATGCTTTGATTGGATGGACTTTTTCTATTTATTCCTTTGAGAAAATCAATGTCGAAAAGTGTCTTTCGGTGTATTCTCTTATGTATTTGTGCATATGTCCTGCAAAATAATAATATTCCAAATACATGTGGAACTTGGTCAGTGGTAAATGCATATGTGTTTAAGTTTGTTAATTTCTCCCCTTTTTATGTCTTAACTAGCAGTCAGATTTGGTCGTTAAGGACACCAACAAGATCCCCCACACTTAGCCCTTTGCTCGTCCTCAAGCAAAGCTTAGAGATAAAAGTAATCACGAGCATAACATCCTAAGATATATGGCTTACATAAAAGTTATTCCAACACATTCCTTACATAAGTGGGATATGTGGCATTAGCTAACCTGTTTCATTGGGTTGTTGAAAAGCAGAGCAGTTCTCCAAACAAAGTTATCTTCCCAATTTCACATCTTAGCAACTTGGAGTTTTTAAAAATTTTCTCAAGAAAAAGCATAGTTCACTTTATACTCCTCAAATTGCACTCTCAAATCACTCAATGGTGTATACTTTCTCCCCAAGGCATAGCAATATTTTGCCTTCTTTTGTTTTCTCCTACTTCTAGAAGGTTTATGTGGAGCTTTAGGTAGGGATAACAAAATAGCATACTTGTA
Organism: Saccharum spontaneum; assembly: GCA_022457205.1. Lineage (NCBI taxonomy): Eukaryota > Viridiplantae > Streptophyta > Magnoliopsida > Poales > Poaceae > Saccharum > Saccharum spontaneum. Next base: position 42,128,397 of record CM039595.1, on the reverse strand, counting down.
TTTCATATGTTGTAAAGTAAAATCAAGGATCCATGGAGAGAAGTGTCACACTCTTAGATCAAGATGTGCATGTGTGTGAAAAAAGGTAAACTAAAACTATACTCCTTTTGTAGATATGATCTCTCTTTATAACTTATTATTTTAAAACATGGCTACCTTTCTTCCTTCTCTTTTCAATGCATGAGCCTTCATGTGCTCATCATTGCTTTTCGTACTTGGACCTTCATGTGTCCAATTTTTTTTAAGCTTTTTGCATAGCCCATGTCTCTTCTTCTAAACCACATATTTAGAGAGAGATCATTATCTTTTTAGAACATGGAGTATTTCCCTAACTAACATATTTTTGTCTACTCCTAGTGTAGGAGTAGAATTTTTAGTGGATCTATATAAAAGCATGTTTTTGCATACTCCTAGTGTAGGGGCAGCATGTGTATGTGGAGTGTACGTGTAACACCCAAATTTTAGAGTTAATGAATTTTAAATAATTTAGATAACAATTAATGGCAAATTAAAATTTTTAAAACTAATCGGTGATTGCATTCATGCTGTTGCATTTATTTTACTTTGTGTTGTGGAATTTATTTTATTTGATTTGGTTTTGGAAAATATATATATAAGTGAAGAAAAGAAAGAAAAAAAAATAAAACCACTTACCTGTGCAACCGGGCCGGCCTGCCTTCTCTCCCTCTCCCTTGGGCCATCGGGCCGAGGCCTGCTTCTTCTTCGCGCCTGCCCGCGTGGGCCGTTCAGCTTTGTCGCGGCCCAGTCGGCCCGAGCCAGCCCGAGCTAGCAGCCGCGCCTTCCCCTCCCCTCTCTTGGTCGCTGACCGGTGGGGCCCCGATGTCGGCCGTCTTCTTCTTCCTCGTAACCAGACCGGAGTCGAACTCTTCTCCAACCGAACCGCAACCGAATCTTGTATCTCGGATATGTTAACCAAAATCAACGATTTGAGGCTATAAATAGGACGCCTTGACCCTCTATTTTCCGTTTTTCATCTAAAATCGTGAGTTCCACCGCAAGAAGTTGAGTTCTAGGGTTGAGTTCGGTTGAGGACATCGGTCGTTGGCGTGGGGTGCCTTCGGGTGATTTGGAGGTCTAATTCGTCGCGTTGGTGAGTCTACACTTGTCTCCTCTACCCTCTTGTGCTCTTCTTTTGGTTGGAGGTGCTTAGAAGGGAGCTTTTGAAGCTCACCGTCGGCCGGTAATGGCGTCGCCGGCCTATCCAAGCCACATCCCGCTTTCGAGCTGTTGTAGCTTTCCTAAGCTATGTAGATAGGTTTGGGGGAAGCTTCTCTTTCGAATGGTGTTGGTTGAGGGGAGAATCGCTGTCGGAAGAGGAGTATCTGGAGTTTTCCGGCGAGCTCCTGACGCCGGCAATGGAGACCGTCGGCCGGTGTTGAAGGAGATGACCGGATTCTCTTTGTCTCTCTCCTGGATTGAATAGTAACCGTCCAATCTCAGATCAACGGTTGAGATTAGAACATACCTTTTCACATGGCAAATTTTCTAAAGAGACCCTTAGCTTTTTAGTAATCAACCCGCCATCCATAGCGTATTTCTGAAAATGCATTTTTGCGTTTTGAAAGCGTATTCTCTTCCGGTTAGATCAAAAATACGTTTTCAGGTATTTACAGTTTTGCCACTAGAATTATTTTGGTCATAAAATCTTCGTTTTAACTCTGATTTGACCCGTTCAAGTTGCGTTAGGTTTGTATTTGCGAGTTCTACATGTTAGTGTAGCTGTACAGTAGGTTTGGAAGATTTAATTTTCGAGTTTATATTAAAGTAATTATTTATCTATAGGAAATCTTAGAAAATTCATAACTTTCACGTTTTAACTCCGAATTTGGTGATCTTTGCGTCTGTGTCATCGTAGAAACGTGTAGAAGAGTTTTATAAACTTTTATTACTGTTTTGCTACTGTTGGTGTACTGTTCTAATTGTATCTCTTTGTTTGCTTCGTGTATGTTTGATTGGATGCATGTGTGTTGTTGGTTGATGATCGCGTATAGAAGGTGAGCGGTATCTGGATGATTAGGAGTATTACTTCGAGCCAGATCAGCAATATCACTCGGAGAGTTTTGATCAAGGCAAGTATAACACAGGACTATCCTTGTTACCTATACATTGACATTATCATACATGTGCATGTGCTTACCTTGGCAACCTTAGAGATTATAATTTAGTGTTTGTTATCTTGATTCCTTGTCAACCTTGGGAATGCATATGGGTAGCTACTACTAGTGCTTAAACTAAGAACAATGATCTTGTAATTTGATTAATGGATTAAGCAATCAACCATTAAGATGATTTTATTACTGTTAAAAGGGGGCTAGAGCATGTGTATTATTTTGATGCTCTGGTTTCTCTCCATAAGGACTTATCTGTAAGTGATAACCGGGATATACAGTACAGCTGTGAGGGCTATATGGCTCTGGCTTTAGTTGTTTAAAAGACCTTTTCTAGCTTGTTAGTGGTTACCTTAAATGGCGTAAGAAAGGCTTGCCACGTTGGGTGTAGGGCGAGCTCCTGGCCTAGTGTGTATGGGCTGCAGTTGTTGTGCCACTGGGAAGGGGGGTTCTACATCTGCCTGCCGAGTGAATCTAATGGCCCTAACTTGTTAGACGAACTTTTGAATGGCTTTATATGGTTCTCGGGTGTTTGGGCTTGATCTCCCCACTCATTTGGAAATCATGACTCACAGTGAAAGTGTACACCTCTGCGCAGAGTTAAAAACTGGTATACTAGATGTGCTCACGGATACGAGCGGCCTTGGGGATTCTTATGGAATAGTTGATCATAATTGTTATATCATGCTTAATTATTGTTGATTATTATTATGCTCATGTTAATGCTATTCATTATCCTTATTACAATTGATCATTGGTTCTTTAATGGGAAGCGGTTTATCTTGATGCTACACAATTGCTAATTATATGATTAAAAGCTAAACGCAGTCAAACAGTGTCTAGCCTTTTGAGCCTCATGAACCCTGTGTTATATTTGTTGAGTTCGACATGGACTCACCCTTGCTATTTCCATCATAACAGATGAAGATTATGAGGAAGATTATCGTAATGAGTACTATTCTTGATGTCAACCAGTCAACCGTGTCCCTGTGTTTGGAGTTTCCGCTGGAGATCTACTATTAGTTATTATTATTTATCGTTCAAGACTATGTCTTAAATATTTATTCGCTATGTAATAAGCATTGTGATGATACTATGTAATTTGTCTACTTGTGTGTGCGATCATGTCCTGGGACGCACATGAGTACTTTATGCATCCTATTTTTGTCCTTAAAAATGGGTGTGACAGATTGGTATCAAAGCCGTGTTGACTGTAGGACGCATGCCTAGTTAGAATGGTCGTTAAGAGTATCCATGTTTCACTTATTTCATGCTTCCTCTTTTCACCTTGTTAATTACTAAATTTTTATGCTTCCTTTACTTTATTCTATTGCGAAAATACATTGATTCTATCTAATCTATGTCTAAATCTTGTAGATGTCTCCTCATCCTTGTCTGTCAGCTGCACAGTACGTTGCCCGTTTCAAACCCCAGGAGCCATATGAAGATGGTGACCAAGAGCTATCTGATGCTGAATCAAGAGTTGGTGACACACCAATGGAGGATGTAGTTATGGGGTGGACCACAAAGCTTCATATCATGGTTCCTAAAGCTAATGCTTTCTTCCATGATATGTTGACAAGAACCTTGGACAACTACTACTACGACTGGGAAGCTACGTTGGAGTATTGCAGTGCGGAGTATAGTCATCCATGGATGGATTCCTATTGGGAAACGGAGTTATGGGTTAAGAAAAGGGATCCTACCACTAAGGAGCCTAAGGTGGAGTCAAAGTTCATTACCCGAGTGAGCCGGGCAACCGTAGAAACAAGCATGGAGGATGTCGCCTACAATGTGTTCGTTTACTACCATGGTCTATGTCACACCCCAAAATTTCTGATTTTGGGTTGTGCATAGAAAACACTAATTAATATAAATATTTTAATATTTAGATAAAATTTCCTAAGTTTAGTTTATGATAGCATCAATTAGTTACAAAAAAATAAGAATCTTTAAATTTTTCTAAACTAATTTGACGGGCTATTGTTTGATGTGATGTTTGCTCGTTAACTCTTGTGTGTTGAGAGCGAGCAAAGTCTTTAAAAATGCGTCTAGTAGGTCGATCTTTCTTCTCCGGCACGCCTTTATCTTTTTCCGCAATCAATATTCCATGTTTCTCATCTTAAGTTCTCGTTGGGAGTTTTCTAAAATCTTTTCTTTATAACGTAAATTATTTCTTTCAGTTCCTCATGTGTTAACCAATCTCAGTGAACTCTTCGGGAATTGTTCTGTCTTTTTCTAGAGCTAGTTCACGCTTTTCTGTAAGCATAATCTAATTTTTAGATGCTCTAAAATATCTTGTCATGAGCTCCAAATACTTTATTTGGGTTCCTCATGTTCCATAATGTCTCTGGAAATTTTCTCTGAATTTTCGGAGCTTTCGGAGTATTTTTCGCGGCTTAAATAATAATTCTGGACTTTTCTGGAATTATTTTATCTATGAAAATAATTAATTACGAAAATAATAAATCTCTCATTTTTTCCAACGCTCAAAACCCATGTGCAATATCCTAATAAATCTCAAAGGCCCATACATTTATTTACTAATGGGCTTAAATGATTACTTAGGCCTATTAGCGGAGGTGGATGGTGCAACATCAATTAGCACCATATCGCTAGTTGACATGGAGGTGGAGAGTTTTCCTCCCTATATATACGTACCTACCCCATGGGCAAAGCACACCAAAAACTACCGTAGAGGAGCCCCTAGTTTGGGAAATCTCTCGTGTAGTAAATTATATTTTCTCCTCCTTCTCTTATCGCCGTCCGACGAAGCCACCAGGCATTCTGCTCCAAGAAAGAAGAGGTATTTACTTGAATTCCACCGTCTAGATCACATTAAAAACCAGATTTTGATTTATTTTTGAAACTATATATTTACAAAACTGCCACTATCTTGTTTAGGCCATATCTTCTACGTTTTAACTCCGATTTGACCCGTTCAAATTGCGTTAGGTTCGTATTTGCAAGCTCTACATGTTGGTAGTACTGTACAGTAGGTTTGGATAATTTAATTTTCGAGTTTATATTAAAGTAATTATTTATCTATAGGAAATCTTAGAAAATTCATAACTTTCACGTTTTAAATCCGAATTTCGTGATCTTTACGTCTGTGTGTTCATAGCAACGTGTAGAACATCTTTAAAACCTTTTCACACGTTGTTTCATATGTTTGGTGTACTGTTCTAATTTATTTCTATTGTTTGCTTCGTGTATGATTGAATGGATGCTTGTGTGGTGCTTTTATGATCTTGTCTAGTCGGTGAGCTATACGTGGTGATCAAGAAGCAGTTCATTGAGGTTTGGACTTGAAGAAGGATCTAAGTTAAGGCAAGTATAGCATGGGATCATCCTTGTTTCCTATTCACTTTTAATACACTTAATTCATGTGCATGTGTGTACCTTGTTACCCCTAAGGATATCCTAGCTTTTGTATCTTGTACCTTGACACTAGTGGAACATTGCATTGGGTAGTATTTATGCTAGTGCTCAAGATAAATAACCATGATCTGTAACTTGACTAATGGTATATGCAATAAACGTTTAAAAGATGCTTTATAGAAACATGGCTCAAGAGGGCTAGAGCATATTTGGTTGTTTTTATGGTGCTCTAGTTTCTCTCCATAAGGACTTATCTGTAAGCGAACATCCGGGACTTACAGTACAACTGTGAGGGCTATATGGCTCTGGCTTTAGCTCAGTATGAGGACCTTTTCTAGCTTGTTAGAGGTTACCCTTGTGGCGCAAATGGGGTAAAGCAGACTGTGGATCCCTGCGTGGTGTATCACACGGACTGACTTCTGAAACCTAGCGGCCCTAGCTTGTTAGACGAACCTTTGAAAGGCTTCATAGTGAACCCTGCCTGCTCACCTTGGGAGTGTTTTGGGGATTGGCCGCCCCGGGCATATGGGTAATCATGACTCACAGTGAAAGTGTACAACCTCTGCAGAGTGTAAAACTGTTATAACAGCCGTGCTCACGGTCACGAGTGGCCTTGGACCCTTACAGAATAAATGATGAACATTGATGATAATGATAACTCTGATGATATTGATGTTCACTAATGATTATTGTTTCTTGCTATACATTATTCTTGTTTACATGATCATGAGGTTATTTGGGCTTATGGTAAACTTGTTGCTACTCAAATGCTAAAAAGATGACTCACTAAAAGCTATTGCAGTAAACCCGTGTCAAACCTTTTGAGCTTCATGAACCCCATGATATATTTGCTGAGTTTGACATGGACTCACTCTTGCTATTTCCCACACCTCAGGATAGTCTCTGGAGTTATTAGGCTTGTGATCAACCAGTTAGTTTGTTCCTAGAGTGAAGTCTACACCCGGTGTTCGGAGTTGTCTTTCCGCTGTGTTGCTCTCTAAGGTTATATCTTATACTATTGCGTTATGTTTATTAAGCATTTGTCTCTTGATATTACACTTATCTGCGGCTATATGTGAGATTTGACTTCTTTATTTCACATATGGTATATGTCTGGTTTTGTCCTTAAAACCGGGTGTGACAGTCTACGCTCAGACAAGATATTACAGGGTGCACTCTGGCACTTTCCTTGTTTCCTACATGACAAGGGTGTTTGGACCGTGCCGCTTGCAGATGATTCATCCTTGACTCTACAAGCTATAGTGGTATTAGCTCGTGAATTGACTCTCCATGAGGTGGATTTGAAGGATGAGTTGCTGAAGGAAAAAAAACTTAAGGAGCAAGCTTATAAGGAGATTGACCAATTAAGGGCGGAGTTAGGTCGTTCCAAGATTTATGAGAAGCTTAATTAGGAAATAGGAAAAATCCTTATGTAATAGGAACGATGGTAGTTGCGAGTCAATTTTAAGTTTGGATTGTTTTGAGAGTCAGTTTGTGGTGTGAACAATTGTGTGATTGATGGATTGTTATTATGATAATGTGTGATTTGGATCTTTGTAATGTGTGCTGGAGTTTTGTAGACATGCCTACAAGTTCCATGGTTAATAATATTAAGTTTGATGAAAATATATTAGTTGGTTATGAGGTGAACTTAGTTCTGTCCTTTGCTGATTTTTGGATCAGTCTGGGATGTTTTAGAAATAACTTAAAATCTGTTAATGGGAAATTTAAGAAATTATACTGGGAATAATTAGACTTCTATATCTTTCGAACCCCACAAGAATTACTTTAATATCTATTATGAGCTAAGAGATATACCTGTTCCAAGTTGGGGTTACTGCAGTCTGGAATTCTGAAACAGTTTCGGTTAAGCTCAATTTTTGGCCAATTTATTGACAGAATCTGAAAAAGTGTTGTGAATAAAAGTTGTAGATAATTTTGAAAGCTTTCCAACCATGTAAAGATCATCTGAATTGGACGTCTGTAGCTTGAGATATGACAGTTTTACTGAGTTGCTGAAATTAGAGTTCGCCCAGAAAAATCAGATTTTGTTTATCTATTGAATACATCATCTTGGATTGTACTGAACTTCATTTTCTATGATTTTGGAAACAGATGTCAGGCAGAGGTCGTGGCAGAGGCCGTGGAGGTGCTAACCCACCCATTACTATGGAGGAACTTATGCAAACTCAGAATCAGATGATGCAGATGTTTATGCAGCACATGCAGAACAATCCCCCTGCAGGAGGACCACCACCTGTGCAAGTGAGGGATAAGCGTGGAGAATTTTTGAAGGGACGCCCTCCAGTGTTTTCTCATGCTGCTGATCCTTTAGAGGCAGATGATTGGGTGAGGGCAGTTGAGAAACAGCTGAATATAGCCCAATGCAACGATATGGAAAAGGTGTTATATGCATCTGGCCAGTTACAGGGGACATCTCAAACTTGGTGGGAGTCGTATCAAGCTGCACGCCCTAACAATCTCCTCCTATCACTTGGAATGAGTTTGTTAGAGATTTTCGAGCTCGTCATATTCCTGAAGGTATAATTGAGCTGAAGCAAGAAGAATTCAGAAACCTCAGGATGGGACAGATGAGCGTTAGTGAGTACCATGACAGGTTCACACAGTTGGCTCGCTATGCTCCTAATGAAGTGAGGGAAGATGCAGATAGGCAGCGTCTTTTCCTAAAGGGAATTTATTATGATCTTCGCTTGCAATTGAAGGGGAATAACTATGCTAGTTTTCAAGAGCTGGTGAATAAAGCTATTGTGCTTGATAATGAGCGTAGGGAGATGGACAGGAAGAGAAAGATGAAAGGACAAAGCTCAGGAAGCAACAACCGTCAGCGCACTAATTCTCAGCATGGTTTTCATCAGAAGTTTCAGGGACCAGTTAGTCAGTGGAATCGCAATCCAAATCAGAGGTGGTCCCAAAATTGGCAAAGTAATTAGTCGCAACAGCGTTCATCATATCCACAGCGTCAACAGTATCAGTAGACTGGGCAACAGACTCCTCGCACTGGAAATCCCAATGTTACCCCCATGAAGAATAGTGCTCCCAGTACACCTACTAGGTGCTTTGTCTGTGGTAAAGAGGGACATATGTCTTACCATTGTCCTAAGAAGCAGAACCAGCAGACTCCTCAGAGCCAGAAGAGCAACCAGAGGCAATCTGGTACTGGAAGGGTGAATCACGTGTCTTCTGATACAGCTCATGATGCACCGGAAGTTATGATTGGTACGTTCAATGTACATTCCACTCCTGCAATTGTTCTTTTTGACTTTGGAGCATCTCATACATTCATTTCCAACATTTTTGTTAAAATGCATAGTATACCCATGCTAGCTATGAAAGAACCTCTCTTAGTAAATTCACCTGGAGGTACCATGCAAACCAGTAACCGTTGTCTTCCAATTAGTATGATATTAAGGGGGGTAGAGTTTAAGATAACTCCTATAGTGTTGAGGACATCTGGTATTGATGTGATATTGGGTATGGACTGGATGAAACAAAATCAGGCAGAGATTCAGTGTCAGCAGAAGGTGGTAGTTGTGACTGCACCTAATGGAGATAAAATCAATGTGGATGTAGCAGTGCAGAAGCAGCCAACCGCTGTGGTGAATCAGCTTGAAGATGCTATTAAAGAGAATTCAGTGATTGAGGAATTTTTGGATGTCTTTCCTGATGAATTGCCAGGTATGCCACCTGACCGAGACATTGAATTTCTTATTGAATTATTACCTGGAACTGCACCTATAGCCAAACGACCATATAGGATGGGAGTAGATGAATTAGAAGAACTTAAGAAACAAATTAAAGAATTACAAGATAAAGGTTTTATTCGACCTAGTTCATCACCTTGGGGTGCGCCAGTTATTTTTGTTGATAAGAAAGATGGTGGTCAGAGGATGTGTGTTGATTATCGGTCACTAAATGAGGTAACTATCAAGAATAAGTACCCTTTGCCCAGGATTGATGATTTGTTTGATCAGTTGAGAGGTGCTTGTGTGTTTTCTAAGATTGATCTACATTTTGGTTATCATCAGTTGAAGATTCGTGCCTCTGATATTCCAAAGACAGCTTTTACTACAAGGTATGGATTGTATGAGTATACTGCTATGTTATTTGGTTTGACCAATGCACCTGCATACTTTATGTACATGATGAATAAGGTGTTTATGGAATATTTGGATAAGTTTGTGGTAGTGTTTATTGATGATATACTGGTATTTTCCAAGACGGAAGAAGAGCATGCTGAACATTTGAGGTTAGTATTGCAGAAGCTTGGAGAGCATAAACTATATGCGAAGCAAAGTAAATTTGAGTTTTGGTTGAAGGAAGTTTCTTTCCTTGGTCATATTGTTTCTAATGGAGGGATATCAGTGGATCCAGGTAAAGTAAGGGATGTATTGAATTGGAAACCACCTACTGATGCTAGCGAGATTCGCAGTTTCTTGGGTTTAGCTGGATAATACAGACGGTTCATTGAAGGGTTTTCTAAACTTGCTAAACCTGTGACATCTCTGTTAGAGAAGAATGCCAAGTTTGTGTGGTCTGATAAATGTCAAGCTAGTTTTGAGGAATTGAAGAAGAGGTTGACTACAGCGCCTGTATTGGTTTTGCCAGATTTGAGTAAGAAGTTTTCTATTTATTGTGATGCTTCTCGTCAAGGTTTGGGATGTGTTCTTATGCAAGAAGGCAGAGTAGTTGCTTATGCATCTAGGCAGTTGAGAAAGCATGAGTTGAATTATCCTACGCATGACTTGGAGTTAGCAGTTGTGGTTCATGCTTTAAAGATTTGGAGACATGATTTGATTGGACATAAGAGTGATATATACACTGATCATAAGAGTTTGAAGTATATTTTCACTCAGTCAGATCTGAATTTGAGGCAACGTAGATGGTTAGAGTTGATCAAGGATTATGATATTGAGATACACTATCATCCTGGTAAGGCTAATGTAGTAGCTGATGCTCTTAGTAGGAAAAGTTATGCCAATGAGATACGGACGTTGTCTATGACTAGAGAGTTATGTGCTGAATTTGAATATTTGAATTTGGGAATTGTTACTAATACAATGGAATTAGTGATAGAGCCTACCTTAGAGCAAGAAATTTATAAGGGTCAGTTGAAGGATGAGAAACTAAAGAAGATAACGGAAGATATAGTGATTGGTAAGTCACCAGGGTTTCGAATGGATGATAATGGGATTTTGTGGTTTGGAAAGAGGCTGTGTGTACCTGAGGATCAAACTGTTAGACAGGCAATTCTTCGCGAAGCTCATGAGTCAGCTTATTCTATTCATCCTGGTAGTACTAGATGTATTTGGATCTTAAACAGAAATATTGGTGGGTTGGATTAAAACGAGATGTGGCTGAGTATGTGGCATTGTGTGATACTTGTCAGAGGGTGAAAGCAGAGCATCAGAGACCTGCTGGATTGTTGCAACCAATGAAGATTCTAGAATGGAAGTGGGAGGAAGTTGGTATGGACTTTATAGTAGGGTTACCACATACTCAGAGAGGTTATGATTCTATTTGGGTGATAGTAGATCGGTTAACTAAAGTTGCTCATTTTATACCAGTTAAGACTACTTACCATGGACCAAAATTGGCAGAGTTGTATATGGAGAGGATAGTATGTTTGCATGGAGTTCCAAAGAAGATTGTATCTGATCGAGGATCGCAGTTTACGTCACATTTTTGGAAAGCTGTACATGAATCTTTGGGAACAAAATTGAATTTTAGTACAGCATATCATCCACAGACAGATGGGCAGACTGAAAGGACCAACCAGGTATTAGAGGATATGTTGAGAGCTTGTGCATTGCAATATGGAACCAGTTGGGATAAGAGTTTGCCTTATGCAGAATTCTCTTATAATAATAGTTATCAACAGAGTCTTAAGATGGCACCGTTTGAGGCTTTGTATGGACGTAAGTGTAGAACTCCATTGTTTTGGGATCAAACAGGTGAATCTCAGGTGTTTGGTACAGATGTTCTTAGAAACGCAGAAGATCAAGTGCGGGTAATTCGTGAGAATTTGAGGGTGGCACAGTCTCGTCAGAAGAGTTATGCTGACAATAGGAGAAGAGATTTAGTTTTTGAGGTAGGTGATTATGTCTATTTGAAGGTGTCACGTATGAGAAGTGTGAAGAGGTTTAACATGAAAGGCAAATTAGCACCAAGGTATGTTGGACCATTTAAAGTTATTGCTAGACGTGGAGAAGTTGCTTATCAGTTGGAGTTGCCTGAGAATTTATCTGGAGTACATGATGTGTTTCATGTTTCACAACTTAAGAAGTGTTTATGGGTGCCTGAGGAGCAGATACCTTTAGAAGAATTGACTATTAAGGAGGATCTTACTTATGAAGAATTTCCGATCAAGATTTTAGAAACTGCTGAGAGAGTTACTCGAAGTCGGATTATTAAGATGTGCAAAGTACAGTGGAATCGATATTCAGAGGCAGAGGCAACTTGGGAAAGAGAGGATGAATTGAGGAAATCATATCCGCAGTTGTTTGAGTAAGCAGTTCAATCTCGAGGACAAGATCCTTTTAAGGGGGGTAGAATTTGTAACACCCAAATTTTAGAGTTAATGAATTTTAAATAATTTAGATAACAATTAATGGCAAATTAAAATTTTTAAAACTAATTGGTGATTGCATTCATGCTGTTGCATTTATTTTACTTTGTGTTGTGGAGTTTATTTTATTTGATTTGGTTTTGGAAAATATATATATAAGTGAAGAAAAGAAAGAAAAAAAAATATAAAACCACTTACCTGTGCAACCGGGCCGGCCTGCCTTCTCTCCCTCTCCCTTGGGCCATCGGGCCGAGGCCTGCTTCTTCTTCGCGCCTGCCCGCGTGGGCCGTTCAGCTTTGTCGCGGCCCAGTCGGCCCGAGCCAGCCCGAGCTAGCAGCCGCGCCTTCCCCTCCCCTCTCTTGGTCGCTAACCGGTGGGGCCCCAATGTCGGCCGTCTTCTTCTTCCTCGTAACCGGACCGGAGTCGAACTCTTCTCCAACCGAACCGCAACCGAATCTTGTATCTCGGATATGTTAACCAAAATCAACGATTTGAGGCTATAAATAGGACGCCTTGACCCTCTATTTTCCGTTTTCATCTAAAATCGTGAGTTCCACCGCAAGAAGTTGAGTTCTAGGGTTGAGTTCGGTTGAGGACGTCGGTCGTTGGGGTGGGGTGCCTTCGGGTGATTTGGAGGTCTAATTCGTCGCGTTGGTGAGTCTGCACTTGTCTCCTCTACCCTCTTGTGCTCTTCTTTTGGTTGGAGGTGCTTAGAAGGGAGCTTTTGAAGCTCACCGTCGGCCGGTAATGGCGCCGCCGCCCTATCCAAGCTGCATCCCGCTTTCGAGCTGTTGTAGCTTTCCTAAGCTATGTAGATAGGTTCGGGGGAAGCTTCTCTTTCGAATGGTGTTGGTTGAGGGGAGAATCGCTGTCGGAAGAGGAGGATCCAGAGTTTTCCGGCGAGCTCCTGACGCCGGCAATGGAGACTGTCGGCCGGTGTTGAAGGAGATGACCGGATTCTCTTTCTCTTTCTCCTGGATCGAATAGTAACTGTCCAATCTCAGATCAACGGTTGAGATTAGAACATACCTTTTCACATGGCAAATTTTCTAAAGAGACCCTTAGCTTTTTAGTAATCAACCCACCATCCATAGCGTATTTCTGAAAATGCGTTTTCGCGTTTTGAAAGCGTATTCTCTTCCGGTTAGATCAAAAATACGTTTTCAGGTATTTACAGTTTTGCCACTAGAATTGTTTTGGTCATAAAATCTTCGTTTTATCTCCGATTTGACCCGTTCAAGTTGCGTTAGGTTTGTATTTGCGAGTTCTACATGTTAGTGTAGCTGTACAGTAGGTTTGGAAGATTTAATTTTCGAGTTTATATTAAAGTAATTATTTATATATAGGAAATCTTAGAAAATTCATAACTTTCACGTTTTAACTCTGAATTTGGTGATCTTTGCGTCTGTGTGATCGTAGAAACGTGTAGAAGAGTTTTATAAACTTTTATTACTGTTTTGCTACTGTTGGTGTACTGTTCTAATTGTATCTCTTTGTTTGCTTCGTGTATGTTTGATTGGATGCATGTGTGTTTTTGGTTGATGATCGCGTATAGAAGGTGAGCGGTATCTGGACGATCAGGAGTATTACTTCGAGCCAGATCAGCAGTATCACTCGGAGAGTTTTGATCAAGGCAAGTATAACACAGGACTATCCTTGTTACCTATACATTGACATTATCATACATGTGCATGTGCTTACCTTGGCAACCTTAGAGATTATAATTTAGTGTTTGTTATCTTGATTCCTTGTCAACCTTGGGAATGCATATGGGTAGCTACTGCTAGTGCTTAAACTAAGAACAATGATCTTGTAATTTGATTAATGGATTAAGCAATCAACCATTAAGATGATTTTATTACTGTTAAAAGGGGGCTAGAGCATGTGTATTATTTTGATGCTCTGGTTTCTCTCCATAAGGACTTATCTGTAAGTGATAACCGGGATATACAGTACAGCTGTGAGGGCTATATGGCTCTGGCTTTAGTTGTTTAAAAGACCTTTTCTAGCTTGTTAGTGGTTACCTTAAATGGCGTAAGAAAGGCTTGCCACGTTGGGTGTAGGGCGAGCTCCTGGCCTAGTGTGTATAGGCTGCGGTTGTTGTGCCACTGGGAAGGGGGGTTCTACATCTGCCTGCCGAGTGAATCTAATGGATGGCTTTATATGGTTCTCGGGTGTTTGGGCTTGATCTCCCCACTCATTTGGAAATCATGACTCACAGTGAAAGTGTACACCTCTGCGCAGAGTTAAAAACTGGTATACTAGCCGTGCTCACGGATACGAGCGGCCTTGGGGATTCTTATGGAATAGTTGATCATAATTGTTATATCATGCTTAATTATTGTTGATTATTATTATGCTCATGTTAATGCTATTCATTATCCTTATTACAATTGATCATTGGTTCTTTAATGGGAAGCGGTTTATCTTGATGCTACACAATTGCTAATTATATGATTAGTCAAACAGTGTCTAGCCTTTTGAGCCTCATGAACCCTGTGTTATATTTGTTGAGTTCGACATGGACTCACCCTTGCTATTTCCACCATAACAGATGAAGATTATGAGGAAGATTATCGTAATGAGTACTATTCTTGATGTCAACCAGTCAACCGTGTCCCTGTGTTTGGAGTTTCCACTGGAGATCTACTATTAGTTATTATTATTTATCGTTCAAGACTATGTCTTAAATATTTATTCGCTATGTAATAAGCACTGTGATGATACTATGTAATTTGTCTACTTGTGTGTGCGATCATGTCCTGGGGCGCACATGAGTACTTTATGCATCCTATTTTTGTCCTTAAAAATGGGTGTGACAGTACGTGATCTTCATCTTGGGAGCATGATAAATCTCTCAACAATGGTCAACAAGACTTAACCAAACTCAACTGAATAACAAGCAACTTATGTAGAAGGCTTGACTTTTGCAAGATATCATATTTGGCTTTGGTAGGAATTGCTCACCAATTGAGGAGTATGTGATACTATGGTTTTATATTTTTATGAAAACAAATTCTCCAAGTACTTTGAATAGAAATGTTAGGATTTCTAAGTCAGAATTATATCACACCTCACAACAACTTAGTCATCATGATTGTCCTATTAGAATATTTTCCCACAAGCATAAGTGTATGTATATGGAACAAACTTTATGCAAACTTCTATCTTAAAGATGTTATGAACATGTCACTTTTCAAAATTTGAAGTGTGGTGCATAGGGGGCATTATTCATCAGGAGGAGATAGCAAGGACACATTGAGTTTAATTTTAATGATCAAGATTTATGTTTGTTCAAACTCAAAATTGGAGGGAGTTGAGGGTTGTGTTGCACAAACCATCGTTAAAAAAAGAGTTAAGGGGATTAGAGATGGCTTCGCTAAACAGAAGTTCAGCCAATCCTCTCTGAAACTTTTTGTCTTGTCCTTCATGCATGATGGATGATCTGATGGTTGTGCAATGTGTTGGTGGGAGATCTCGAATGTGTGTTCATGAGAAATCTTCCACACTTATTGATGTACCTGCTTTTATTTAACAGAAAAACAAAAGTCAAAACAAACAAGGGCTCTACCAGCTGTAATACTAGGGAGCCTATGATTTATTATTATATTATAGTTATTATTACTATTATTATGATTATCATTATTATATATATATAGTTTATGCATTTATTATTTATTTGTTCACCCAACTTTTTATCTTTTTAGAACAACTCAAACAAGGCAATGGTAAAGTTTGCAAAGTGAACCCAACTTGATTCATCTCCATTCTTAGATTACTTCTATTGCTTATGGCAGTAATAACTCAAGGTTCATTAATCAAAATTAAACACTATGTCAAACTTTGATTAAAGAAGGTCACATTAACATAAGCACCATGCTTAATTTAAAATAACATATAGATGCACTGTTAGTATAATTAAGACGCACACAGATAAATCCGCAAGCGCACAGATACCGCTGTAGCTTTCACCTGAAAGTATTCCAAGTATCGTATCCACAGGAAAACGTGTGAGGCTAACTACAGTCCAACTTTACCCGGAGTAGCAACAAGACTTAAGAAAGTCAGGAGTGTAGAGGAGATAGCTAAGGTCTTCTAGTTCTAGTCTTAGTAAGCTATGTCTTCTACTATTTTATGTGGAAAAATTACTAAGGAAGAACACAAATAGAATATGCTCTTCCTAGTAACAAGATCCTGCAGGCCAACAAACGGAAGGTGGACTATAGAGGATTCAACGAGGCTATAAGAGTCACCCTCGCGAGCTACCACCGATCCAGAAGGTAGGGTACATCCACGAGTTATCGAGTCTAAGCACCACGCTTACACTACGAATAATATTGTAACCTAAGGCCAATAGATTAAAGCACTCAAAAGAGACTCGCAAATTAGAAGAACAATACAAACACATTGCTTACTTAAATTAGAAGTTGATTATCAGAGAAATCTCAGGCATAGCTTGACTTCTGCCAAGGTACAAGCCATAGAGAGAGCACCGATAGGCCAGCACCTCCTCCAAACTCTTCCCTTACTCTCCATCTCTCTATTTCTAAAGACTAGATCCTAATGAGGACTAATCTTCTCTTGATAGCTAGCTCTGATCCTGATGAGGAGGATATGAATTAGGGTTTTAGGATGGCTCTAGGGAGGGGGTAGGGGCTAGTATATATAGGGGAGATAGAGTAGGGGGCAAGGAATTGCCATGTCATCAATCTGCGTCAACTCCCTTGACTACCGTTGGATCAACCGACCTAAAACCGCCTTAGAATCAATGGTGTAGATCGTAGGAAGGAGTACGAGGCGGTGGAGGGAGAGTGGGCCCCGTACTAGGCTAGGCGGCCTCCCTAATGGGCTAGTCAGCACACTATGGTGGAGTTTCGGGCCAAGCTTCATCATGGTGTCTTCTGGAACCTTTTAGAGATGTCTTTCGCAGTTTTCGTGGGTTGAATCACATGTTGTTAGTTTACTTGTTTGGAGTGTATGACAGTGGTCCTAGGGCTATTTTCTGGATAAATCCTCCTGCATACAAATATTCACCAAATCTCATAGAATTCATTAGTTTAAACCCTATACCTATGTTTGGTGATAGAATTAAATATATATGTAGGTTATGTTGATAGTTTATAGTTGATGTCAGTGACCGTCAACAAGCTTCCCCAAGCTTAACCTTTGCCAGTCCCTAAGCAAAGCCAAACTCAGCAATGGATCAGGAGTTGCTACAATGCTTTCACGCCTCAAAAGTACATGTCACGCCCGGTTTTCCAAAGAAGACCAAGCACTCATTATATGTGTGCCCAGGAAGTCCACACATACAACAACAGAATAGAGATATCAAAACAATGTTTATATAAAGCGGAATACTTACTATATTAACACTTACAACTATCAGAGTATCGCAGAACGGTGGCTAAGCTTCTACTCGGGCTCCATTCTTCTCAGGGACGGCTGACTGGGGGCTCCGTATGCCAAGCACTTCTTATAGACTTCTGGAAACTCCACTACACCTTTATTCTTCTTCTAAGCAGCACCTTACTACACACTAGAGTGTGGGGAAATAGCAAGAGTGAGTCCATGTCGAACTCAACAAGTATAACACAGGGTTCATGAGGCTCAAAAGGCTATACACTGGTTTGACTGCATTTAGCTTTTAATTGTCACAATTTTATTACATGAGTAGCATCAAGTTTGCATTAATCCCACAATAAACATATGATCAATGTAAATATGAATAACGAATAGCAAAACACATATTAAACCAATAAATGTTCATCTATTCGTGAAGGTCCAAGGCCGCTCGTATCCGTGAGCACGGCTAGTATACCAGTTTATTATACTCTAAACAGAGGTGTACACTTTCACTGTGAGTCGTGATTACCCATATGTAGGGATGAAAACGGTTCGGATATTTTCCGACCGTATTCGAGACCGAATTCATTTAGAGGGGTTTTAATCCGTCCGTATCCGAGTTTGGATATTTAACATCCGATACCGTATTCATATCTGAATATTTAAATCACATATTTATGATGTCGATATCCAATCGTATCCTATCCGGCATTTTTTATAATATCCGTATTTGAATCCGAATCCAGACATAAATATGAAAACAAATACGATATGAGTGATATCCGTCCGTATCCGATCCGTTTTCATCCCTACCCATATGCCCGGGATCGCGACTCCCAAAACACTTCCAAGGTGAGCAGGCAGGGAAACACTATAAAGTCTTTCAAAGGTTCGCCTAACAAGTTAGGGCCATTAGATTCACTCGGTAAACAGATGTAGAGCCCCCCTTCCAAATGGCACAATGATACGCAGCCTATACACATAAGGACAGAGGCCGCACTATAACCGATTCGTCAAGCCATTCTTACACCAAAAAGGTTACCACTAACAAGCTAGAAAAGGTCCTCATACTTGACTAAAGCCAGAGCCATATAGCCCTCACAGTTGTACTGTCAATCCCGGATGTTCGTCCACAGATGAGTCCTTATGGAGAGAAACTAGAGCACCAAGAGGAATAGCACCATGCTCTAGCCCTCTTCAAACAGTAATTAAAAAGTCATCTTTTAGTGTTGTTCCATATTCCATTAATCATATTACAAGATCATAGTTTATGTTCAGCGCTAGCAAAAGCTACCCAATGCAAAGTCCCATAGGTGACAAGGAAACAAGATATCAATAGCTAAGTTATAATCTCTATGGTTGTCAAGGAAGACACATGCATATGAATAATATTTTTTTGTGAATAGGACAACAAGAAAATCCCATGTTATACTTGCCTTGAACTTGCTTTACACCCAAAGCAACTTGCTCAGAGAACCTTCAGTTATCTTCTAGTCATCCCCTCTTGATCTTCAGCGCTCATGAACGGTTTTTATTCTACTCATAGCAAGCACCACGCACAGGCAAACATACAAACAACAATAAAAGCAACTAAGAATAGTACACCACATGAGAGAAAACAGCGTACTAAAAGAGAGCTACCGTCTACGGTCACGAGAACACAAGAAACGTCGATAACGAAACTATCGTTTGTCACACCCATTTATCGACCAAATGGAATGCTTACCCTTATGTGCGCCCAGAGATCAATCACACATAAGTTCACAAATTATAGCAGAAGTATCATGGCAAACGTTATTACATCACGATATTTAAACACATAGTCTTAACACAAATGTAGCGGAAGTATAAATAAAAATCTCTCTCGTGGTAGCTCCAGTCACAGGTACATTGACTGGTTGACAGCAAGACTAATAATCCTCAGGGAAGTAGGCGTAGTAGTCGCTATTACCTCCATCTGTTACCCATCCGGGATTTTTATCCAAATAAGAAGAATAAACAAGCGTAAGTACATCTCGTACTCAACAAGTGTAACATGGGGTTCATGAGGCTCAAATAGGCATAATCATGGGTTTATCAGCATGTAGCTTTTAGTTAACATGATTTTAGCATATTAATAGCATCAATAGGTCTCAATGTAAACAATAAACATATGATCCATGTGAAATGATTAATGAATAGCAAAAACATAAACATAAACAATTAATCAACTATTCCATAAGGGTCCAAGGCCACTCGTGACCGTGAGCACGGCTGTTATAACAGTTCTACACTCTGCAGAGGTTGTACACTTTCACTGTGAGTCGTGTTACCCATATGCCCGGGTTAATTACTCCCAAAGCACTTCCAAGGTGAGCAGGCAGGGAATCACTATGAAGCCTTTCAAAGGTTCGTCTAACAAGTTAGGGCCGCTAGGTTTCAGAAGTCAGTCCGTGTGATACACACGCAGAGATCCACGGTCTGCTTTACCCCATTTGCGCCACAAGGGTAACCTCTAACAAGCTAGAAAAGGTCCTCATACTGAGCTAAAGCCAGAGCCATATAGCCCTCACAGTTGTACTGTAAATCCCGGATTGTCGCTTATAGATGAGTCCTTATGGAGAGCAATTAGAGCAACAAAACAACACACATGCTCTAATCCCCTTTATACAAGAATCAAAATCATATTTTAAATGTTTATTGCATATTCCTTTAATCAATTTACATGATCATAGTCCATATTTAAGCACTAGCCATACTAATCAATGCATCATAATAGGTACCAAGGTATAGGATCAATCTCTAAGTCATCCTTAACAAGGAATAAATGCATAATGATTTTAATTGCATAAGGTGAATAGGACAACAAGGATAATCCCATGCTATACTTGCCTTGCTCAAACTGGTCCTGAAGATCTTGCTCGTAGTAAGGCTCTTGATCTCCAACGAATTGCTCACCGTCTATACTCGATCAACCATTATCAACAACACACATCCAGAGGCAATCATGCATAGACAAACAAGACTATAATTAGAACAATACACCAACAGTAAGAAAATAAAATAAAAAGGCTTTAAAATGAATCTACAACTCGCTAGGATCACACAGACGCGAAGATCACGAAAAACGGATCTAAAACGACAAAGTTATGAATTTCCGAAGATTTCCTATAGAAAAATAAATACTTTAATTAAATCTCGAAAATAAATTAATCTAAACCTACTGTACAGTTACACCATTAGATAGAGCTCGCAAATATGAATCTAACGCAATTTGAATGGATCAAATCGGATTTAAAACGAAGATTCTACGGCTAAAACAATATCAGTGGCAAATCTGTAAATATCAGAAAGCGTATTTTTCTTTTTCCGAAACGAATTACGTTTTCTTTTATTAAAAACGTATTTTCCCGAATACGCTTTGGACTGCGGGTTCTATTCTTGAAAACAACAGGGACTCTTTAGCAAAAACAACCGCCGAACCGGTATCCTTGATTTACAACCGTTGGATTAGATTTGGACGGACGGGATTGGATCGGAGGAGAGAGGGAAGATTCCGCCGGCGGCCACAGTAGCCCAGGCGGCGGCGCCATGACCGGTGAAAAACCGAACTCGCCGGAGTTCACGAAGAAGGCGCTCCCGACCACCAAATCCCGAACCGAGGGCACCAAACAAAAGAGCACAACATCGCGATCTTACCCCGCGCGAACACGTGACCGAGGAGCAGCTGGAGGGCGACGGCTAGCTCGGCAAGGCGGCGGTGGAGGCGGAGCTCGCGGCGAGGCAACCCTAGATGGTTTTTGCTGCGGCTTTGGGTGGGATGAGGAGCGGACGGGTGCGGGGTTCCGTTTTATAGCTCGGGGACCCGCTATCTATGGAAAGGAGGGAGATTCAAGCCGTCGAATCGGATCGGAGAGGGAGGGAAGGTGAGCTTCGCCGATGGAAAGCCAGAGGAAGAAGAAAGGAAGGTGGACGATGACGCTGACAAAGGGGACCCACCTGTCGGCGACACAGAGAGGAGGAAACGGCAGCGCGCGAGCTGGGCCGTTTCGCTGGGCTCGGCCGGCCCAAGGAGAGGCGGCGCGCGGGGAGAAAGGAGGGAAGCCGGGCCGCTGAAGCGGGCCGGGAAGCTGGGCTGCGGGGAAGGATGCGGCCTGGTAAGAAGAATTCCTTTTTTTTTTTTTTAAATCCATTTTTCAAATGATTTTGAAATCAAATTTGAATTTGATTCAAACCACTCAACACAAAACTCCAAATGCAGCAGCATGAATGCTCAATCATGTTTCTACCCTTATATTTGATTTTAAATTTATAAAATTATTCTTATTCTATAATTGCATGCTTCACAGAAATAAATATAAAAATCACATTTTCCCTATTTTTCTTTTCTTCAAATTTTAGGGTGTTACAATTCTACCCCCCTTAAAATGAATCTCGCCCCGAGATTCGACCGGTGCTTACTCAAACAGTTGCGGGTAGGTTTTTCTCAGATCCTCTTCTCGTTCCCAAGTAGCCTCTTCTGCAGTATACCGATTCCATTGTACTTTACACATCTTGATTGTCCTACTTCTTGTGACTCTGTCCGCAGTCTCCAAAATCTTAACCGGAAACTCCTCATATGTAAGATCCTCCTTAACAGTGAGTTCCTCTATCGGAATCTGTTCTTCTGGTACTCGTAAACATTTCTTCAATTGGGATACATGGAACACATCATGTACACCTGCCAGACTCTCGGGTAATTCCAATTGATATGCCACTTCACCACGTCTCTCTACAATCTTGAAAGGTCCAATATATCTTGGTGCTAATTTACCCTTCATGTTAAATCTCTTCACACTTCTCATGGGTGACACTTTCAAGTAAACATAATCTCCTACCTCAAATGTCAACTCTCTTCTGCGAGTATCAGCATAACTTTTCTGTCTAGACTGAGCTATTTTTAGATTATCTCTAATCATTCTTACTTTCTTTTCAGCATCCTTTAATACATCAGGTCCAAACACTTGACTTTCCCCTGTCTGATTCCAGAACAACGGGGTCCTACACTTTCGTCCATACAGAGCCTCAAACGGTGCCATTTGAAGACTCTTCTGATAACTATTGTTATAAGAGAACTCTGCGTATGTCAAACTCTTATCCCAGCTGGTACCATATTGTAGGGCACAAGCTCTCAACATATCTTCCAATATCTGATTAATTCTCTCTGTTTGACCATCTGTCTGAGGATGATAAGCTGTACTGAAATTTAGTTTGGTCCCCAATGATTCATGTATCTTTTGCCAATAGTGAGATGTAAATTGAGTACCTCGATCAGACACAATCTTCTTAGGAACTCCGTGTAAACTCACTATTCTCTCCATATACAACTCTGCCAGTTTCGCACTGCTATATGTAGTCTTCACAGGCAGAAAATGAGCAACCTTAGTCAGACGATCCACTATCACCCAAATTGAATCATATCCTCGTTGAGTCCGCGGTAACCCAACTATAAAATCCATACCAACCTCTTCCCATTTCCACTCAGGTATCTGCATAGGTTGTAACAATCCTGCAGGTCTTTGATGTTCCGCTTTCACTCTTTGACATGTGTCACACAAAGCAACGTACTCAGCTACGTCTCTCTTTAAACCATACCACCAATATTTCTCTTTCAGATCTAAATACATCTTAGTACTACCCGGATGTATGGAATAAGCTGACTCATGAGCTTCACGCAGAATTGCCATTCGGATTTCCCTATCTTCGGGCACACACAACCTTTTCCCGAACCATAGCGTACCATTCTCATCCTTACGAAATCCTGGAGATTTTCCTTTCGCTATGTTTTCAGCTATCTCTCTCAACTTTTCATCTTTCAGCTGACCTTTATGGATTTCTTGCTCCAGAGTAGGCTCCAATACTAGTTCCACTGCATTAGTAGTAAATCCTAAGTTCAGATGCTTACACTCAGCACACAATTCCTTAGGCATAGGCATTACTTGTATTTCATTTGCATAACTCTTCCTACTAAGAGCATCAGCGACCACGTTGGCCTTTCCGGGATGATAATGTACCTCTAGATCATAGTCTTTTATCAACTCCAACCATCTACGCTGCCTCAAGTTCAAATCTGTTTGAGTGAAGATATACTTGAGACTCTTGTGATCAGTGTATATATCACTTTTGTGTCCAATCAAATAATGCCTCCATATCTTTAATGCATGAACCACTGCAGCTAATTCCAAATCATGAGTAGGGTAATTTAACTCATGCTTCCTCAACTGCCTCGATGCATATGCCACAACTCTACCTTCTTGCATCAGAACACATCCTAATCCCAAGCGAGATGCATCACAATAGATAGAGAAAGGTTTATTCAGATCTGGCAAAACTAAGACAGGTGCAGTAGTCAATCTTTTCTTCAACTCCTCAAAATTAGTCTGACACTTCTCGGACCACACAAACTTAGCATTCTTTTCCAACAATGCAGTCATTGGTTTTGCAAGCTTGGAAAATCCCTCTATAAACCTTCTATAATAACCAGCCAATCCCAAAAAGCTACGGATCTCACTTGCATTGGTAGGTGGTTTCCAGTTCAATACATCCTTCACCTTGCCAGGATCTACTGATATTCCTCCATTTGAAACGATGTGACCCAGAAAAGAAACTTCCTTAAGCCAAAACTCACATTTACTCCTTTTTGCATATAGTTGGTGTTCTCTGAGCTTCTGCAAGACCAACCTCAAATGTTCAGCATGTTCTTCCTCCGTCTTGGAAAACACTAGTATATCATCAATGAATACCACTACAAACTTATCCAGATATTCCATGAACACCTTATTCATTAAATACATGAAGTATGCAGGAGCATTAGTCAAACCAAAGGACATCACTGTATACTCATATAACCCATAACGTGTAGTAAATGCTGTCTTGGGTATATCCCTGGCACGAATCTTCAATTGATGATATCCAGAACGAAGGTCAATCTTGGAAAATACACAAGCTCCTCTCAACTGATCAAACAGGTCATCAATTCTAGGCAATGGGTACTTGTTCTTAATGGTAACCTCATTAAGAGACCGATAATCTACACACATTCTCTGAGTCCCATCTTTCTTATCCACAAAAATTACTGGTGCACCCCATGGTGACGAACTAGGACGAATAAAACCCTTATCCTGTAATTCCTTAATTTGTTTCTTAAGTTCTTCTAGTTCATTTACTCCCATTCTATATGGTCGCTTAGCTATAGGTGCAGTTCCAGGTAATAATTCAATAATAAATTCAATATCACGGTCTGGTGGCATACCTGGCAAATCCTCCGGAAACACATCTGGAAATTCCTCCACAACTGGGTCCTCCTGATTAGCACCATTATTGAGCTGGTTCACTGTAGCGGTCGCTTGTTTTTGCACTTTGACTTCAACCTTGATCCTATCCCCCTTTGGTGTAGTCAGCACAACCGATTTATCCTTACACTGAATCTCTGCTTGTTGTTGGGTCATCCAATCCATTCCCAGTATAAGATCAATCCCAGCTGTTCTCAAAACTATAGGGCTAACTGAAAACTCTAACCCCCTTAAGTTGAGACTAATGGGAAGACAGCGATAAGATGCTGGCATGCTTCCACCCGGTGAGTTTACTAAGATAGGGTTCTTCATAGCACACAAATGGATTCTATGTATTCTAACAAATGATTGTGATATGAAAGAATGTGATGCTCCAGAATCAAAAAGAACAGTGGCGGGAGTAGAGTGGACATCGAACGTACCAAGCATAACTTCTGGCTCCTCCACTGCAGTTTCCTGGGACAAATGATTCACCCTTCCCGAGTTAAGTGCGAGCTTCTGGTGGCTGCCCTGTCTCTGGGGAGTCTGCTGGTTAGGCTTCTCTGGGCAGTTGAAAGACAAGTGACCTTCTTTTCCACAACGGAAACACCTGTTGGGAGTGTTGGGAGCACTGGTCTTTGTAGGTGTGTTGTTGGAAGGACCCTGGCGCTGCACTTGATTCCCATTCTGCTGTGGTGGACGTTGGTTGCTACTCTGTGGCTGAAATGGGGGACGTTGAGGGAACTGTCCACGAAATGGGGTCTGACCACGGTTCCACTATCCAGTAGGAGGTCTCTGCTGAGTATTCTGTTGGAAGCCAGTGCGTGGACGGGTGTTGCTATTGGAGGCTTGTCCCTGTAACCTCTTCCTCTTGGCATCCATTTCTTTGCGCTTGTTGTCCACCACAATAGCGCGGTTCACAAGCGTCTGAAAATTGGGATAGGTATTGGACATCAACTGCAACTGTAGTCCATCATATAATCCCTTCAAGAAGCGGCGCTGCTTATCATTGTCATTGGCCACCTCATGTGGAGCATATCGTGACAGTTGAGCAAACTTGTCACGGTACTCAGCTACAGACATTGACCCTTGGGTCAGGTTCCGGAATTCCTCCGCCTTCAATTCTATCATCCCTTCAGGTATATGGTAAGCCCTGAAGTTTTCTCTAAACTCCTGCCAGGTGACTGCAGGAGCATTAGCAGGACGGCCATACTCATAAGACTCCCACCAATCTTGAGCTTCTCCCTGAAGTTGCCCAGAAGCGAACAACACCTTCTGTCGGTCATCACATTGTGCAATGGTGAGTTGTTTCTCCACTGCACGAAGCCAATCATCAGCCTCCATAGGATCAGCAGCATGTGTGAACACTGGGGGACGACCCTTCAAAAATTCACCACGCTTATCACGTGGTTGCACTCCAGCAACTGGCTGATTCTGCTGATTCTGCACCAGTTGTTGCATCAACTGCGTCTGTACTGCCAGCAACTGCTCGATAGTTGGTGGCGGTGGTGGTGGTGGATTCGGGGGAATGTTTCCACGACCTCTGCCTCTTCCTCTTCCGGCCATCTGCCACCCATAAACATGCAAACTTTAAGAAATCCAGTTTATCAACCACTTATAAGATTAAGAATGAGATCTGAAAGTTTTCTGGACGAGTAGCAATATTGACAGTTCAGTATTTCAATCATATCTCGGGCTACAGAAGTCCAAAAGAGGCGTGCTGTACATGGTTGGAAAGCTTATGAAATTATCCACAATTTCTATTCAGACCTCAAGACCAGATTCTGTCGTTAAGTCTATGAAAAATGAGGCGTAACAGAAACTGTTCCAAATTCCAGACTGTGCAGAAACTTTATCTTGTGAAAATTATATCTCTCGAACCAGATTAGATAAAAAGGTGATTCCAGTGGCATTTGAAAGATGCTGGAGTCTAGTTTCTCTCATAAAAATTTCATAAATGTTGCACGAACCATTTTTAAACTATAACAGAAACATCAGAGACTGCTCCAGAAAACAGCAAGGACAGAAACGAGATACTATCAAACCCAACTATTATTCCTTGACTATTAAACTTATTATTCTTAATAATGGAACTTGTAGACATGCCTACAAGTCCAGACACTCAAACAAAGATCCAACTCACACATAAGCATAATAATAAAGCAACTAGCACACCAAAGTTCAACCCACACGACAGACTCGACTGACTCAACTGACGTTACTAAGAACGTTCTTATTACATAAAAGGACTCCTACTTCCTAAGGAAGTGGCTCATGCTCTAACTCCTCGTAGATCTTGGGCAAGCCTTGGTTTGCTCGGAGCTCATCAATGGTTGCTTGGCATCTCTTGATAGTCTTCCCTTGTGTCCTTACCATCTCTTCTAGTTGCAGCTTCCTGTCCATCATGTCATATACAAAGTTCACCATCACCCGAGGTAGTGGCTCTAGCTGCACTGGATCTGTCATAGCCCAACCAAGCTCGGGGTGTGCACGAGGAAGGAAGCGATGGATGTCATGCTTCATGAGGTTAAAGCGAAGATAGCGAAGACCCATACATGCTTCGAAAGCAGCATCTTCAATGCTATCCTCAATGGTGGCTCGATGTCCCACATGAGAGAACATCCTGTCCAGCTGATATGCCCCCTTGTCTTGCTTGTGTGTAAAGATGCTTGCCCTTGCCTTTCAGTACGTGCTCTCTAGTGGATGAGTGTACTCCCAGCAGACGTACTCCACAGCTGGATGCCAATCCGCGAAGTAAGCAGTGAGCATCGCCACTAGGCGAACATGAGAGACAGCATCCCCTCCATTCCTATGGTAGATCCTCACAGTCCACCCCATTGGGGGAGGTGGCATATCTTCAGGAGCTTCATGTGGTGGAGACGGGGGTTGTTCTCCTCCATTTTCCTCCTCCTCACCATCTTCAACCTCAACTATTTCTGGATCTTCTTCAGGCTCAATCTCTTCCTGGGGAGGTGCTGGTGCTGGTACTACAGGGGTCTTCTCTTGCTCCTGAGGCTCTGGCTCTTGTGGCTCTTCAGTTGCAAACATGGCACGAGGTGGGTAGTATCCTCCAACGCTGATGCGGGCAGTCTTACGGTCACGAGTCATCTACAGAATTTTTAGATGAAGTTAGAATAGAGGCAAAATTTCGTAATAGAATGAGACATAAGAAGCATAAAAATTTATCAAATAACAAGAGCAAGATAGTGAGCATAAAAATAGTGTAAAGATGACACTACTTCGACCATTGCTAACTAGGCTTGCGTCCTACAGTCAACAAGAGCTCTGATACCAATTTGTCACACCCATTTATCGACCAAATGGAATGCTTACCCTTATGTGCGCCCAGAGATCAATCACACATAAGTTCACAAATTATAGCAGAAGTATCATGGCAAACGTTATTACATCACGATATTTAAACACATAGTCTTAACACAAATGTAGCGGAAGTATAAATAAAAATCTCTCTCGTGGTAGCTCCAGTCACAGGTACATTGACTGGTTGACAGCAAGACTAATAATCCTCAGGGAAGTAGGCGTAGTAGTCGCTATTACCTCCATCTGTTACCCATCCGGGATTTTTATCCAAATAAGAAGAATAAACAAGCGTAAGTACATCTCGTACTCAACAAGTGTAACATGGGGTTCATGAGGCTCAAATAGGCATAATCATGGGTTTATCAGCATGTAGCTTTTAGTTAACATGATTTTAGCATATTAATAGCATCAATAGGTCTCAATGTAAACAATAAACATATGATCCATGTGAAATGATTAATGAATAGCAAAAACATAAACATAAACAATTAATCAACTATTCCATAAGGGTCCAAGGCCACTCGTGACCGTGAGCACGGCTGTTATAACAGTTCTACACTCTGCAGAGGTTGTACACTTTCACTGTGAGTCGTGTTACCCATATGCCCGGGTTAATTACTCCCAAAACACTTCCAAGGTGAGCAGGCAGGGAATCACTATGAAGCCTTTCAAAGGTTCGTCTAACAAGTTAGGGCCGCTAGGTTTCAGAAGTCAGTCCGTGTGATACACACGCAGAGATCCACGGTCTGCTTTACCCCATTTGCGCCACAAGGGTAACCTCTAACAAGCTAGAAAAGGTCCTCATACTGAGCTAAAGCCAGAGCCATATAGCCCTCACAGTTGTACTGTAAATCCCGGATTGTCGCTTATAGATGAGTCCTTATGGAGAGCAATTAGAGCAACAAAACAACACACATGCTCTAATCCCCTTTATACAAGAATCAAAATCATATTTTAAATGTTTATTGCATATTCCTTTAATCAATTTACATGATCATAGTCCATGTTTAAGCACTAGCCATACTAATCAATGCATCATAATAGGTACCAAGGTATAGGATCAATCTCTAAGTCATCCTTAACAAGGAATAAATGCATAATGATTTTAATTGCATAAGGTGAATAGGACAACAAGGATAATCCCATGCTATACTTGCCTTGCTCAAACTGGTCCTGAAGATCTTGCTCGTAGTAAGGCTCTTGATCTCCAACGAATTGCTCACCGTCTATACTCGATCAACCATTATCAACAACACACATCCAGAGGCAATCATGCATAGACAAACAAGACTATAATTAGAACAATACACCAACAGTAAGAAAATAAAATAAAAAGGCTTTAAAATGAATCTACAACTCGCTAGGATCACACAGACGCGAAGATCACGAAAAACGGATCTAAAACGACAAAGTTATGAATTTCCGAAGATTTCCTATAGAAAAATAAATACTTTAATTAAATCTCGAAAATAAATTAATCTAAACCTACTGTACAGTTACACCATTAGATAGAGCTCGCAAATATGAATCTAACGCAATTTGAATGGATCAAATCGGATTTAAAACGAAGATTCTACGGCTAAAACAATATCAGTGGCAAATCTGTAAATATCAGAAAGCGTATTTTTCTTTTTCCGAAACGAATTACGTTTTCTTTTATTAAAAACGTATTTTCCCGAATACGCTTTGGACTGCGGGTTCTATTCTTGAAAACAACAGGGACTCTTTAGCAAAAACAACCGCCGAACCGGTATCCTTGATTTACAACCGTTGGATTAGATTTGGACGGACGGGATTGGATCGGAGGAGAGAGGGAAGATTCCGCCGGCGGCCACAGTAGCCCAGGCGGCGGCGCCATGACCGGTGAAAAACCGAACTCGCCGGAGTTCACGAAGAAGGCGCTCCCGACCACCAAATCCCGAACCGAGGGCACCAAACAAAAGAGCACAACATCGCGATCTTACCCCGCGCGAACACGTGACCGAGGAGCAGCTGGAGGGCGACGGCTAGCTCGGCAAGGCGGCGGTGGAGGCGGAGCTCGCGGCGAGGCAACCCTAGATGGTTTTTGCTGCGGCTTTGGGTGGGATGAGGAGCGGACGGGTGCGGGGTTCCGTTTTATAGCTCGGGGACCCGCTATCTATGGAAAGGAGGGAGATTCAAGCCGTCGAATCGGATCGGAGAGGGAGGGAAGGTGAGCTTCGCCGATGGAAAGCCAGAGGAAGAAGAAAGGAAGGTGGACGATGACGCTGACAAAGGGGACCCACCTGTCGGCGACACAGAGAGGAGGAAACGGCAGCGCGCGAGCTGGGCCGTTTCGCTGGGCTCGGCCGGCCCAAGGAGAGGCGGCGCGCGGGGAGAAAGGAGGGAAGCCGGGCCGCTGAAGCGGGCCGGGAAGCTGGGCTGCGGGGAAGGATGCGGCCTGGTAAGAAGAATTCCTTTTTTTTTTTTAAATCCATTTTTCAAATGGTTTTGAAATCAAATTTGAATTTGATTCAAACCACTCAACACAAAACTCCAAATGCAGCAGCATGAATGCTCAATTATGTTTCTACCCTTATATTTGATTTTAAATTTATAAAATTATTCTTATTCTATAATTGCATGCTTCACAGAAATAAATATAAAAATCACATTTTCCCTATTTTTCTTTTCTTCAAATTTTAGGGTGTTACATCGTTAAAAGGAAAAAAGACTATCGGAATATTTATATTATAAAAGGAACCACTACATGCTTGATTTATTTTAGTTAACAAGATCATGGAAAAGTAATTAGTTCAGATTAGACAAATCATATTTGGACTCAACACCGAGTTGAAACTACTCATATTTTATTTATAAACAATGTGTATAATTTAATCAAGTTAAACTTTTCCTTGCCAAAAGAAAAGAATACGAGAGAGCATCTAAACCTGTTTTATATGATTGTGTTGAAGCTAAACAAATTATAATCAAAACATACTTAAGTTGATATTAATCAATTTAATATTCATTTACAAAAGGCCACGTGACAATCCTATATTGCTTTTAATTAATTTAGAAAGCTAGTTGCACATTAATCTTAATCAAGTTAATATTTAAATTAAATTCACAAAGGAAAATGTGACATTAAACATCAACACTAACACGCATACAATGTTATCGTGATTCTAACACAACTAAGTCTGAGCAAAATAGAGTAAAACGATCTAACAACAGGTACGTACGGTGGCGATTCTGCTTCTTTATGGGCAAACCATCCTTGCATGCAGTATATAGCCATCATGTGCACCCTATGGGTGATTTCTGAAGGAGCTTATTACAGAATTTAATAGGCGTTGAGTTGGAGAGCAAACGAAAGATATATATTTGAATAATTAAATGGCTAAATTACCATTGGCTAGAGGTAGATGATTAGAAGAAAATCAGCAAAGGATGTAGCAGCAGGCAGACGTACGTGTTGTGCAAGTCCTACTGTTCCTGCTGCTAAGCAGATATGTATGCAGGCATGCCTTTGCTCGCTCGAAGACGGAGGATGGTCGGCAGGCTGCAACAGTGAATGGAAAGAGCAGAAAATCAGAAGATCTACCCGGTGCAATTCACATGATGGAGAGAGATGAACTTGTGCCTGCAGTTCTCACCGATCAAGTTTGATGACGAATTCAACCATACATGGCACAAAGGCAGAGTCGACGAGACGACGAACAATTAGGCTCAGCAGCAGCAAAGAGGCCGGTGAAGATGGCAGCACATACCGGAGGTACCCATCGGATGTAGCTGGACAGCAGTGGCGGCGAATTCTTCCTCTTGGTGAGATCCTAGGTCAGCGAGGCGGCGGCAGATTACGTACGACGGCGGCAGGCGGACTGCAGCTTCCTCGACAAAGAGCTAGGCAGTGATTCGTGAATGGCGGAGAGGCTTCAGATGATGTGCATGGCTAGGCGAGATCCAACACGGGCGGCCGCTGCGGCTAGGCGAGCAAGGCTTCTATGGCGGCGGCGGCTGGAACCCGCTAGGGCAAAGATGCGGCCTTCAACATGCTATAGATATATATAGGCTAATAGATATGGGCCTGAATAAGCATGGATGTTACGATGTCAAAAGACCTAGATTTTCTTTGAGTATAAAAGGCTAGCTGGACATATATATGTATATACAAGGGCGGCATTGACTTTGTGATGGCTTATTATATATGTCTATTTAAGATACGGCAACGTGACATATATGACATGTACAAAATTAACTCAAGAGATCAGCCGTAACGTGATCGACTTGTAAATGGCAAGATTTAGATACATGTGCATGGATGCCAACAACACAGAGCAGATTGATTCGGTGCATGGCATGATTATTAGGGAATCAAAGATGGAAAGCTAATACATATGCTAATACACGTGCAAGCATGTAAGGTACACCTTGCGTAAAGAGGTCTGGCTCATATACACGTATACACGTGACTTTGGCTTGCCTTCCTGGATTGTGATCACGTCAAAGGCAGAGATTACAAGGATTAAAAGAAATAGTTGAAAAGAAAAAGATTTCTAAGTGTCAACGAGATCGAGAGAGTGGTACAGGCCTTGATCGACTGGTATGAAGATTTCGGAGTTATTTAATTTCATGACTAAACCAATTCTAGAAAACTCAAGAATTATTAGTTTTTAAGCCACAAGAAAAATACCCTGAAGCCTCAAAAGAAATATTCAGGATAAATTTTTAGAGATATATAGATTCATGAATTATGAGCATAAATAGTGATCTAGAATACATGGAAAGGTTTTTGGGAAGCTCCAAAAGGAAAGGTTAAGATCGAGAAAGCAAAGATTTGATTATGGAAAACGGCAGAGACAAGCCGAAGAAAAGTAAACGACTTACTAAACACGGTTTAAACCTTTTTCATGAACACAACACCGAAAGTCACACAACAAGGAAACATTACATCACAAAAGCCTATCAAAATAATATGAAAAAGTTCTAAACCCCCAACTTTCTATATTTAAATTAGAAAAAAACTTAATTATCTTGAAAAACCTTATACAAATATTAAATTATTTTTATTTTATTTAATGTTTTCACGCACAACCCAAAATCAAAAATTTTGGGGTGTGACAGTACACATGCGTTCAATCAAGAATTCTCCTCTGGATTAGAATAAACTATTCTAACTTTCAAACTTATCCGTATTACCTTCAACCTTGGTGCTTCTTAGCCTTCACTTGGGTCTCGAGCAATTGAAAGACACAACAATCAAGTCAAGCACTATGTCTCAAGTTCTTTGTTCAACCATTGTTCCAGAGTTTTTATAAGTTTCAAAATAAAACTCAGAGATTCCTTTGTATGACACTCTCAAGTCTCTCAATAAATGTGGTATTTGTGGATCCTCACCAAAGCAATAAAGATGTTATGCCTTTTTCTCTTCCTACCACTAAGGCTTATGTGGAGTTCATAGGTAGGGAGAAAGGTAGAGCATACCTACAATGCATATATTATAAAGTCAAACAATGGATCCAAAGAGAGTTGAGTCATATAATCAAATCTAGATGTGCATGTGTGAGGAATATATGGTGGCTAACCTAATTCTACTTTGCTCCTTGAAAATTATCTCTCTTTTGAAACATGGAAATACTTACTAGAGAGCAGGGGCTATCTTATTCATCTCTCTTTTTTTAGGCGGGCATCTAAGTACCCATTGTTTTAGATATCTCGGACACTAATCCATTTTTTCAACTCTTTTTCTCTTTTTTTGAATAACTTTTTCATAGCCCCATGCCTCTTTTCTACAACAACACTTGAGAGAGATATCAACAAGAACTTTAGAGCATTTATTTGGTGGATGGAAAACCTGTCAAGCATGTTTTTGGTGTTCGCTCCTAGTGTAGGAGTAGAACATTTTTGGTTGGATCTAGATGAAAGGCATGTTTTTACGTATTCCCAGTGTAGGAGCAGGAGGTATATGTGGGTGGTGTGTATGTGATCTTGATTTTAAGAGCATGAAAAACCTCTCATAAGGGTCAACAAAGCATGACAAAACTCAATGCAAAAGCAAGCAGCATATATATAAAAGTTTTCCTAGCCTAAATAACATATATGGCTCTGGTGGGAATTCAAGCTTTGTCATACAGGAACTCATCATGTAGTATTTTTGTGTTTTTAAAAAAGTAAATCTCCAGAACTTTAGTGTCACTTGGAACAAGATAAACATCAGCTCTGACCATCTCATATCATATCCATTAATTACCTAGACTTAGATCAAGCATATGCTACCCACGAGTTTCAAGTTCAGAGTAAATTCTTATATCAAAACAATTTTATCCAAAACTCAGGATAATTCAAGGCTAAAAACAAGGTGCTTGAAAGGAATTACAACATAGCAACTATTCATTATTTCCATTTAAGAGATTGTTCTGAGTCCCTTTATTTTATTTAGCTCTTAAAAACAAACTAAAAGCAAACTGGACACACCTTTTATTTTGTTTTCAATTTTACTAGATCACACATTATTTCTATAGCAATATATATTTATTATAAAGATAACTTTTTATTTTGTTTCGTTCATCATTTTTTTAACTATTGAAAAGAAACTAAAATCTAAAACAAAAAGGAGAAAGAATACTTACCTGGATGCACAAGGGTGCTTCTCCCCCAAGCTAGCTCTTTCGGTGAGGGTTTGGTGTTGTAAGTCCTTCGAACCAGACTTCTCCTTGTGAAGTTTATTGATCTTGTGATGACGCCACTAATGGTGATGTCACCTTCTTCCGCCAAACCTGTCTTGGTTTTGAGTTTGATTTTTGGTTTGACAGGTTTAGGACCTTGACTTGTAGAAATTGGGAAATTGACTGTCTATCCCACACTTTGCTTGAAGTATGTCTTGCTCATAAAACAAGGTAGAGATCAAGTGCATGGGCTCTATTGGTGGGAAAACACCAACAGAACCAAAAATTTACTTATTCTTCTCTAACCTTAGGCACATTGAGCAAGATGAAGTTGATGTTGTGTGCTTTGTTCAATTATGTCATGGGTGAAAAGATCAACAGATTGAGCATGAGTGTAGCACTTAAGTATATTTGGTCCAAAGGGTTGAATTGCTTAACCAATGGAAGGATTGTCTATCTCTACATAATGTAGCATTCTTTACATGATTATGACCATCATCTTTCAAAAATAAAATATGTAGCATTTTAGCTCATTTGGTTGAGACTATGAGATCAAGAAAATGGTGCTAGGAACAAGCTTGAAAAACTAAACATGTTGAGTTAATCAGATTAGATTAAGTTGGAGTTGTAACCCAAACATGTTTGTTTCTCATTTGTGTGCCTTCTAGAATCAAGGAAAAGCCTTTTAAATAATGACTATTTACCTTAGGATATTACCTTTATCATTGGAGCGTAATGACACCAAGTGATGAAGGGTAAATGACTCATGATGGTCCTTCCCTTTTTGCTTGAAGCTTTTCTTGTTCGGCTAGTCTCGTAGCTTGAGCTATTTATGAACTTCTTGTTTCCTAGATTGCACCCTTTCTCTCTCATCCTTTTGTCATGCCATATTTCTACTCTTTGATCTTTTGACACCCTGTTAGACCTTCCGCCTCACTCATTGTTTTATGTAGTTCTTTTGTCCATGTTGAATGAGGTATGTCTTCTTGTGCAAAGTTATTGAAGTTTGTTGCGTGCCTTGTTTCATCTTTGATTTGAATTTACCTCGTGACTTATCCAAATTGAATTGAAAGTTTCCTGAAGGGGGTTAGTCCAACAAAATATCCAATATTTGCTAAGGCATTTTTTAGTTCAATAACCAAACTAGACTCCATGTCTAATTTGATTAAGGAAGCCATTTTAACCTAAGCACCTCGCTTAATTTAAAAAACCTTTGGAAGTATGTCGAGTACTTCCAAACCAAAATTTACTATGGCAGACAAAGGTAATATGAAAGCACTATAGAGATTTACTCAAACAGAGATGAAAGAACACAATTGTTGTTTAGCAAATTGAGCATGGCTTGAAGGTAGAGACAACCAAAACTAGCAACATGGCAAAAGATTTTTTAGTTCACCCTCCTAGACTTGAATTTTGTAGCAAAATCAAGTTGGGATGATAGAACTCTTATATGCAAATGTGATTCAATGTTGCATGATCATTGGTCGAACATACCTGACGTTGTCATCCTTCATTTTTTCTGCTTCGAACCTAGAATGGTTAGTAACAAAAATACCTGAAGAAATATGTTCAGAACTATATTTCTATGCTCACTTCACAAGGGCATCATAGCAGAAGGTGAAAACTCATGTTATCTCTCGAAAGTGCTTGCTTTAGGATAGAAACTCATTCTTGGGAAACCTTTGAATCATGTTTCAAATTGGTGAAGTGATTTCCCCTCCAACACCAATCTTTGTGTACCTATCTCAAGATTCACACAACGAGATCTGCAATATTTATGATAAACATATGCATCTACAACCACCCCTTTCAAAATTTTTATGAGTACGAAGCATGAGGGGGTTGAAGATCTCGTGTGCGGTAATGTTGGAGAGACCAATTAATTCAGGAGATTTCTCATGCGAGCATGGATTTGATGAGGTGTTCATGAAATAATTTCCAGGCTCATCAATTTCATCTTTCTTCTCAAGCTCCAAGGATGTTTCTTCATGAATGTCTATAGGGAAAAACATTATCTCCATCATTCCATGCCTATGACATTCATTGGACGTTTTATTGTCCAAAATTTCCCATGGATTGGTGGCTCTCGGGTTGATCTTGTCTAAGGCCTCCTCCAAACTTGGATGAGTCATGTTTGCAAAGGGAATTGACTTTAACTCAACATTTGAATCTAGGCCAAGTTTGGATTCTACCAATAAGGCTTTGTCCCTGTCCATCCATTCTTTAACAATGGCATAAGAGTCTTCATACATTCCAGCCATTGTCTTTGCATTTCTTGGTCATCCTTTTGGTCTTCATGACTCCTATGCTTCGATTGTCTTAGTGGATTTCTAGGGTCATTATGAGACTTAGGAGAAAAAGCATAAGAGGGATCATTGGGGTTAAGGATGGGTTGAGATATGGATTTAGATAAGACATCTAATGTGGACATAGAAGGGGAGAGGATAGGAGTGGCTTCTAAATGGCTTGGCTCTCCTTCTATGGAATCACAAGACATGCCATCCTTGAATTCTTTCTAACGTCCTATATGGGAATAAGGACATTTTCTAAGGTCTCTTCTTAAGAGGATTTGAATTATATTCACTTGAAGGTCTCTTATGAGAAATTAATTTTCTCCCAAAATCAACACCAAAGAGGTCATCCTTAATTTCAATAGGGATTTTCAAAGGTGGAATTCCTTCTTCTCTTGGGGGATTTTAGGGTATTGGTGGTTCAGGATTGATAGCTAAATCTTGGGATCGAAGTGATTGTTATTTGGCTACCAAAACTTCCTCTTCTTGTTCGGGAGATGATTTCTTCTTTTTCTCGAAGAGTTCATTAGGAATGCTAGTGCAGGGAGTCTTTCCACTAATTCTATCAAGCATAGCCCTTGCTTCACTAGTAGACAAATGAAGGAAAGCTCCTCTAGAGGTTGCATTAAGGGATTCCCTGGAATCGTTGCTAAGACCCATGTAAAAAATGTTGATGAAGTATAGGGTCTTGAATGGCAAGGTCTAGGCCAGTGATGATGAGTTCATTAAAATGATCCCACGATGTGCCAAGAGATTCATCTTCTAGTTGTCTAAAATTTAGAACCTCTTTTCGAAGGCTAACTAGTTTGGAGATGGGAAAGAAATATAAACAAAATTTAGAGCATAATGTTTTCCAATCTCCTTGCATACTTTCTATGGTTTGACTATACCAATGTTTAGCTCTTCCTGTCAAAGAGAATGGAAACAACTTCCATCTTAAGTTTATTTCAGACATACCAGCGATATGCATGCACAGGTTCGTTCAAACTCTAATAGGTGTGAGTATGGGTTTTTGTTGCCTTCTCCCAAGAAGGATTTATCCTGAATCAATTTTATAAAACACGGGCATAGCTCATAGCCAGTTGTTAGGATTGGCTCTATAGATTTTGGTGGCCCTAGGCTTGCACTCGTGGGTTTAGCATATTAATAGATAGGAGTGGAATTCATAATGGAAAAGAAAAGAAAAGAATGGAGGAATAAAAGGATAAAAGAGTATGATACAAGGTTAAGCTAGGTTGGAAGTTAACTCAGCAACTGTTTCCCCGGCAGCGGCGCCAGAAAGGTTGTTGGTATAATTATGACACACACAGATAAATCAGCAAAGCGCACAGAGATCATTGTAGCTTTCACCCGGAAGTATTACAAGTATCGTATCCACAAGAAAACGAGGCTAACTACCGTCCAACTTAACCCGGAGTAGCAACAAGACTTAAGAAAGTCAGGAGTGTAGAGGAGATCGCTAAGGTCTTCTAGTTCTAATCTCAGTAAGCTATGTCTTCTACTATTCTATCCAGGGACATTACTAAGGAAGAACACAAACAGAATATGCTCTTCCTAGTAACAAGATCCTGCTAGGCCTACAAACGGGAGGTGGACTATAGAGGATTCAACGAGGCTATAAGAGTCACCCTCGTGAGCTACCACCGATCCAGAATGTAGAGTACATCCACGAGTTACCGAGTCTAAACACCATGCTTACACTATGAATAATACTTTAACCTAAGGCCGATAGATTAAAGCACTCAAAAGAGACTCGTAAACCAGAAGAACAATATAAACATTGCTTACTTAAATCAGAAGTTGATTACCAGAGAAATCTCAAACATAGGTTGACTTTCGTCGAGGTACAAGCCGTAGAGAGAGCACCGATAGGCCGGCAGCTCCTCCAAACTCTTCGCTTACTCTCCATCTCTCTGTTTCTAAAGACTAGATCCTAATGAGGATTGATCTTCTCTTGATAGCTAGCTCTGATCCTGATGAGGAGGATATGAATTAGGGTTTCAGGATGGCTCTAGGGAAGGGGCAGGGGCTAGTATATAGGGGAGATGGAGTAGGGGGCAAGGAATTACCACGTCATCGATCCGCGTCAACTCTCTCGATCACTGTTGGATCAACCGGCCTAAAACCGCCTTAAAATCAACGGTGTAGATCGTAGGAAGGAGTATGAGGCCGCGGAGGGCGAGTGGGCTCCCCACTAGGCCGGGCGGCCTCCCTAATGGGCCGGCCGACCCACTATGGTGGAGTTTCGACCCAAGCTTCATCGTGGTGTCTTCTAGAACCTTCTAGAGTTGTCTTTCGTAGTTTTCGCGAGTTGAATCACATGTTATCGTCGGTTCACTTGTTTGGAGTGTATGACAGTGGTCCTGGGGCTGTTTTCTAGATAAATCCTCCTGCATATAAATATTCACCAAAGCTCGTGGAATTCATTAGTTCAAACCCCTATACCTATATTTGGGGATGGAATTAAATATTTATGTAGGTTATGTTGACGGTGTATAATTGAGGTTAGTGACTGTCAACATGTACCATGCATGGATGCATCCAAACCATAGTATTACGACATAAACAAAGGAAGCATGAATTCATATGATCAAGTTTATATTTTCATGGAGACAAACACGAGTAAAGGAGTTGGTGAACATTACCTTTGCATACCTAAGTGTACTTACCAGCAACATACGTCGATGATGCTTGGAACTGTTGCAGCGGTGGCTTGATTGCATATGGTCCTTCTCAGGCGAGTAACAAGGCTAGGTCACACAAATAGTGTGCACAGACCACGGGCCTTGGTGGTAGAGGCAAAGGTCTAGAATAGGAGCACCGTCTTACGGCTCCTTCTCTTTTATTTTTTATATATCATTTTCTTTTTCTTCTCTCTTTTTTAGCTCTTTTTTTCTTTTTTTAACTCTCTCCCTTTTTCTTTTATAGTAGCTAACATCGTCATTTTCTCTCTTTTTTTAGTAGGATGGTCTTTGGTATGCATGGAACTCGGGATTCTCAACGCCCTCCCCTGCACTTTGACTTTTGTGAAAGTCAAGTGTGTAGGGGTCTCCTTTTGAGTGTGTTCCATTACCAAGGATCATCAACGTATGTAGTTTATGCAACTCCCATGATTTCAAGTATCGTATGCCCCCTGTTCTTCTTGATCTTTAACCTGTAATGGTTAGCAAGCAAGAATACTCGAAGGTGCATCCTAATAACGCGTTCTTGCTTTTTATTGAAGAGGAAGTTGTGCATGTGTTTTTTATTCTCTTTTTTAAGATAATCCAAGGTATCTCCCAGCATTGCTTTGTTTATGGTCACACACTACACCACAACCTTTAAACCGCAGCTGATTTGGAGTTGCTGAAAGAGGTGTACAACGATGGACAGTCAGTTGCTAAAGGTTCCCTGCAATTGTTAATGAAGCCATCGTTATATGTACATCATCCTTAGCAACGGACGGTTCGACGGTCCAACTTTTAGCGAAAGACAACATGTTAGAGCTTTTAGCAACCAACAGTTCATCGCAGTAAGAACTTTTAGCAACTAACAGTCCATCGAGCTCAATTAAATATGTAAAAAAAAAGTTAAGACAGATGTATTTAAAACTGTGTAAATTGGACCAAACATTCAGGACCAATACAATGTTCAAATTACATTGTACAGATTTTGAATGACATACACAAATGATCACATTAGACATACTCATTCAATTGTCAAACTCCATTACATATGCAATCATGTCACTTAAAATCAAGCTATACTTGTCTCAAGGCACATATATATACAACTGATGAACAAAAACAAACTAGCACTTGTTATCCATGGAAGCCATAAAAAATTAGGTAAAAGCTCAAAATACACAACCATCAGTACTTAGTTGGGTTCATGTCCACCTCTGAGAAGATCTTGCAACACCTTGAGAAGATTTGCGTCTAAGAAGATTCTGCAACACCTTGAGAATATCGCCTCTGAGAAGTTCCAAGAACACTTTGAGAAGACCTTGATTGCCTACAACAAACCTGCATAAGGTACAAGATTATCGAGTGGAACTGCACTATCTTTTGTCTAATCCACACATCCAGTACATGTAAATCTATGTGTTCGAAAGAAACTAAAATTTGCATATTAGCACAGAAAGCAGTAAATTGACACAGGGTGACAAGAACATACTACAGATCTCAAAATAAATGACCACCAAGCCCTTATGTTTTAACTAACACTCTAGATGCATTGTATGATACAGATAGGTTAGATATTGTTTAAGGAAGAGCCTGCAGTGCCATTATCAATGTATAGTAGCCATAAAATTAACCAAAAGTACTATGCAAATACAGATAAAGAAATGGCACTCCACTATATTGTTACAGTCATCAAGTTGCCAGATCATGATGGAAACTATGTACTTCTGAAAGAAATGACATGCGATGGATCAAGTGGAGAAATTATCATAATCTAGTATATGCAGTGTGATATCAACAGGCAAAGTATAGAAATAAATCAAAGACTAGCTGGTCCCCCGCGCTTCGCCGCAGGATGGATTTTGTCTGGCTGGTACGCACATGGATCCTTCTTAAGAGTACAGAGTAGGTTGGCGTGTAACACATAGGTATGGTCATAAAAAAAATAAAAAACACATACATATAGCCAAGGACGTTGTGATTGAAGACAGAAACTGCTGCATTCTTCAAGCACGACACCTCTATAATTAGAAGATCTTCGAAATCATTGGGCCAAACCAAAGTAGGCTGCATCTCTGTTTACATAAATGGACAGCATTAGTAATCCTATCTGGAAAACTTTGCGGCATACTGTACTGTACATGATCATGGATACTGAAAGCATGTCATTAGTGGCACACACCGAACAGCTTCATCATCATTTTTGAATTTTGGGCACAAAAATTCATTACTTGATCTCAGAGAGGAAGATGGTATGGGCACCCAAAACATACAGTGTCGACCGTGCCTGCATTCCCTTGACTAATTAGATGCTGTGAGAAATATATCACTGTAAATTACGGAAGAAGATAAAATTATAATTGAGGAGCATAATGATATAACATTCATTGGGCTAAATATTCATAAGCCCTTCTGCAAATAGTAAATAGACATTAAACATTTAAGCATGAGATCCATCACTGTAACTTCAGCGAAGCAAATGAACATGCCCACATTGGCAGCCTACGCCATGGGTATGGCAAAGCGCAACATTGACATTATTGAATGGTAAATCATTGACAGCACAAACTGTTGGTATGAGGCA
The DNA here is from genome assembly GCA_022457205.1 of Saccharum spontaneum. Lineage (NCBI taxonomy): Eukaryota > Viridiplantae > Streptophyta > Magnoliopsida > Poales > Poaceae > Saccharum > Saccharum spontaneum. Next base: position 42,086,184 of record CM039595.1, on the reverse strand, counting down.
AAAAAATAAGAAAATCTGTGGACCAGATAGTATCAAGAGTATCTGGGAGACAAGAAAAAGGACAATGGCAATAGTAACCATTGTGTTTGGTTACATAATCTATCATAGTGTATCATCAACATTTGTGAATAAAGAATACACTATATAATACGTACGTAATAATAGAAAATAAACTCATATGTAATTAACAATAGCACATACATAAATAGATATGTACATAGGAAGCTCAGGAATATGACATTAACTGAGGTATGCACTACAGGCCTAAAGGTAGGTTCCATTGATGATTAAAGTCCTTACCTCCTCCTTGTCGATCATGAAGTATCAAACAAATTTATACGACGTCTGGTCTTCCTTTTATTTATTGAACTGCATCCGAAAACCCATCAGCATCTTGCGTCATTCCTTCAGTTTTCCTGAAATTAAGCATTCAAAATTTATATATAAGAACCTAATCTAAGCATATCAACAGAAACAGGCACTACGAGGCAAAAAAAAGCCTAACAATAACTGAATCATTTTTTGCATCTTTTCATCTCAAGTCTGGTGGTGAATGGCTAATTGGAAAAGAAAAACACAAGAATTCCCAAGTGCACTGAATTGCTGGCCGCAGATATGATGAATCTTCATAGCACCCAAACTGGAGAATGTATAGGGATGTGGTGACATTTGTCCGAACATGTGATGGCGACACCAGTGACTTTCCAATTAAAATAGGACTGCATCAGGGGTTAGCTTTGAGCCCTTATTTATTTGCTTTGGTAATGGATCAGGTCACAAGGGACATACAAGGTGACATCCCTTGGTGTATGCTCTTTGCTGATGATGTGGTGCTAGTTGACGACGGTAGGGCAGGGGTTAATAGGAAGTTACAACTATGAAAGCACACGTTAGAGTCGAAAGGGTTCAGACTTAGTAGGACCAAGACCGAGTACATGAGGTGTGATTTCAGTGCGACTAGGCATGAGGAGGGAGACGTTAGCCTCGATGGACAAGTGGTGGCCAAGAAGGATACTTTTTGATATTTAGGATCAATGCTACAAAAGGATGGCGACATTGGTGAAGATGTTAGGCATAGAATTTCAGTCGGCTGGTTAAAATAGCGTCAAGCTTCTGACGTCCTCTGTGACAAAAGGGTGCCTCAGAAGCTGAAAGGTAAGTTCTATAGGACGGTGATTCGCCCGGCGATGTTATACGGTCCTGAGTGTTGGCCTACAAAAAGATGACATGTCCAGCAATTGAGTGTAGCAGAGATGCATATGTTGCGTTGGTGTTGTGGGCACACAAGGAGGGATAGAGTCCGGAACGACGATATTCGGAATAGGGTTGGGGTGACACCAATTGAGGAGAAATTGATTCAACATTGGTTGAGATGGTTTGGATATGTTCAACAGAGGCCTCCTGAGGCGCCGGTGCATAGTGGGGTTCTAAAGTGGGCTGATAATGTAAAGAGCGGTAGAGGTCGACCTAAACTGACTTGGGATGAGTCCATTAAGAGAGACCTTAAGGAATGGAATATCTCTAAGGATTTAGCTACGGACAGGAGCGCTTGGAGACTGGCAATCAACATGCCTCAACCGTGACCTCTTTCTGCCTTTGTGCCCTCTGTGTCCCTTTATGTGTCTCCCTGTTTCTCGTCTCTTTTGGGTTTCATCTCTAGCCTACCCCAACTTGTTTGGGACGAAAGGCTATGTTGTTGTTATTGTTGTTGTACCCAAATTAGAGAATGAATGGATAGTCATGATAGCATACACAAAACTTGACAGTGCAGCTATCTAAAATTGAATCGTCGCAGCGACCAAACTGGAGAATCGATGAATACCCATGATGGCATACACCAAACCTAACAATGCAGCTATATAAAATGATAATGCTGTAGCTATACATTTAATTGGAAAAAAAAGAAAGGTTTGAGCTGCAAGAACAAATAAAGCATGATATTGAAAGTTACTGCTTACACAATCATGAAGCTATTGAACTCTTCTTTGAAGATGATACAAAGCTAGTAAGAAAAAATAGGAGCTTATACAGTGGCCAGTCTATAGATGGTTGTAAAAGTGTATGGAGATAACTTACCTTCCTGGTTCCTGCGACGTAGCAAATGTCATATGTTTTCACTAATGCCTAATAATCGATGTTCTCACTGTAGTTCCGACTGAAATGCAAGGAACGGTTAGATCCGTTTCAAATAAACTGAAAAATCCTCGGATTCACTAATGCCTAATAATCGAAGCTGTCATTGTAGTTCCTGCAGATCGATTTTTATTTACTAAATCAAACCAAAAGCTTTACACCTACTAATTTCTACCCCTACAAATCCTGAGAGAGCGGCACTACACCTACTAATTTCCACCACTACTATTCAGATCTGAGATTGAGAGTGATGAGGTTGTTGTCCCGATCTTCACGATGTAGGATCTTGATCTTGATAACTAGCTGATAACAGCCGATAACTTGTTGCAAGCAGCGATAACTAGTGCAACCTGACGACACGCACAAGGAGCCAACCACCGTCTCTATACGGCAGCCTGAACCAAGGATTCGCCCAACCACACTCTCAAAGAAACCAACCTACGCAACCTGGAATCAATGGACCAGGAGCACGGATTGGGTGCCGATGACGCGGCCGCTTCTGTAATCTCCGCGAAGGAAGACACAAGAGCAAAGGTGTAGAGATCTCTCTCTGGTTTTTGTTAGCACACAGCTGAACAAAGTGGTCTGTATTCAGATTATCCAAAAGCCCTCCTTTGTTTACAAGCATAAGAGTATTTATACAAGGAACAACCCTCCTGTATAGGTGTGATCATGAGATGGAAAATAAAAGAATAGAATGTGAAAAGGCTTCCACGAAATGAGTTTCTAGGAGTCCACACGGCTGTCAGTTTCCAAAGCAGTCTCCACTAAAAGTGTCATAACTCCCTAGTGGGAAGTCCAAATGACGATCTGTTTCTTGAGTGTTAAACTAGACTCAATAAGCTTTCCATCCATATATGCCATGCACCATGTAACGTCGTAGACTGGTACAGTTTTGCATGGGAACTTGAACAACATGCATGCTGTTGACCACCTGACCAGTCCTCACTAAATCTGATCGGACGCTATGGGGAAAATTCCAATCTGGTCGGGGCTGATTGCATTGGAAAATAGACTTGATAAGCTTTCCAAAATGTCCTCATGGACCTTCATAGCTTTTGTGAATCAAGAGTTATGGTCGATTCTTCCTGCTGGTTCCGTCGCGCTGGACTGGCCCAAGCTGGTGGTCAGTGGTCTGGTCCGAGCTGGTGGTCGGATTCTTCCTCCTCTTCATGTATTTTCCTAAGTACAACCAAAGTAGCACTCTTAGGTAGTATAACATTCTCACAAGTGTTAGAATTAAGATCAGTTAGGAACGAATTCACTTGCTCTTGTAGTTTCTTAGCACGACTTCTTGTAAGTGGTCCTGGATTTGTGATATTCATGTTGGATGCTGAATGATTGTCACTCGAGGAAGCACGTATGGCTGAGATGTCCTCATCAGAGAGAGAGAAGCAATACCTCGCGTCGATAGGAAGGGCTCCAACAACGTGCGGCTGTGAAACCCAAGATGCGCCGGCGTCGTGGAGGCAGCTTCACCCTGCTTGCTGGAGTGGATGTTGCAGGAGGCTACTGGCAGTGCAGACTCGCAGAGAAGGTGGCCAGCGACGTGGACTAGCATAGAGGCGGCCGGCAGCGTGGACGCGCGGGAGGCGGCTGGCGGTGCGGAGACATGGGTGGTGGTGGCGGGGCAGGAGGCCTGACGGCGGGGCGAACGTCTAGGCCCGGGCAGCCGTCTGGGGCAGGCGGTCGGGCGGCGGGGCAGTCGTCCGGGGCTGGGCAACCGGCGAGGGCGAGCAGCCAGGAGGGTGGGCTTCGGTCTTGGTGAGGGAGGCGGGCATTGGTCTTGTGTGGAGGTGGCGCGTGTGGAGGGGGCAGCAGGAGCAGGGAGAAAGAACTGCTGTGTGTATTTGGTCTTGGTGAGATGGGCTAGGGTTTACACATGACTTTTGGGCCAAAATTTCCGCGGGAGCGGGCTAAAAACATCGCGCCAATGGATATTGATATTTAGTGATGGATGATCTAACTCAGTTACTCATATATAGCGACTCATGATCCAACGCAAAAGAAAAATATTTATAGCAATGGACCATCCATCGCAGTATTTGATATTAGCAACTAACGATTCGAGGACCAGCTTTGGTGACTCACCGTTCAACGCTAATGTCAACTTTTAGCAACAGTCGTTAGATGTTATTGTAGTGTTGTGGTGTAGTGACAAGATGGACCCTAGGAACTTCATCTTGCAACTAACAATGGTGGTTTAGTTCCCAACTTCACCACCAAGCATTTAACATTGTCGTCAAAGCTGCAAGGTTAGTACCTCAGTGCATCCACGAGATTTGCAATATTTGTGATAAACATATGCATCCACAACCATTCTCCTAAAAAGCTTGCAAACAAGGATCCATAGATGGTTGGGATCTTCGTGGAAGCACGTGGAACTAAGTGTGGTGTCCATGGCACAAAAGTTTCCATTTTTAAGAGATATATCATGTAGAGTCAACGTTGAATCTCGACCACTATCGTGAACAACGTTTTGATGGCCAGAGGGACATTGCTTAAGTTCGAGCGAGGGTGATGAAGGAACGAATGGGGTTGCAAATTTTACCTCCTTGAACAGATCATTGTTGGGATGATGCTCCGCCTTTGGGATATCTGAGTGAGTGGCAGAAGCATTTTTCCCAGACTCTTCACTAAGGCTCCCATGGGAAGGTTTTTTCTTGGAAAAGATTGTCCAAAGAGTGGCCTATGAGAAGCTCAAATTCAAGGATGGCATAAATATGGAAGCTCAAGCAAACCTCGGTTTCATTAATTTCAATTGGCACGACCCTAGCAATCCCACAACATTCGAAGATGAGTCCTGATGGACTTTTAAATAGCTTGTTGGTCGGAACTAGCGGGCTTTTGCCCAAAACGGTTTCCACAAGGAATTCTACATGATATTAGTCTTGACCGTGGGGTGTGTTGGGCTTCTATAATAGTCCCCCTTAATGAACAAGGCATGGTTGTGGAAGGCGAAAGAATCCAAATTGCTTCAGAAGAACGTTTTACTTCCAACAACCATTTCTTTGATGGCTCTATTTTAGGGGAAACTTCCTTAGTGGGATGTGTAAGCTTGTTGTGCCCAAAATATTTCAAGGTATTGCCAAAACCTTCAAATTCGATAGGGAACTCCGATGATGGATTAGTGTTTCCTTCGGTGTTCATGGTTCGGGTGAGGGCTCATGAGTCAAATCTAAGGATGTTATAGGTTTGGATTCCACTAATGTGGACTCCTCCACATTCGACATGGCTTTCGCCTTGAGGGATTTTGTTCTTACAACAGAAGAAGTGTATTTGTTTATGAAGTGCTCAAGGTATTCTACTTGTTTCGTCATAGTTTTGTGTGTAAAACGACCTCCGATAGTCACGTCTAGGCATAGGTTAGCATGTACGTCAATACCTAAACAAAAGAGACACAACAATACTCTGTTGGGTAAAGATAGGTCTGGGCCGACATGTATTATCATTGAAAACCTAACCCAGGCTGCACCTATGGACTCCTTCTCGCACTGCTCAAAATCAAGGATCGCCCTTGGTAGAGAGCCAATATGGGACATGGGGAAAAGTGCAAGACAAAACTTGTCTTTAAGTTCATCACAGTCCCCATTCGTACTTTCTACGGCAAATGTATACCATTGTTTCGTCCTCCCTGTGAGAGAGAAAGGAAATAATTTCCACCTTAGAGTTTCTTGTGTCATGCCCGAGATGCTCAGGCATGAACACATTTCCTCAAATTCTAGCAGGTGATGGCAGGGGTTTTCGTTATCATGCTAGTAACGGTAGATAAGTATCATTTTTAACCGTCAATGAAGCATGAAAAAGGACCTAAATATAATTACCATCTAGATATAGGGTTTACACTGACAGAATTCCATGAGTTTTGGTGAATGTCTATTTCTGCAGAGGGTTATCAGAAAAGACCCAAAGGAGGTCCACATGTCAGATTTACATAGAGATAAAAAGGCTACGTATACAAAAGAAGAATCTAGAAGACACGAGAATGCACTGGACTGAAGGAGGGGCCCACCTATCACTAGGGCAAGGCGGCCGCCCTGGTGTCCCCACTTTTCAGCCTCCCCTTCCAGGGTCGGTTCTCCACCGCCTTTGAGGTCCAATATCAATCCTCCATTAAGGTCGGTTTGATCCGAAGGCCGAGATTAATCTGAGGGGGCTATATAAACGGGCCCAGACCCTAGGGTTTCAAGGGCTTTATCATTAGTTGTCATTCAAGAGAGAAGCCACCTGATCAAGCCAGAGAGCCACCATCTCAATTAGAGCTCCATAGTTTAGAGCATAGCTATATAGGATTAGAACTACAAGGAGGCAAGCATAGCTTGGTTTTCGGATCTATCAAGAGTTTGCTTGGTAATTCCTCGTGATCTCTCCTACTTTATATTCGTTCTTGTATTATTCATATTGTTCATCTGCTACTATTAATATGACTTTGGTCTATTCTACTATATTGGATATGACTTTGCTCTATTTGCTTATATTCTCAATTATAATGTTCTTAGTTTACTTTGATTACATGCTTGGCATAGTAGGATTAGACTTATATTCAAACATTGGATCGTATAGCGCTCGCTCATTGATATCATGGGTGAGTGGACAATATTGTGTAGGCGTGGTGCCTATACCGTATTTTCCTGTGATTGCACCCTATATTCCGGATCGTGTGGTAGTTCGCGGGTGTGACATTCCTGTTAAGTCCTATATAGTCCACCTCCCGAATGTAGACCATGTAGAACACAACTATTATAAGGAAAGGCTGGCTATGTTCATGATCTTTCTGCATAATATCTCTATGTGTAGATATAACATTGTCTTGCCCTGATTGCCAAGTGTAATTGCACTAATCATTGTATGCTTTGACTTATAGTTAGAATAACTTAGGATTTATCCTCGTAGATCGTCCTAATACCATGCTAGTGCTATAGACTTAGAGTACTCTATTGAGATGTTTATCATTTATTATGTGGCTATGTTCTTATCATTTATCATTTATTTATATCTTATCTTGTGACACTTACCCTGTATGAGAAGATAGACAAAGTCATGGTTACACTCTCCATTATGACATGTAGTGATGCTCATGCCCATTATCATTAGCTTTCCCTTCCCATGGGTAAAAATATAAATAATGATACCTGGATTACTCTTGTAGAATGCTACATCGGTATTATCTATGCGCTTGCAGATATCATATTATTTTAAGAGAGCATTTGCATTTATTAGTACCAGCATTTCTGGCGCCATGCTAGGGATGACAACCTAGAATTTTAGTGGTGTTAGAAGTGTCAACAAGCATTCTTGGCGTCGTTGACGAGGAAGGTTGATTAGGCTATTCACAAAGGATAATGAGCCATCACTTGCATCCACTAATGTGATCGAGAAACCATCATTTCTCTACTCGTACAGCCTTACCCTTGTCTTTTGTCTATTTATATATATCATATGTAGGGTAATGTATGACCAGGTTTGACCATCCAGAAAATTTCATTGAAGATCTAGAAGCATTAATCAGAAGGACTAGAGCCAAGCTAAAGAAAGTTTGAGTATCATCATCTCAGCTCAAAGCTCCAACTGAATCGGAAGACCACCAAAGCGTATTTCGAAGCTTAACACCAGAGTTCGAAGCTATGGCTAACAAGTCACTCCATGAGTTCTCAGCTCCAACTATGGACAATATCAGTACTGGACCTGCTGAGGACATTGATCGGCCATTTGAGCTCAAGCCTATGCTCATCAACATGGTGCAAGCTAGCCAGTTTTGTGGGAAAGCACATGAAGATGCTAGTGCTCATCTCCAACATTTTCTGGAGATTTGCAGCACATTCACCATCAAGGATGTCCCCAGAGATGCCATACTACTTCGCCTCTTCCCATTCTCACTCTTGGGGAGAGCAAAGCAGTGGTTTTATGAAAACAAGGAGAAGAACACTACGCGGGCACTCTGCTCTATCAATTTCCTGGCGAAGTTCTTTCCCATGGGCAAGACGAATGCTCTTCATGGGAAAATATCAAGTTTTTAACAGCAACATGATGAGTCTGTACCAGAAGCATGGGAGCGCTTTCAAGATTACATCCTAGAATGTCCTCATCATGGAATGGAGAATTGGCTACTCATGCAGACCTTTCATCATGGGCTCAACAACAGCATCCGTGAGACCGTGGATGCTACTGCTGAAGGTGCATTCTTATCACTTACTATTCCTCAAGCCACAACTCTTGTGGAAAAGATGGCATCCAACCAAGGTTGGAGTGAAGAAAGAACTCAAACCCGCAAGAGAGGTGGAGGTATGCACCAGCTCAAGGAGGTAGACATGCTGTCTGCCAAGATAGACCTACTGATGAAAAGGCTCGATGAGAGAGCCGGTGAGAAGAATGAAGTCATGCACATTCATGATTCCTGCATGACTTGTGAAGAATGTGGAGAAACTAGGCATTCAGGCAACAACTGTCCAGAGTTACAAGAGGATGTGAACTATATCAACAACAACTACTATCGTCCTCAACAGAATCAAGGTTGGAATCAACAGCAAAGGCCTAACTACTCAGGTAATTATCAAGGTAATAATTCTTTTAATAATTTCAATCAGCCACCTTTAAGAGAGTTAGTTCTTAATCAAGGAAAATTAATGGATAACCTATCTAAGAAATTAGCATCCAATGATAAAATGCTAGAAACAATTAATAATAGAATGGATAGCTTTTCAAATGCCATTAAGAATCAGCATAGCTTTAATAAAATGATTGAATCATAAATATCTTAGCTTGCAACTGTTGTTCCTCCCGCTAACCAAGGTAAGATTCCGGGACAACCGGAAGAATTAAAATTTGCAAATCTCGTAGATATATTTAATGTAGGAAGCTACTGGAGTGATCCTTCAACTGGAGGATGGAACGATGAAACTCTGCCAATCAAAAAAGGCAATCCAGGGAGACCGGTCATTCCGATCTTCATTGGGAGTGTGAACTTCAATGAAGCTATCTGTGACTTCAGTGTAAGCGTCAACATCATGCCTAAGGTAATTTATGAAAGAATGTTTGATTATCCTTTATTATACACAACCATGTGCTTGCAACTTGTAGACCATTCACTCTACTACGCCAAAGAAATCCTAGAAGACATCTGTGTGCGAGTTGGCAGCTCATATGTTCCTGTAGACTTCGTGGTGGTAGAGACAGGAGGTGATGAGAAGTCACCCATCATTTCGGGACGGCCATTCTTGAACACTGCTGGAGCTATCATCTACGCCAATAGTGCTAAGATCTGTTTCAACATCAAAGGGAAGAGGGAAAGTTTCTCTTTCATGAATCGAGTACTACAATTCCCCGCACATCCACAACACACCTACGAGCCGAAGAAGAAGAATAACAGGAGGAACAAGAACAAGAATAAGAACAAGAAGCCACAGACAGAGACAGTGAGGATGGTCACTACAGTCCACAGGAGCATGACCATCAGCTCAAGTCCCCGTATCTGATCAAGAAGGATGATCCAGGCATCCTAACCATCGAATGCACGATCAATAGAAGCTCCTTTCAGAAAGCTATCTGCGACACCGGATTGGGGGTCAATATAATGGCCAAGGTAACCTATGAATACTTATATAGAACTATGCCCCTGTATCCCACCTATGCGTAGTTGCAGATGGTGGACCAATCATTTTGATTCGTGGATGGAATAGCAAAAGACGTTCCCGTATAAATTGATGACCACTTCATCCCCATTGACTTCCTAGTCCTAGACATGGGAGAAGATGAGTATGATCCACCCATTATCCTTGGAAGACCATTCCTGAACACCACCAAAGCCATTATCTACATTGGAATAGGACAAGTGCACTTCTAGTTCCCTGCAAGAAAGGTACGTAGAAGGCGCCGTAACCGTCACCAGAAGAATCAGACCTCTAAGAATGGATGGGCTGACTATGACGGAGAAGTATCAAGATATGAAGATCGATATCCTGAAAAAGAGATTTCCCCTGAGGAGGAAGCTATAACACCAAGAGAGAGTGCACCAGTCACTGTGGAGAACAAAGAAGAGAAGACAGTACAACAAGCTCCTTCCTCGAAGTGAACCTCACCAACAAAACAGGTATGGAAAGTAAAGATAAAATCAGTATCGAATTCAACTCAAGAGGAGGTACAACCAGAGGCACCATTCAAACCATCCGAGGTGCCCCAGGAAGTTTGAGCGATCAAGAGGTCTTATTCAGAGGACCTAAATCACCGAACACCGCGCCAAGAGGTAAACTTGGTAGTTATCAATAATTTCCTTTTCAGCACTGCGTAATTTTTCCTCAGCATATTTACTTTCCTTAATTGCATAATTAGTTAAACTTTATTTCCGCATTAGAAAAGAAAATAAAAATGTCATGCATTCTAAAAATATTAAGCCCCATGTGAATAAATTTGTGGCATAAAACCCATAAGTATATTCGCTGTGGTGGCATAAAAATAAATATGCATTCATCACAGTTACAATTCCTTGCATAATATAAAATATATAAATACAAAAAATATTGATAGAGAGATCCTAGTAATTAAAGACACATATGTTAAACTAGATACTCAAGGCTGAGAGGTTTATCATTAACGCTTAATCAGTTCCACAAGCTTTGTTGTCTATTCACTACAAGATTTTCGGTCAAATGCAATGCCAAAAAAGTGTAGCAAAAGACCCAAAAATGGTAGCAATTGTACTTTTGCTACCATTTTGTTTTGGTTAAATGTCGTTGCACTTGTAAGGGTAGCAATAGCAGAATGCAACGGGTTACATTTTAGTTGCGACACACAGCCCCTCTATTGCAACACTTTTGACGCTTTTGCAACACACGGTGAGTGTTGTAACAAAAGCAATTGCAACCACTATGAGTGTGGTAATAGTATCAATTGCAACGAACTAGGCGTTGCTAGCGATACGTATTGCGACACGCTGGTCGTGTAGCAACACAATGCAATCGCAACGCAACACAGGTGTTGCAATTGTGGTTATTGCTACGCGGAGGAAGCATTGCAATAGAGGTTCTCTATTGCCACGTCACCTAAATGGTTGCTATAGGTGGCTTAGGTTATTGCAACGTCTATTTAGGTTGGTTGCTATTGAGAGGTCCTCTATTGCCACGTTTCTGAATGGTTACTATAGATGGCATGGGCTATTGCCACGTTACTTAGGTTGGTTGCTACAGATAGGTCATCTATTGCCACGTTACTAACTAGCTGGTTGCTATAGGTAGATTCCTCTATTGCCACCGTCATCTTTTTGTAGTTGCAAGAGATAGGTTCTATATTGCCACGATTATCGTACCTATTGCCACGACTAAATGTGGTTGTTATATGTGCCATCATTTATTGCAACGCTAGATTAATATATTAATAATTCATGTTGCGACGCTTTGTTTGGTAGCTTAAATCAATAATCGCAAAACGACAAATACATAAACGAATGAAGCATCGACATCCATTAAAATGAAATATAATTTGTTCATACAAAATCTTTAATGAAACACACCGAGTGTCAAACTAAATGAGAACACAAGTAGATAGCTTAACACATAATAATGTGTCAAGCACAGACAACTATTTGAACTCATTCGAATCAAAAGACTAATGTCTATTGTAGCAGCAACGGTTCCCTTGATATGCAAGTTGGCCATCGTCCCACCATTCGCATGCTCCTTCTCAAACTCAAGATTCCTGAAAAAATCATTGACATGCATTAGTTAAACTGAGACTGGTGGTGGCAAAGCTAATTGAACACTGAAGCAAAACACGAGCTGTAGTACTAGCGTTCTGTGAGCTGCAGTACTATCAACCATGAACTTTGAAGCGAAAATCAAATATAAACATACATGTAGCTGCCTCCCAAGACATTTTATGAGCACATGAGCACAAAAACATCCATATATATTTCTAATCAGCAAGAGGAAACTAAGCTTGGACCAGATTTAGGAGCAGAACAAAAGAATGGCTATGTACTTCTCCAAAAGGACTACGTATTCTTTTTGGACAATGCAGATAAAAGGTTTCACATAGTACCTGCGTATTCTTTTTGGACAATGCAGATCTTTTCCTAGCAGCAGATTCCTTCAGTTGCTTTGTTGTAGTAAAAACAGCACCCGAATTCGCTGCCGAATTACTTTTTCTCATGCGCCCTCTAGTGAGACGTTCTTCAGCTGCGGAAGAAGGGGGTTGTTGTTCTGGCTGGCTTGTTTCTTGGGTAACCTGAAAATAAATGGTTGGTGGTAAAAATTACACCCCTTGACAAGAATATGACATTCATGTTACAATTAAACATTCTTCAATTATCATCAAACTACCTGCTGACTATGCATCATGTGTTCTCCCTCTGTAGTTGTTACATTTTGTGTCCCCTCAATTGTTGCAGCAGCAGCAACACTTTCAGTTGGCTCCACAATTGTGCTAGCCTGCATTTCGAATTAGGTTCAAGATCATGATTTTCAGTTCAATAAACTACACCCATTGACAAGAATATGACATGCATGTTACAATTAAACATTCTTCAATTATCATCAAACTACCTGCTGACTATGCATCATGTGTTCTCACTCTGTAGTTGTTACATTTTGTGTCCCCTCAATTGTTGCAGCAGCAGCAACATTTTCAGTTGGCTCCACAATTGTGCTAGCCTGCATTTCGAATTGGGTTCAAGATCATGATTTTCAGTTCAATAAACTTGAGAACATATATGTTGTTAATATCACCTTTTGTACTGAAGCTTGCTGTTGGGCTGCTTGCAACATTAACATAGCTTGCTTAAGTGCTTCTCTATCAGCCTCCCTTTCCTTGTTCATCTGTTCAAGCTGACGCCTATGTTCTTGCCTCTCGGCTTCCCTTTCAACTTCTTGGGCATCTAGTCTTTCTTGCAGCCGTCCAAACGATTCAATGAGGGCTTCCTCCTGTTGGAGTTTGCGCTGGTAGTCCTCCGACAGTAGCTCCTTTCTAGTTGGGTACCTTGCAAGGTAACCATTAGCATGCATCTTGTTTGATTTGATTTTTCTCGTTTCCTTGTAGGTCGATTGGAAAATCTGGTTCTGCTCCAAGTCTGAGACGACATTTGCGTCAGGCCTTGACTCGAGCTCCATAATCTTCCTGGTTGCATTGTCCTAAAAAAGTAAAGACATTTAGTTAATTAAAACTTTAATTCTAAGCGAGGATAGTTGCATCACTTAAGAAGGGTTGTAAAAACTGTTTAATACTCACATAGACTTCCCTAGATTCCTCGCTTGTCCATTGTCCATTTTGTTGGTGGGTCATCATAAAAAGCTCCATATCATTTGGCTCTTCACCAGTTAGTTGGTCCCTCTAATTAGGCAAGCATGTAAACAAATTAGCCATATTTCATAATCTAGGGAAATGTAGAAGATTTTATAAACTGTAAAGATCAGGAAGATATTCATCAGAAATTAAAAAACAAAAGATAACAGAAATATTTATTGCTATTGAAAATCTAAAGGAATCATAGTTCTTTTTTTTGGCACACATTAGTTTTAGTACTTTTCAGCTTTCTGTATAGAAGAATGCAAAATATATTTTTTTGTAGTGGGCAGTGGGCTAAATATCTCTATCAAATACAAAGACTATATAGGTTATAACAATATCATGTCATTGTCATTTGGGGGCACAAGCACAAACCATAAAAAAATGCCTGAAGGAAAACCTTGTGACAGAATTTTTTACCTTCTCATAGCTCAATTGAGAAAAACCCTTTGATCCTATAACATGGTGTATCTTTCGATTGTGCCGATTCTGAGAATTCTTATTGCTAATCCTCTACACACAACCAGCAATGATTTGATTTTTATAAAATCAGCAGTGCGCACAGCATAAACCTTGATGTCAGAGTTGGAATTGGCAAGTTTCTTAAAAAATTGGGAACAAACCTGGAATTCTTCAGTGCCAAAATACGACACCAGATAGTGCCACTCAACAATGTCTAATTCTTCTGGCCTATGTCTCATTCTGTCTTCATATGTGGTGTACGCCTTGTAGGTAGCACTAAATGTAGATCGCCATCCTTTGTAACGGTCATTAGCCACCGTCCATATCTTGATTCTGTTCGCCTCATTATCCTCAAGGTCCCACTTAGCCTGCTCAAGGTAAAGCCTAAATAAATTACTTCTTAAACAATAATTTGGTATTGCAATTTTGACATCCACATGGATAACAGAAGCTTACCAGCACATCGTTTGCTATTGCAATTTTGACATCCACATGGATATCTCTCCATGTTCTTACTCCGATGAGAGGTGCTCTTCTCCTTGTGAACAGTGTTATTTCATCAACAAATATTCGTTTGTTTGAACCTACAGGTCCTCCAAGCCTAGAGAACTGGATGCTAAGCTTCTGAGATGCCGCCCTGGTTCTCTTGTTTGTTGCTGTCCATCCTTTCAAGTTACCTCTTGGCTTCCTCTTTTTGGAGTCTAGTCCATCAAAAACAAATATATACAAAGCAAAAGACTTAAAAAACTATTGACATAGTTTATAAATAACTGAACCTCACAATAAACTGAAAATATTCATTACTTACCAGTTCCGTCTCCCTGTGGAATGAAACGCCGAGCATGAGATGGTCTGTTTACTAGTGGTGGTGTGGGGTTGCTATCTTCACTTGAAAGTACAACATCTGTATGATGATTACTGTCCACATATGCCACTGCAGAAAATATTGGTCACTTGTGTAAGATATAATATGTTTGTGTAGGAATATTAACAATAGAGATGTAGGGACAGATGTTATATTACTAATATGATCCAGTTGTCCTTGCACCCTTAACCATTCTTTGTAAGTGTTGGTGGTGTCATTCCTGTCGATATCTTTCAAATCTGGGTCAACCAAGCTAATATTAGTACAAAGGCTTCTCCAATATAAAATAATACAACAATTTTTAAATATATAGGAGTCCAACATAACACTTACCCATGAATCGGTTTTCCGTATGCATGACGTGCAGCCATTCCTTGTAAGCATCAATTGACTCCTCATCTTCATCTATATTCTCTTCCCTAATGGGTCTCCTTCCAGGTACTTTCAAGGGTGTTATGTTCACATTATGGTCAATTTTTTGTTCCTTGGACAACAATAGTCTGACCTGTCTTTCCTCCTCATTGCATGCTATCATAGCATCTGCAGCGGCTTCATCTTCGATTTCGTGTAGTGTTGCTGCATTACCACATCTCCTCTTGTAGTACAAATAGTCCCTTACCCTATACCCCAATTGTAATTTCTCTATAAGCAAGTTACTCAGGGTGAGATCAGCCCTACTGATTGTCATAGTCAAAGACTCTTGCCCCCCCGGCGCCCCCTCGCAAGTGAAATAGAGAGTCCATGTTTGATCCGAGCTGCCAAATATTACAATAATATCAAACTTAAGCACTAGTGATGATACAACAATATACTTAAAAGGAAACCAATGTACATATAGTATGTGTACAGACAGAGAAAGTAATTAAAACTTAGTGCCACTTATTTGAACTATATGTGCACCCCCCATGACTGAAATGAAAGTAAACCAAAAAAAATATTTATACTAGGAAACACTAAATATTGCACAATTGTTCTTCTTAGCTTAATTGATAGGAAATGCTTACAGTCCCATTCCAAATTAGAATTATGTCAGTACCTTGGCACTTACTCATTTAGAGCACATAGAAGATGGCTAGATTTGACTAGGCGAAATAAGATAACAGATTATTAGAGAAAAACTAAGATTTATCTGCTGGCATACATAGATAGCAAAATAGATATCAAATCTTAAACAACATGATGCTAGGAAAATGGGATATTAGGATTTCAGTAATATCCTAAGATCTGAAACGATAGTGCATAATTTGATAAAAAGCAATATCCTAATCACTGAACTTATAGGCATATGTGTATGGACAGAGAGCAAAATCATATCCCTACATATCAGTAATCCCATGCTTTCGATCCACATTATCCCCATGACTGAAATTAAACAAAACCAACATGTATGTATACTATGTGTGTGTGGACAGAGACCAGACTCATTAATCCCATGCATTCAATCTACATTATCCCCATGGCGCACTGCTTCCTGCATGTCCCTGCAACATCGATGCTCTTAGGCTACATCTTTCCTAGAACGTTTTCAAGATTATATATCTAGAACCCTAAACCCGAGATGTTGAATCCAAAAATAGGAAGCCAAGAGGTGTTACCTATCATTAGTCTCATTGAATGGCAGGGAGCTCTCTTGTTGATCACCAAGTGCTGCTGTTGACCGGCCGGATGAACGTGTTGCCCCAAAAAGGGACATGGTCGCGTTGGGTCTGTATGAACTTGCTGGCGCCGCCGCCGCCGCTGCCGCTGCCGCTGCCGCTGCCGGAGTTGTTGGTGTCCCGGACGAATGCGTTGCCCCAAAGAGGGACATGGTCGCGTTGGCTCTGGATGAACTTGCCGGCACCGCGGCCGCCGCCGGAGTTGTTGGCGTCCCCGCTCCTGCAGGTGTGCGCATCGACGTCGAGGATGGAGGTGTTCCACTCGTTGGAGTTGTCGCCATGTTCGACTTCTCTTTGGTGGAATCCGAAAACCCTAACCGTGTGGAGGCGGCGGCGACGGAGTAGATGAGGAAGCCAGGGAATTGAGAAGTTGCGAAATAAAGGGGGCGGGGTGGGGGGGGGGAGGAAACGGGGGTGGGCACGCGTGAGAGTTTTCGCGGTAAGGAGAATTTTCGCGGGCGTGAGCGTGGAGCCGGGGATCAAATTTTCGCTCGTTTATCAGAAAAATCTGAAATTTTTACAGCAGCTTCTTGACACCGTTTGGAGCCGACCCAAACTCGGCTTCGCCCTGTTTGGTTTCGTCAAAATTGCCAAAAAAATCAGGAAAATAAAGAAAAAAAATTGTCAAAGCTTTTGCACGCTTTTCAGAGAACGTGTTGTTTTTCTGTAGACCACATCCCACCTCAGTTGTAGGTGCCAATTTTTGTGGTTGCATCTTTTGTGATCCTTTTTCAGAGAAAAATATAAAAAATAGGGAAAAAATAAAAAAGTTTGATTCCTACTAGTGCCTTTTGGGAAAATCAGGGAAAATTCAGGAAAAAGGAAAAATCCGGTTAGTTGCTTGTTCTGTGCGTTCTTTCCATCATCCTTTGTATACCAAGGCATGTACCTACTAGTGAGACATGATTGAGTGATTTATTATATATTTTAAAAAATATATTGGTTATTAATAACTAGTATGTTTTCTGAAAACTATATGACCATGAGACAAATAGATTTTCAAAAATTATAAATGCAGTTGGAATGTTAATTCTGAAAAGTGAAACAAAAAATTATCATAAATATAGAACTAAAAAAATGATTGCACAGCACGGGCCTGGCAATGGTGTCCCAAGACAATGCAATGCGTTTAGAGAAGTTTTCTTGACGAAGATGTACACTCCTCACCATTTAAGCTGTGGTTTGATTTAGTGAATTAGCGAGGTGGTACTAACGTGCATGCGTTAGGCAACAGGCAACACAAACCCATAAATGGGTAAATGGGCCAGTCCACTTCTTTAGCAAAAAAAAACCCGTACACATAGATGGTCACGTATTTTATTTCCTATACTAGTCCATCACGTAGATGAGTCTATGTGTGTTCAACATGCCTTAGTCAGGACACGTTTTGGTTAGGTCCTGAGTCGGAGTCTGGTACAGCAGCATGCGTCGGGTGGCCGCCGCTCGTTGGAGTCTGGTTCAGCAGCAGCAGATTGGATTTTATTTTGCGGTGGAGTTATCCCTCGTTGTCGAGCCGCCGATCGAGGAACCCTAGTTGGGTGATTGAACGTCAGTTTTATGATTCGGCTCGCCGCCGGGACAGTCGGGGTCTCGTGATCTAATCAGGGGGCGCTGCGCACGGGGGTGGAGTCACGATCCTCAGGGGGCGCTGCGCACGCACGGGGGTGAGGGCGACCGCCGCCGCTGGTGGGCATCTGGACTCATCCGATCTCCAATCCACTGCCCTTCGGACCTCCATAACGGTGCATCCCGTGGATCACATAATCAGTTTTGAAGGTATGAGAATCAAAAGCTATCAGCCTCCGATGTCTAATTTGTACAACCCTATAGCTCGCTAATTTGTGCTATAATGTGATTAATTTATAGGTAGAGTATAGCTGATTTCGGCCCTGATTTCGACGTCGATTGATCAATCAGACAAGCTGTCCTCGCGGCGAAAGGTACGAGATCACCATGGGCATGGGCTGCACATATATAGTTCAATTATGTATGTAAATACGCTGGCTAAATTGGTGATCATCGTTCATCTTAATCACGCAGATGTCAGGCGATGATAGGAGTTGGATGCGCTTGCCTCGTTCTTCAACCGAGTGGCAGAACAAATTCATGCAGTTTTTGGACAGGACATATAGTGGCACTTCGAGGGGTGGAACCGCAGCATGTCCGTGCCGTAAATGTCTATGCATGTCACACAGAACACGGGCTGTGCTTCAGATTCATGTCCTTTCAACAGGGTTTGCTGAAAGTTTTATAATGGAAGGGGAAGGTTCAGCTGATGTGGTATTTCACAATGAAGATGTAGGACCTAGTGATGTACAAGTACACAATGATGACCCAATAGCAGCAGATGTACAAGTACAGAACAATGATGAAGGTGCACCACATGATTCTGGAGTAGACAATGAAGAAGGCGGCGCACCGAGTGAAGATGATGAGGCCTGTAATTTGATTAAATCCCTAATCAGAGGTGAAATACGAGGAGAGATCGGTGATGAAGACGAGCCGAACGAGCAAGCCAAGGTCTTCTTCAAGTTACTACAGGAGGCAAAAAAGGAATTATATCCAGGTTGCGAAGATGGTACAAAGATATCTTTTATTGTGGAACTTTTCCAGGTTAAGTGCATGTATGGGATAAGTAACAAAGCATTGGAGGGGGTACTCTTTCTGATCTCAAAGTTTCTCCCTAAAGGTCATTGTGTCCCAAACACAATGGAGAAAGGGCAAAGGGTGGTTCGCGATCTAGGCTTGGACTATATCAAGATAGATGCATGTGAGAATCATTGTGTGTTATTTCAGAAGGAATACGAGACGCTGGATATATGCCCCATATGTAAAGCGTCTAGGTGGAAAATAGATGACCGTGGTGCTGGCCATGTGGACGATGGTCATGATAACAGCCGTCGTCGTGTCCCAGTCAAAATCCTTCGGTACTTCCCTCTCACACCTCGGTTGCGCAGATTGTACATGTCAGAGAGCACGTCATCAGAAATGCGTTGGCATGAGGAAGGAAGAATAGATGATGGCAAACTACGTCATCCTGCTGACTCCAGGGCATGGAAGCACGTGGACAATACGTTTCCACGATTTAAAGAAGCTCGTAACGTTCGACTGGGTCTTGCTTCTGATGGCTTCAACCCATTTGGTATGCAAAATGTTACTTACAGTTGTTGGCCTGTTATCCTAATACCTTACAATTTGCCTCCTTGGTTGTATGAGAAACAATCTTATTGGATCATGTCGATGTTGATACCTGGCAAAAAAAGTCCTGGAATGAATATTGATGTTTACTTGAGGCCCCTCATTGATGAGTTGAAGGAGCTGTGGAATACTGGTGTTAATTGTAGGGATGTAAAGGCAAAGGAAAACTTTACACTACGTGCTATGCTGCTATGGACAATCAATGACTTCCCTGCATATGCGATGGTTTCTGGTTGGAGCACAAAAGGAAAATTTGCATGTCCTTACTGTCACAAGGATACAGATTATTTGTGGTTGAAACATGGGAAGAAGTTCTGCTACATGGGACATCGTCGGTTTTTGCCCTTAGACCATCCATGGCGCATGAACAAGATGAGCTTCAACAATGAGGAGGAAACCAGGGAGGTTCCAGTTCCACTATCTGGTCAAGATGTATTAGACCATTATGCAACTTTTCATCAAACGGGATTTGGAAAGGACATATCAAAAAAGAGGAAGCGTGATGAAGACGCAAGATGGCACAATTGGAGGAAGAAGAGTATTTTTTTTGAGCTCCCCTACTGGTCTTCTTTGCTCATAAGGCATAATTTGGACGTGATGCATATTGAGAAAAACATATGCGAGAGCATATTAGGGACTTTGCTTGAAATTGAAGGGAAATGTAAGGACAGCGAGAATGCCCGCCTTGACATGGAACATCTTGGGATCAGGCAAGATCAACATCCTGTGATTGATAATGACACGTACACCTTGCCAGCAGCGTTGTACTCTCTAGACAAGGATGACAAGAGGATTTTATGCCAATTTCTTCAAGGAGTGAAGATGCCTGATGGGTTCTGCTCCAATCTAAAGAGATGTGTTGACAATAAAACATGTAAGGTGTCTGGACTCAAAACTCATGACTACCATATTATTCTACAAAAACTATTGCCCTTAGTCATTAGAAGGATTTTGCCAGAAGATGTTGCCAGGCCATTGATTGAGCTCAGTAGGTTCTTCAGTGCACTTTGTTCAAATGTGTTGGTGCCAGCAGATCTTGAGAAACTAGACAGTTCAATTAAAGAGACTCTTTGTCAGCTTGAGATGGTTTTCCCACCTGCATTTTTTGACATAATGATTCATTTGCCGGTCCACCTAGTTGAAGAGGCAAAACTAGGAGGTCCCGTGTGTTACAGATGGATGTATCCAGTAGAGAGGTATCTACGTACTGTTAAAGGATATGTCAGGAACAAGGCACAGCCAGAAGGATCAATAGCTGAGGCATACATAGCTGAGGAGTGTCTTACATTTTGCTCTCGATTCTTCGACATCGACACCAAGCTGAGTCGAGCTGATCGTCATGAAAATACAGTTGTGAATGAGCCTCCAAGTTGTCTAAGCATATTTAGTGAAATTGATTACAAGAGGAGAGGAAATAAGCTAAGAATTTGGAGAAAGTTGAACTTCAAAAGATGAGGCACTACATAATTACTAATTGTGATGAAGCCAGGAAATGGGTAGAGTAAGTTGCAATTTTTACCACTAAATTTATCTATTATCTGCTTGTTTGTGGCGTCAACTAATAATTTGGTGCACTCTGATGTAGGGAGCATAAGACACAACTAACAAGGGATAGTTCAATTAACATTAAAAAACGACACAAGGAGCATTTTGTAAGATGGTTTGAAATCGAGGTATGTAGTATTATTTTATATTTTTAAATTCCACTTTATGGTAAGACCGACATAGTAATTAACTGGTAGATGTCTAACTTGATTTTTAAATTGCAGATAGCAAAACTATATGAGAAAGGGGAAGCAAGTAAACTGATGCATGCCCTTTCTCAAGGACCTGACCCTCGAGCTCGTGTGTTGAATAGAGTGCACCTCAATAATTGGCTATTT
>CM039595.1:42046857-42064617 GCA_022457205.1 Saccharum spontaneum | reverse complement strand
GAACTAATCTCTCTTGATTGCTAGCCTAGATCTCTATGGGATGTAGAATTAGGGTTTCTGGCTCTTCAGCTCTTGATCAGGCAATGCTTCAGGGAGGGGGTCCAAGCTCTGTATATATAGTCCAGTGGGGTGCATGAGAGCCATTGGATCAAACTGACTTAACGTAGGGCCAAGATGCATCCTTCGAGGCGGTGGAAGGAGATCGCAGAAGATGATAGGTGGGGCCCACAGCAGTAGACTGGGTGGCACCAAGGGGTGGGGCTGATCAGCACCCCCCAGAAGGTTCTGGTGCTTCCCTTCGCGCCAGTGTCTTCTGGTGTCTTCCTAATTCTTCTAGCGTAGTTTTCGTCGCAGGAAAGTTTTGTCTTTTTATGCAATTAAATCCTCCTTTGTATGCTTTCTGGAATAATCCCTGGAAAAATAGCAATTCACCAAAACTCATGGAAATTGCTAGCAATAACCTTCTATTCTATGATATTTATGTATTTCACAAGGAAGGTTGATGGTTCATGATATATGTTAACTACCATCAACAAACTCCCCCACACTTAGGCTTTTACTCGTCCTCGAGAAAAGGTTGGGTTATCAAGATAGATTAGATAGGATAGATTACTTAAGACATAACTTTAGAACAAAACATCAACACAAGACTGTTTCTAGTCATACATGCACTGCGAGATTCAAAGTGTCTACCATGAAACTTTGGATAGTTGAAGAACAGAACAGCTTGAAACAGATCACTCTCTTCCGTCATTCATGTCAATTGGAGAATTGGTTTAGAATTTTGAAAACAAAACATAGCTTACATTCTCCCTTTGCAGTACTCTCAAATCACTCATATATGTAGTATTTTTGGATCCTCACTAAGGCGTAGATAATTTCCTTCTTTATCCTAAAAGCTTATGTGGATCTCAGGTAGGTATGAAATGTAAGAACATACTTGCATTGTATATATTGTAAAGTCAAAACATGGATCCAAGGAGAAAAATGTCATACTCTTAGATCAAGATGTGCAAGTGTGTGGAATATATATATATATGGTGGCTATCCTAATTCTACTATGCTCTTCGAAAACATGTCTCTCTTGTTTGGAACTTGAAACCTTTTGCTAGAGAGTATGGGCTATCTTCTTCTTTCTTTCTTTTTTATAACTTTATTTGGACACTTGTCCATTTTTTTAATACTTTTACTTTTGCATAGCCACATACCTCCTTTTTGCAATTGGAAAATTTCAAGAGAAGACATTTATAAAAGACTTAGAGCATTTATTCCTAACAAATATATATTTTTTTTGTGTTCTCTCCCAGTGTATGAGTAAAACATTTTTAAGTGGATGGAAAAGCATGTTTTCGCATACTCCCAGTGTAGGAGCGCAGGTATATGTGGGTGCACATGATCTTGATCTTGGGAGCATGATAAATTTCTCAACAAGGGTCAACAACGTTTGACCAAACTGAACACAAATACAAGCAGTAAATATAGAAGGTTTATCTATCCTATGTATAGCTCTGGTAGGACATTGCTTTTACTACAAAGGAGAAGTGTAGCTATTCTTTTTTAACTTTTGAAATGAAATCTTCTCCAAAGACATCAAGAATTAAGTTCTCATTATTCTACTATCTCATATTCCTCAACAACTTAAGTAATCATGGAGTCCCTATTAATAAGTTCCCAACAGCAACATGACTTCCAGAAAAAGTATTATGTGAGTTTATTCTTAAGTCATGAATTAAATAATCTTTCCTATCTAATTAAGGGTGTTTTAACATGTGATTTTCAATTCGGATCAAAACAAAAGGTGAAACATATTTAATTATAGAGTATTGGGCTCAAACCTGACCGTGGATGAAATGAGACAGGAGAGGGGGAAGTAGTGGGCCGGTCGACCCAGTAGGGTGAGGCCAGGCGGCACCCCATGGTGGCCTCTTGGGGCCCACTTTGCCATGTGTGGTCCTTGGTTGATTGTTGTCCGAATTGCGTGATTTTTGCGATTGAATTCTTTTTCATGGTCGCGGTGTGTCACCCCCACACTTGTTTTTTCTATATACTTTCTACACAACATGTGGAGACAAACACATACCAAAAATAGAGAGAGAGTAGGTAATCATGATAATTGAATAAGGCACTTTATTTATTCAAACCTAACGAAACAATGCTCTAACAAATTGAGCTATCACTGACCAAACACTTAGGGCACGAACAAACCTAACTTTTGACGAACCTAATAATTTATACCTAACACTCATGTGCCTTATTACTATGATAACTTGAGGATAACTAATCCTTCTTCTCAAAAGGGCGATTCTTTAATTTCTCAACCTCTTTCCTAAGTCTACAGATTTCTCTAGTATTAGTTTCTATCTGCGCCATCATATTTTTCATTGTCGTATGCTGGAGATCTCTATTCGCCTGCATGGCAGCCATCTATTGCTTCATGGCTTCAAATCTTTCTTCTAGTATAGCAATGGTGGTCTTCGGATGCCTTGCTTCTCTTTCGAACAGTGGTGGAGATGCAGATCTCTTAGGAGCATCTCGAGGAAGGAGGAATCGGACTTTGTCCAGGAGGTGTGTGAATTCCGTTAAGGGAGACACGGGAGGTAGTGGCATACTTCATATAGGTGACATCTCTAAACTTGTTGGTCTTCACATTGATGGCCCTCTCATTGTCCTTGGGAGGTAGCACCTTGGTGCCTTGCAGAACAGTGACCTTGTCCTTCAGAGCATCTTTTAGGAATAGCTTCATCGGAGGTGATGGCAGTGTAGGCCGACAAACTTGAGCATAGTAAGCTTGCTCATAGCTCCAGGTTGGTGGCACTGTTGCTAATGCCTTCGGCGGGACAACTGTGAGAGGTTTAGCATCAGGGACAGGGGTAATGGCTATAGCTTCTTCCTTAATAGGAACAAGGGCCAGAGCTTCTTTCTTGATAGGGACAATGGCTAGAGCTTCCTCCTTCGGGATCTTGTTGAGGTCAGTCCCGAAGACGATCATCTCTTTTCTGGCCATTGGAGCTTGGAGGAGGAGAGGAGAGGACTTTCTCTATGGAAAGGATAGGAGGCTTTGATGGTATAAGGTTAGAGGGGGGGTCTAGGCTCGTTTATATAGGGGGCATCAACTTGCAGTAGGGGTCAAGATTCATCTTGTCATGGTTCCGTATGAAAGAATTTTTGAATCACGTCAAAAACTACGGGATTAGAATGAGGAAGGTCGTAGAAGGTCAGAGAGACTTGAGCTGAGGGGAGAGGTGGAGTTGGGGGCCAGTGCCATCAAGGGCCTAGGCCGACTAGCCCCACAAGTCAGCCCCTCGAGGTGGCTTTCATCGTGGTGCCTTCTACTTCTATTTACTACCCGATAAACATATTTTCGCTATTTTTTTGTAACAGAGAGTATGACCATCATAATTAAGGTAAATTAATGAAATCAAATTCATCAACTACCTCATTAGGTCTAGTAAGTTCTAGAAAAATCTTGAGACAGTGGCCATTTACCTTGAATAACGTACCTTCATGTGATTGTTGAGTTACCGCTCCATGTGATGACGCATTCACCACTGTAAATGGTCCTTCCCATTTGCTTTGAAGTTTTCCATGCCTGAATAATTTGACCCTAGAATTAAATAGTAATACCTTATCTCCAGGTGTAAACTCCTTCTTCTTGATCCTCTTGTCATGCCATCTCTTGGTTCTTTCTTTGTAGATTTTTGAATTGTGATATGCCTTTTCTCTCCATTCTTCCAATTCCGATATTTGCATCTTTGTTGACGGTCCTTAAGTACCAAATATGGTTATCAAATAAATAAAGAAAAGGATCCAAATGCAACCAACACCTAGACTTAGGGTTTTATCTGACAGAATTCCACGAGTTTTGGTGTTTGTCTGTTTCAGCAGGGGGTTATCAGAAAATACGGAGGAAAGGCCCACACGTCGGGTTTACATAGAGATAATAACGTGTTCACCGATTTTCTATCATCTAGAAGACTCCAGAAGCCACGAGATCGAACGGGAGGCCAAACGGGCCCAGAGGCAGGGCGCCCGCCCTGCTCCCTAGGGCGCCCGCCCTCGCCTGAGAGCCAATCAGGCTCCGTCTCGTGGATTATGCTCCACCGACCTAAGGGATCAAGGAAAACCGTGCGATTAATGTCGGTTTGATCCGACGGCCCACATTCACTTGAGGGGGCTATATAAGCAGGACCCCTGGCCCCTGGAGGAGGCACTCCCTCATTCTCAATTCCTCAAACCCTAATCTCAGGAGGAGAGTCTCTCATCAAGCCCTAGAGCCACCACATCAACTAGATCTCTAGTATAGCATAGCTACATAGGATTAGAACTAGAAGGAGTCAATCTTCGATTGGTTTCCGGATCTGTCAAGAGGATTCTTGGTAATTCCTTTACTGTTCTTCATTGTTCATCTTTGTTCTTCAATATTATGAATACAACTTTGTTCTATTTCAATATATTGATTATGACTATGCTCTACTTGTTTACGTTTGCGATTATATTGTTCTTAGTTTATCGTAGTTATACGCTTGGCTTAGTTAGATTGGAATTATATACATGTTTAGGATCGTATAGCGTTTATCCATCGGATCCATGGGTAAATGATAAATATTGTGTAGGCGTGGTGCTTAGACCATATTTATCTGCGATTGCACCTTATATGCCGGATCGTGGGGTGGTCCGCGATGGTGACAGCTTCGTTGGTTCTTATATAGTCCCCCTCCCGTGTGTAAGGCAGGCAGAGCAACATTATTACGGGGGAGTGATTGCTATGTTTCTCATCTTCCTTGATAATATCACTATGCATGGGCGTAGTCCTTTCTCGCAATGATTGCCAAGTGTACTTGCACTAACTATGATATGCTAGACTTTATAGTTAAGAATAACTTAGGAAATATCCTTGTAGTTCGTCCTAATACCATGCTAATGACTTGCTAGAATATCTGTTGAGGTGCTTATCATTATTATATGTGGCTAGCTGATCAGATTAATTATCTTTGTCACCATTCATACTTTATCTATATTTTATGTGACACTTACCCCTGTATGCAAGAGATAGATGAATGCTCTCACTTATACATGCAATGATTGATACTCATTCCTATATTCCATTCCATAATCAACATTGATGTTAGTAATCCCTTCCCAGTGGTAAAAATATAAATAACGATACCTGGAATACTTCCCGGTTAAAATGCTACATCGGTATTAATTTGTGCGCTTGCAGATCTTATTTATTATTTATTTAGAAGAGCAGTTGCATATTTCAATACCGCGTCTCTCATGTCATGCTGGGGATGACAACTTGGCTTAAGTGGCATGAGGGATAGGTTCGGCATTTTTGGCGCCGTTATCAGAATTAGAAAACTAAGTCTACTTTTGGTAATGACGTTAAGAATGCCCAACAATCTTCCTCTTTTTTCCTGCTACTTCAAAATCCATGTTCCATTACTTGATAGCCTAGTGAGCCTTGTGCTCTAGTTCTATAGGCAGATGGCAAGTCTTACCATACACCAATTGGTATGGTGACATACCCAATGGTGTCTTGTAGGCGGTACGGTAAGCCCAAAGTGCTTCATGTAATCGATCTCTCCACACCGTTCCCATTTCATTTACTATCTTCTGAAAATGTTTTTGATCTGTTTGTTTGATATTTCTGCCTGGCCACTTGTCTGAGGATGATATGGAGTGGCAACATTATGATGAATTCCATGACTCTTCAGATAGAGGTGAAACCTCTTGTCAATGAAATGTGTTCCTCCATCACTAATCACCATTCTTAGAACTCCAAATCTTGGAAATATTATTTCTTCAAACGTCTTCCTAGAATGCCTTGAGTCAGCTTTCTTGCATGGCATAGCTTCTACCCACTTGGATACATAGTCAACTGCCACCAAGATGTACTCGCAATTCTTTGACTTTGGAAATGGTCCCATGTAATCGATTCCCTAGACATCAAAGAGCTCAATTTGAAGGTTGTTGGTGAGTGGCATGGCATCTCTTAAATTGATATTCCCGTGCCTCTAACATGCTCCACACCTCCGGATGAAATCTCTAGTGTCTTCATACATGGTTGGCTAAAAGAATCCACTCTGCCAAATCTTCGCATGAGTACGGAATACCCCATAATGTCCTCCATATGGTGATGAGTGGTACTTCCGAATAATTTGAATGCCTTCCTCTGCTGGCACACACCTTCTGAGTAGTCCATCAGCACAAACTCTGAAGAGGTTGAAAGCCCAAGTTTGGTTTTGGTAATTAATGACACCAAGTTGCTAATGCCATGTGTTAAGTGTTTTGAGTTAGGCATAAGCAACACATGTGATGAAGGTGTACGTGGCAAGGAGAGGTGGCGACAAGATCACAAAGAAATGGTGCATGGACATGAAATGTTGATCATGGTGGAGATTCACATAATATGATGGACTTGATGATCAAGTGGAGGAAAAAGGATCTAAGAGCGCAAGGCAAAGGTATAACCATAGGGTCTTACTTTTGCCGGTCTAAGATGAGTAGAGAAGTGATTGACTGGGTTTAGGATACATAGCCGACTATCAAGAGGGGCAATCACGGTTAGCTCGGGAATCAAGTGCCACTAGATCAATGTCTTGAGCATATGCATTAGGATCTAGTTGAGAGCTAACATAACGCCTTGGAAAATGTTTGTGAAATGCTAACACACATGCACATGGTGGTGTACACTTGGTGGTGTTAGCACATTTGCGAAGGCGGTGGTGTTTCAGCGGTAGTAAGGGGTTTGGGGTTCGCTCTCCCTCCCGCCGAGCGTTTTCGAGGAAATGAAATGCCTATTTTCTATTGCGCCGGAGGCGAGAAAAGGTGGCGGAAGTCCAAATTGTTTATCACTAAAAATACAGTGACCGGACGCTGCACCGGACGCGGTCTCGGTTTGACCGGACGCGTCCGGTCAGTTCAACGCGGCGTGGGCGCTAGGGTTTGTGACCGGACGCTGGTCTGGCCTGACCAGCGCGTCCGGTCAGTTCTCCTGTGCGCTGAAGTAGAGCGCGCAACCGGCGCGTCTGGTCCCTCATGGAACCGGAGCGTCCGGTCATGCGTCCAGAGAGGCAGTGAGCAGTGGAGTGACGATCGGACGCGCGGCGCGTCCGGTCACGTGCGATCGGACGCGTCCGGTCTCGCCGGGAGCTTACTGGAACGCGACCGGACGCTGGCACTGTCGCGTCCGGTCAAACGCTAGAGCGCGTCCGGTCACGGCAACGGTAACTTCTGACGCGTACTGTTCACGCTTGTCCTGTAGTGACCGGACACGTCCGGTCACCCTGACCGGAGCGTCCGGTCAGCGCGATTTGAACTGCGTCGTCCGGTAACGGCTAGCTGCGTACCCCTTCATTATAAATAGAGGATGTCCGGGGTTTGAGGGTAACTCTTGCATATTTTGAGACCTAGAGACATCCTTTGAGCTAGAGAACAACCCCTCCACTCATCTCCTTGCTTGGTTGCACATCTTGAGTGAGATTGAGTGAGATTCAAGTGCATTGCTTGAGAGTTGCATTCTAGAGGCACTTGATCTTTGAGTTGCTGCGGATTTCTTGTTACTCTTCCATGTTTCCCGACACGGTAGACGGCTTGGAGCAGCGGAGGTGATTGAGCTCGCAATTGGAGATTGTTGGAGCCCTCACCAAGTGTTGTAAGGGGTTCTTGATCCTTCCCCGCGGGAGTTCATGAATTGGATACTCTAGTAGAACTCATGGCTTGGAGGATCCCCATCTTGTGTGCGGTTGTGCGGTGCCCGCCGAGGGCTCGACTCTTGATAGTCGATTAGCTCGCGAACCGACAAGTGGGTGTATCGCCACAACGGGGAGTAGCTTGCCGGGAAGCAAGTGAACCTCGGGATAAATTCTTGTGTCATTCTCTTCCCGAGGATTTCTCTTGCGTGATTGATTGATTGGTACTTCTCATCTCTACACGGCGGTATAATCACTCGAAGCTCTTCTCTCGTTTTACATCTTGTATCTAGCTTGTTGTTGTTGTGTTTAGTGGATAGCCTTGTACTAGACTTGTGTAGGTGGCTTGCTTAATTAGTTAGAGCTAGTGCATTTTGCTTCGCCACCTTTTTGTACTTACTTGTGGTTAAGTAATTCTTGTAGAAGTTTTAATTAGGCTATTCACCCCCCCTCTAGCCTATTTGGACCTTACAAGTGGTATCAGAGCCGAGGCACCGTTTATTTGAGGCTTAACAACCTACGGTGAAAAAGAAATGGCTCAATTAAGCTTGCACATCAACAACACCAAGAAGGCACCTCACTTTGATGGGACAAATTATGCATATTGGAAGGTTAAGATGACCGCACACCTCAAGTCAATCAATAGAGAAGTGTGGAAGGTCACCGAAACAAAATTTGAGGTTGCTAATCCGGAAGCACCTACACCGGTGGAAGAGAAGAATCTCCAATGCAATGACATTGCCATTAGTGCTCTTCATGAGGCACTAGATGACAAGACCTTTGAGCAAGTGAAGAACATTGAGATCACTCATGATGCTTGGGCCAAGCTAGAAGAAACATTTGAGGGCACCGAAGGCACAAAGACCGCTAAAGCATATATCTTGCAAGAAAAATTTTCAAGCTTCAAGATGCAAGATGATGAGAGTGTACCAGAGATGTTTCATAGATTGCAAGTCATTGTCAATGAGCTCAAGGCACTTGGTGAGGAAGTCAAGGACAACCAATTCTCTATGAAGTTCTTGAGAAGCTTGCCCAAGAGGTTTGATACATTGATCACCGTGCTAGTGAGGACTACATTGAAGGATTCAACTTCTCAACAAATATTTCAAGAAGTGATGACCGATGATTCATATAGAGGAGATGATGAGAAGGATGAGTTGGTCAAGAAGAAGAAGAAGGAGAATGAGAAGAAAGATGATGAAAAGAAGAAGAGTGTGGCATTCAAAGCCACCACATCCAAGGGCAAATCCAAGATTGAATTATCAAGTGAAGAAGACTCAAGCTCTTGTGATAGTGACGACATTGATGAGAAGATGGCTCTTTTTGTCAAGCAATTTGGCAAATTCATGAAGAAGAAAGGCTTTCGTGCAAGAAGAAGAAAGAACTCATCCAAGAAGAATGAGCATACCATGAGATGTTTTAGATGCCATAGCAAGGACCATCTCATTGCTAAGTGTCCTTATGATAGTGATGATGAAGATGCTATCAAGAAGGAAAGGAAGAAACAAAAGAAGAAGCAAGAAAAGAAGGAGAGCTCTCATAAGAAGAAGAATGATTCTCACGTTGCTACATGGGATAGTGATGATTCCTCAAGTGATGATGAGGATGAAAACAAGAGCAAGAAGAAGGGACATGCTAGCATTGCTATTCAAGAGAAGGTCTCCCTCTTCGACACTCCATCGTGCTTCATGGCTAAGGCCGCTAAGGTATCATCCGACGATGAGAGTGATCATGATAATGCTAGTGATAGTGATAGTGATGAAGAAGAATTCACTAAAGATGAACTAATCACTATGGTAGAAGATTGCACTCAACACTTTAAAGAATCTAGAAAGGAGTGCAAGGGCTTGCTTAAGGAAAAGAAAAACCTTATGCAAGAACTTGATGAGCTTAGGGCATCTTATGAGAGTCTAAAGGTAGACCATAAGAAGCTTCAAAAGTCTCACACTAAGCTTGAAGAAGCCCATTCCTCTCTAGATGAAAAATGTGAAAACATGCCAACTAATATTGAGAAAGCTAAAACTTGCAACATAGGCATATCTTGTGATATAATTGATGAATCTTGTCATAAGCCTATTGTTGTTGCTACCACTAACCCTTCATGTAGCGCATCTACATCATCCTCATCTAGTGGTGATGGTTTCACTTGTGACTCCACACTAATAGTTGAGAATGAAAATCTCAAGAAGGAGGTAAAAGAGCTCAATCACACCTTAGCTAAGGCTTATGGTGGTGAGGACCGCTTGCTTATGTGCTTGGGTAGCCAAAGAGCTTCTCTCTACAAAGAGGGATTGGGCTATAACCCCAAGAAAGGCAAGGCCACTTTTGCTCCTCACAAGACTCGTTTTGTGAAGAACAATGGTAGCTATTACAAAAGTTGCAAGCAAGTTGGTCACATAGAGCAACATTGCATGAACAAGAAATCAAATGCTAATGTATCCTCAATTAAGTTTGATTCTTTCTATATACTTACCAAGGGTACAAATGGTGTTCATGCTAAGTTCATTGGTGCACCATGGATGGGCTCAAAGAAGAAAGCCATTTGGGTACCAAAGAGCTTGGTCACTAACCTTGGAGGACCCAAACAAGTTTGGGTACCTAAAAAGAATTGATCTTATCTTGTAGGTCAATTACAAAGCCGGAGAAAGGCATTGGGTGCTTGATAGTGGGTGCACTCAACATATGACCGGGCATTCTTGTATGTTCAAATCAATTGATATAAGTCAAAATGGTGGTTTTGATGCTATCACTTTCGGCAACAACAAGAAAGGCAAGGTCAAGGGGCTTGGTAAAATTGCTATCTCAAATGACATGAGCATATCTAATGTGTTGCTAGTTGAGAGCTTGGATTTCAATCTTTTATCGGTGGCACAACTTTGTGATCTTGGCTTCAAGTGCATATTTGGTAGTGATGATGTTGAAGTCATAAGTGTTGATGGATCAAATTTGATATTCAAAGGATTTAGACATGGTAGTTTATACTTGGTTGACTTCAATGATAGTGAGACACAATTGACATCATGCTTGCTTAGCAAATCTAGTATGGGATGGTTGTGGCATAGAAGGCTTGGTCATGTTGGAATGAAACAATTGAACAAACTTTTGAGGCATGACTTAGTTAGAGGCTTGAAGGATGTCACCTTTGAGAAGGATAAACCTTGTAGTGCTTGTCAAGCCGGCAAACAAGTTGGAAATACACATCCTAGTAAGAGTGAAATGAGTACATTAAAGGCATTTGAGCTATTGCACATGGACTTGTTTGGGCCAACTACATACACTAGCATTGGTGGCAACAAGTATGGTTTTGTGATTGTTGATGACTACACTAGATACACTTAGGTGTTCTTTCTCTATGACAAGAGTGATGTTTATGATCTATTCAAGTCTTTTGTCAAAAGAGTACAAAATGAGTTTGAAATCACCATCAAGAAGATTAGAAGTGACAATGGTAGTGAGTTCAAGAACACAAGAATTGAAGATTTATGTGATGATCTCGGTATTGGACATCAATTCTCACCAACATACACTCCTCAATCAAATGGTGTAGTTGAAAGAAAGAATAGAACTTTGATTGACATGGCTAGATCAATGCTTAGTGAATACAGTGTGAGTCATTCATTTTGGAGTGAAGCCATCAACACGGCTTGCTATTGTAGCAACCGTCTTTATTGCCATGGGAAACTTGGGAAGACACCATATGAGCTATTGAATGGAAGAAAGCCCAACATTGCATACTTTAGAGTGTTTGGTTGCAAATGCTATATTCTCAAGAAAGGCACTAGATTGAGCAAGTTTGAAAAGAAATGTGATGAAGGATTCTTACTTGGTTATTCTACCACAAGCAAAGCATATAGAGTTTGGAATCTCACAAATGGCACCTTGGAAGAAGTTCATGATGTTGAGTTTGATGAAACCCAAGGATCTCAAAATGAAGCTCAAAACCTTGATGATGTGAGAGGAGATCAATTGTCAAATGCAATGAAGAACATGGACATTGGTGATGTTAGGCCAAGGCAAGTTGATGATGATGATATTCATGTGATCAACCAAAGTGTGCAAATTGATACAAATCAAGCAAGCTCTAGTGGTACTCATGATGAAGCTCAAGATCAAGGTCAAACAAGTGGAAGCAATCAACTCCCAATACTCCAACCTACTAGTATTACAAGAGATCATCCATTGGACCAAATCATTGGTGGAATTTAAAGTGGTGTTCAAACTAGATCAAGGCTAGCATCCTTTTGTGAGCACTACTCATTTGTGTCACTTGAAGAACCAAAGAAGATAGAAGATGCATTGAAGGATTCCGATTTGGTAAATGCCATGCATGAAGAACTAAACAACTTCACTAGAAATCAAGTTTCGGAACTTGTTGAAAGGCCGAAGAACTACAATGTGATTGATACTAAGTGGGTCTATAGAAACAAGCAAGATCAAGATGGTATGGTTGTGAGGAACAACGCAAGATTAGTAGCACAAGGATACACTCAAGTTGAGGGTCTTGACTTTGGAGAAACATATGCACCGGTTGCAAGATTGGAGGCAATTAGAATCTTATTAGCATATGCTTGTGCACACAACATCAAGCTCTACCAAATGGATGTCAAAAGTGCATTTCTCAATGGTTACATCAATGAAGAAGTTTATGTTGAGCAACCTCCCGGTTTTGAAGATGACAAGAAGCCCAACCATGTTTACAAGCTAAAGAAGGCATTGTATGGTTTGAAGCAAGCACCTAGAGCATGGTATGAGAGGTTGAGGGACTTTCTTCTCTCTAAAGGGTTCAAGATGGGAAAGGTTGACACCACTCTCTTCACCAAGAAGCTTGGAAATGACTTGTTTGTGTTGCAAATCTATGTGGATGATATCATTTTTGGATCAACCAATCAAGATTTTTGTGAAGAGTTTGGAAAAATGGTGGCAAATGAGTTTGAGATGTCTATGATTGGAGAGCTTAGTTACTTTCTTGGACTTCAAATCAAGCAAATGAAGAATGGCACTTTTGTAAGTCAAGGCAAGTACATCAAGGACATGATCAAGAAGTTTGGATTGCAAGATGCTAAGCCAATGAGTACACCAATGGGCACAAATGATCAATTGGGTGTTGATGCTAGTGGCAACATGGTAGATCAAAAGCAATACCGGTCTATGATTGGAAGTTTGCTATATGTCACCGCTTCTAGGCCGGATGTGATGTTTAGTGTGTGCAAGTGTGCAAGATATCAAGCTTCACATAGAGAGAGTCACTTGAAAGCAACCAAGAGAATATTGAGATATCTTAAGGGCACTCATGATGTTGGATTATGGTTTCCAAAGGGGTCAAGTTTTGAGTTGATTGGATATTCGGACTCCGACTATGGTGGATGCAAGATTGATAGAATGAGCACAAGTGGCACTTGTCAATTGCTTGGAAGGTCTCTTGTTTCATGGTCATCAAAGAAACAAAATAGTGTTGCACTATCTACCGCCGAGGCCGAATATATTAGTGCCGGTAGTTGTTGTGCACAATTGCTTTGGATGAAGGCCACTTTGAATGACTTTGGAATAAAATTCAAGAATGTGCCATTGTTTTGTGACAATGAAAGTGCTATCAAGATGACTCAAAATCCGGTTCAACATTCAAGAACCAAGCACATTGATATTAGGCATCACTTCATAAGAGACCATCAACAAAAGGGTGATATTAGCATTGAAAGCATTGGCACCGAAGATCAACTAGCCGACATCTTCACAAAGCCACTTGATGAGAAGAGATTTTACAAGTTGAAGAATGAATTGAACATACTTGACTTCTCCAACTTGAAATGAGTGCAACCCCACATTCTTATATGACATGCCTCTCCTCCGACTTAGCAAGGTAAAGTTGTTTGGCATATCATTCATACTTTGCTAAGGACATGTTTAGAACATATAGACATATTTGCATGTCAAAGAGGCTCATTCATGAAAATCAAATGAGTTTAATGTATATATGGTACCACTATTGCTTCTATGTTTTGATTGATCTAGTGGTAGCATATGACATGTTTGTGGGCTTGCAAACCTAGTGTTGAATCTAGAAAATGAGCTCATGATGTGTAATTCAACATGGTCAAGATAACCCTTATACTTTATGAGGTGTGAAGAAGCTTGTCCTTGGATCAAACCGAATTACATAATCTAGGCAAGTGATCTAGATTGAACCATAATTTGGACCTTACAATAATTTGGACTCCCTCATATTGATTGACTTATCTCTCACTAAAATTGGCACCTTTTTGGTGATTGTTGACAAAGGGGGAGAGAAAAGTCACAAAGAGAGAAAAGTCACAAAGATAGAAAAGTCACAAAAGTTAAGTTGCAAAGTGGGAGAAAGATATAGTAAGGGGAGAGAAATTAAAATTGAGCACACAAGTAGGGGAGCAAGCTCATGAATTGTTTGTTGCATTTGTATGTGCATTAACATGATGAATTGTTGCATTGTAAAGCTTAAATTCATATTCATGTTTGTATGGTGATTGCTAGAATTAGAACTTGAATGATGATTTGTTGTGAGTAGCTTTACAAGTGGTATCTAGACACCTTTGCTTATAATATTGATCTCACGGGGTACTTTAGTGTTTGTGATCTTTACAAGTGATGAATTACAAGTGGTGTCTAGCTACATCGATGCTAAGGAAGGTATATAAAGGCAACTCCGATTGGTATCACGCTTCAAAGGTCTATTCTATATACCTTAGCATCAATTTGATAGTAGTAACTCTCCCAAAATTCAAATCCATACATATGTGCACAATTGAACCAAACTCATGGAAGCACATATGTAGGGGGAGCTAATACTATCGAAATTGAAAATTGATTTCATTTCATATCTTTGTGATGGTTGTCATCAATTACCAAAAAGGGGGAGATTGAAAGCCCAAGTTTGGTTTTGGTAATTAATGACACCAAGTTGCTAATGCCATGTGTTAAGTGTTTTGAGTTAGGCATAAGCCACACATGTGATGAAGGTGTACGTGGCAAGGAGAGGTGGCGACAAGATCACAAAGAAATGGTGCATGGACATGAAATGTTGATCATGGTGGAGATGCACATAATATGATGGACTTGATGATCAAGTGGAGGAAAAAGGATCTAAGAGCGCAAGGCAAAGGTATAACCATAGGGTTTTACTTTTGCCGGTCTAAGATGAGTAGAGAAGTGATTGACCGGGTTTAGGATACATAGCCGACTATCAAGAGGGGCAATCACGGTTAGCTCGGGAATCAAGTGCCACTAGATCAATGTCTTGAGCATATGCATTAGGATCTAGTTGAGAGCTAACATATCGCCTTGGAAAATGTTTGTGAAATGCTAACACACATGCACATGGTGGTGTACACTTGGTGGTGTTAGCACATTTGCGAAGGCGGTGGTGTTTGAGCGGTAGTAAGGGATTTGGGGTTCGCTCTCCCTCCCGCCGAGCGTTTTCGAGGAAATGAAATGCCTATTTTCTATTGCGCCGGAGGCGAGAAAAGGTGGCGGAAGTCCAAATTGTTTATCACTAAAAATACAGTGACCGGACGCTGCACCGGACGCGGTCTCGGTTTGACCGGACGCGTCCGGTCAGTTCAACGCGGCGTGGGCGCTAGGGTTTGTGACCGGACGCTGGTCTGGCCTGACCAGCGCGTCCGGTCAGTTCTCCTGTGCGCTGAAGTAGAGCGCGCGACCGGCGCGTCCGGTCCCTCATGGAACCGGAGCGTCCGGTCATGCGTCCAGAGAGGCAGTGAGCAGTGGAGTGACGATCGGACGCGCGGCGCGTCCGGTCACGTGCGATCGGACGCGTCCGGTCTCGCCGGGAGCTTACTGGAACGCGACCGGACGCTGGCACTGTCGCGTCCGGTCAAACGCTAGAGCGCGTCCGGTCACGGCAACGGTAACTTCTGACGCGTACTGTTCACGCTTGTCCTGTAGTGACCGGACGCGTCCGGTCACCCTGACCGGAGCGTCCGGTCAGCGCGATTTGAACTGCGTCGTCCGGTAACGGCTAGCTGCGTACCCCTTCGTTATAAATAGAGGATGTCCGGGGTTTGAGGGTAACTCTTGCATATTTTGAGACCTAGAGACATCCTTTGAGCTAGAGAATAACCCCTCCACTCATCTCCTTGCTTGGTTGCACATCTTGAGTGAGATTGAGTGAGATTCAAGTGCATTGCTTGAGAGTTGCATTCTAGAGGCACTTGATCTTCGAGTTGCTGCGGATTTCTTGTTACTCTTCCGTGTTTCCCGACACGGTAGACGGCTTGGAGCAGCGGAGGTGATTGAGCTCGCAATTGGAGATTGTTGGAGCCCTCACCAAGTGTTGTAAGGGGTTCTTGATCCTTCCCCGCGGGAGTTCACGAATTGGATACTCTAGTGGAACTCATGGCTTGGAGGATCCCCATCTTGTGTGCGGTTGTGCGGTGCCCGCCGAGGGCTCGACTCTTGATAGTCGATTAGCTCGCGAACCGACAAGTGGGTGTATCGCCACAACGGGGAGTAGCTTGCCGGGAAGCAAGTGAACCTCGGGATAAATTCTTGTGTCATTCTCTTCCCGAGGATTTCTCTTGCGTGATTGATTGATTGGTACTTCTCATCTCTACACGGCGGTATAATCACTCGAAGCTCTTCTCTCGTTTTACATCTTGTATCTAGCTTGTTGTTGTTGTGTTTAGTGGATAGCCTTGTACTAGACTTGTGTAGGTGGCTTGCTTAATTAGTTAGAGCTAGTGCATTTTGCTTCGCCACCTTTTTGTACTTACTTGTGGTTAAGTAATTCTTGTAGAAGTTTTAATTAGGCTATTCACCCCCCCTCTAGCCTATTTGGACCTTACAGAGGTACAGTGGATCCCATATGTGGAGATGACTTTCATAAATGAGTTTTCTTTTGTTCTCCCCTGGTGGTACATGACCTGCAACCATAAAATTGATAATATTTGCGTACCATGGGTCTGATTTGGTTACCTTGAAGAGCATGTCGTCCCTCAGTGAATCATTAATAAGCAATTCCTGCGAATTCTCAAATTGCATTCTAGACAAGTGATCGGCAATAGGATTTTCTACTCCCTTGTTATCTTTTATTTCTAAATCAAATTCTTGGAGTAATAAAATCCATCTTATCAAACGAGGTTTAGCATCTTTCTTAGTGAGCAAATATTTTAGAGCAGCATCATCAGAATAAACAATTACTTTTGCTCCCACTAAGTAAGACCTAAATTTATCAATAGCAAAAACAACAGTAAGGAGTTCTTTTTCAGTTGTTGCATAATTAAGTTGTGCTCCTATCAGAGTTTTGCTAGCATAAGCAATTGTATGATGCTTCCTATCTTTTGTTTGTCCCAAAACTGCCCCCATAGCATAATCACTAGCATCACACATAATTTTAAAAGGTAATGACCAATCAGGGGGTTGAATGATTGGTGCAGAGATGAGTGCTTCTTTAAGAGTATTAAAAGATTTCAAACATGCATCATCAAATTCAAAAGGGACATCCTTAGCTAACAAGTTAGTCAGTGGTCTAGCAATATGTGAAAAATCTTTTATGAATCAGTGATAAAAACCACAATGACCAAGAAAACTTTGGATTCCTTTTATATTCATAGGTGGAGGTAGTTGTTCAATCACTTCAATTTTAGCTCTATCTACCTCTATACCTTTTTTAGACACTAAGTGTCCTAGCACTATTCCTTCTCTAACCATAAAATGACATTTTTTCCAATTAAGGACTAAGTGCTTTTCTTAACATCTTTGCAAAACCTTATCTAAGTTTTCAAGACAGTCATCAAAAGTTTTTCCATAAACAGAAAAATCATCCATGAAAACTTCCATAATCTCTTCAATCATTTTAGAAAATATAGACATCATGCATCTTTGAAAAGAAGCTGGAGCATTACATAATCCAAAAGACATTCTACAATAAGCATAAGTTTCATATGGACATGTAAAAGTAGTTTTGCTTTGATCATCAGGGTGGACTGGAATTTGGTGATATCCCGAATAACCATCAAGAAAACGAAAGAAAGAATGATTCGCTAAATGCTCTAGCATTTCATCAATGAAGGGTAGCAGG
>CM039595.1:42005903-42046757 GCA_022457205.1 Saccharum spontaneum | reverse complement strand
AGATTCCACATGACCCCCGACACCTAGGAGTTCCATTGGGTGCATCCAAAACTATTTCCTAGCCTGTGGTAGGTTCGGCATAAACCGTGCACCTATCTTGCGGCAAGATTAGCACCATCTCCAAACCGACCAATACGAGCTTCCACTTGAGCCTTGTCAATTAAGAGTACCACCGGGTGCGTCGAAAATGATTTTTGAGCCTATGGAACGTTCAGCGCAAACCATGCATCTATCTTACGCA
The DNA here is from genome assembly GCA_022457205.1 of Saccharum spontaneum. Lineage (NCBI taxonomy): Eukaryota > Viridiplantae > Streptophyta > Magnoliopsida > Poales > Poaceae > Saccharum > Saccharum spontaneum. Next base: position 42,046,516 of record CM039595.1, on the reverse strand, counting down.
AGATTAGCACCATCTCCAAACGGACCAAAACAAGCTTACACCTGAGCCTTGTCACCTAAGAGTACCACCGGGTGCGTCGAAAATGATTTTCGAGCCTATGGTACGTTCAGCGCAAACCGTGCACCTATCTCGCGACAAGACTAGCACCATCTCCAAACGGACCAAAACGAGCTTCCACTTGAGCCTTGTCACCTAAGAGTACCACCGGGTGCGTCGAAAACGATTTTCGAGCCTATGGTACGTTCAGCGCAAACCAAGCACCTATTTTGCGGCAAGATTAGCACCACCTCCAAATGGACCAAAACGAGCTTCACTTGAGCCTCGTCACCTAGGAGTTCCATTGGGAGTGCCCAAAACGATTTTTGAGTCTATAGTATGTTTGGCGCAAACTGTGCACCTATCTTCCATCAAGTTTAGCACCATCTCCAATCGGATCGTAATGAGCTTCCACTTGAGCATCGTCGCCTAGGAGTACCACCGGGTGCGTCAAAAACAATTTTTGATCCTATGGTTCATTCAGCGCAAACCGTGCACCTATCTTGCGGCAAGATTAGCACCATCTCCAAACGGACCAAAACGAGCTTCCACTTGAGCCTTGTCACCTAGGAGTACCACCGGTTGTGTCCAAAACTATTTTTGAGCCTATGGTACGTTCAGCGCAAACCGTGCGCCTATCTTGTGGTAAGATTAGCACCATCTCTAAACGGACCAAAACGAGCTTCCAGTTGAGCCTCGTCACCTAGGAGTACCACCGGGTGCGTCCAAAATGATTTTCGAGCCAATGGTACGTTCAGCGCAAACCATGCACCTATCTTGTGGCAAGATTAGCACCATCTCCAAACGGACCGTAACGAGCTTCCACTTGATCCTCGTCACCTAGGAGTACCACCGGGTGCGTCCAAAATAATTTTCGAGCCTATGGTCCGTTTAGCGCAAACCGTGCACCTATCTTGCGGCAAGATTAGCACCATCTCCAAACGGACCAAAACGAGCTTCCACTTTAGCCTCGTCACCTAGGAGTTCCATTGGGAGTGTCCAAAACGATTTTTGAGCCAATGGTATGTTTGGCGCAAACTGTGCGCCTATCTTGCATCAAGTTTAGCACCATCTCCAATCAGACCGTAACGAGCTTCCACTTGAGCATCGTTAGCTAGGAGTATCATCGAGTGCGTCCAAAACGATTTCTGAGCCTATGATATGTTTTGCCAGAGCATGCAATTATCCTGCACCGACACTAAACCAGCCTCCAAATGGACTTAAACGAGATTCCACATGAGCACCGACACCTAGGAGTTTCATTCGGTGCTTCGAAAACAATTTCATAGCCTATGGTATGTTCTGCGCAAACCGTGCACCTATCTTGCGGCAAGATTAGCACCATCTCCAAACCGACCAAAACGAGCTTCCACTTGAGCCTTGTCACATAAGAGTACCACCAGGTGCGTCAAAAACGATTTTCAGGACTTTGGTACGATCAGCACAAACCATGCACCTATCTTACGCAAGATTAGCACCATCTCCAAACGGACCAAAACGAGCTTCCACTTGAGCGTTGTCACCTAAGAGTACCACCGGGTGCGTCGAAAACGATTTTTGAGCCTATGGTATGGTCAGTGCAAACCGTGCACCTATCTTGCGGCAAGATTAGCACCATCTCCAAACGGACCAAAACGAGCTTCCACTTGAGCCTCGTCACCTAAGAGTACCACCAGGTGCGTCAAAAACGATTTTCGAGCCTACGGTACGCTCAGCGCAAACCGTGCACCTATCTTGCGGCAAGATTAGCACCATTTCCAAACCGACCAAAACGAGCTTCCACTTGAGCCTCGTCACCTAGGAGTTCCATTGGGAGTGTCCAAAATGATTTTGAGCCTATGGAATGTTTGGCGCAAACCGTGCACCTATCTTGAATCAAGTTTAGCACCATGTCCAATCGGATCGTAACAAGCTTCCACTTGAGCATCGTCACCTAGGAGTACCATCGGGTGCGTCCAAAATGATTTCTGAGCCTATGGTATGTTTGGCGCAGAACATGCAATTATTTTGCACTGACACTAAACCAGTCTCCAAACGGACTTAACCGAGATTCCACATGACCCCAGACACCTAGGAGTTCCATTGGGTTCTTCCAAAACAATTTAATAGCCTATGGTATGTTCAGCACAAACCGTGCACCTATCTTGCGGCAAGATTAGCACCATCTCCAAACGGACCAAAACGAGCTTCCACTTGAGCCTCGTCACCTAAGAGTACCACCAGGTGCGTCAAAAACGATTTTCGAGCCTATGGTACGTTCAACGCAAATCGTGCACCTATCTTGCGGCAAGATTAGCACCATCTCCAAACGAACCAAAACGAGCTTCCACTTGAGCCTCGTCACCTAGGAGTTCCATTGGGAGTGTCCAAAACGATTTTTGAGCCTATGATATGTTTGGCGCAAACCATGCACCTATCTTGCATCAAGTTTAGCACCATCTCCAATCGGACCGTAACGAGCTACCACTTGAGCATCGTCACCTAGGAGTACCATCGGGTGCGTCCAAAACGGTTTCTGAGCCTATGGTATGTGTGGCACAGACCGTGCAATTATCTTGCCCCGACAAAATAGCTCTCTCTAAACAGACTTAAATGAGATTCCACATGACCCCCGACACCTAGGAGTTCCATTGGGTGCGTCCAAAACGATTTCCTAGCCTATTGTAGGTTCGACGTAAACCGTGCACCTATCTTGCGGCAAGATTAGCACCATCTCCAAACAGAGCAAAACGAGCTTCCACTTGAGCCTTGTCACCTAAGAGTACCACCGTGTGTGTCAAAAATGATATTCGAGCCTTTGGAACGTTGAGCGCAAACCGTGCACCTATCTTACGCAAGATTAGCACCATCTCCAAATAGACCAAAACGAGCTTCCACTTGAGCCTTGTCACCAAAGAGTACCACCGGGTGCGTCGAAAATGATTTTTGGGCCTATGGTACGTTCAGCGCAAACCGTGCACCTATCTCATGACAAGATTAGCACCATCTCCAAACGGACCAAAACGAGCTTCCACTTGAGCCTTGTCACCTAAGAGTACCACCGGGTGCGTCGAAAACGATTTTCGAGCCTATGGTACGTTCAGCGCAAACCATGCACGTATTTTGCGGCAAGATTAGCACCATCTCCAAATGGACTAGAACGAGCTTCCACTTGAGCCTCATCACCTAGGAGTTCCATTGGGAGTGTCGAAAATGATTTTTGAGCTTACGGTACGTTTGGCGCAAACTGTGCACCTATCTTCCATCAAGTTTAGCACCATCTCCAATCGGACTGTAATGAGCTTCCACTTGAGGATCGTCGCCTAGGACTACCACCGGGTGCGTCCAAAACAATTTTCGAGCCGATGGTACATTCAGCGTAAACCATGGACCTATCTTGCCGCAACATTAGCACCATCTCCAAACGGACCAAAACGAGCTTCCACTTGAGCCTTGTCACCTAAGAGTACCACTGGGTGCGTCAAAAATGATTTTCGAGCCTATGGTACGTTCAGCGCAAACTGTGCACCTATCTTGCGGCAAGATTAGCACCATCTATAAACGGACCAAAATGAGCTTCCACTTGAGACTCGTCACCTAGGAGTTCCATTGGGAGTGTCCAAAATGATTTTGAGCCTATGGAATGGTTGGCGCAAACCGTGCACTAATCTTGAATCAAGTTTAGCACCATGTCCAATCGGACCATTACGAGCTTCCACTTGAGCATCGTCACCTAGGAGTACCATCGGGTGCGTCCAAAATGATTTATGAGCCTATGGTATGTTTGGCGCAAAACATGCAATTATCTTGCACCGACACTAAACCAGTCTCCAAACGGACTTAAACGAGATTCCACACGACCCCCGATACCTAGGAGTTCCATTGGGTGCTTCCAAAACAATATGATAGCCTATGGTATGTTCAGCACGAACCGTGCACCTATCTTGCGGCAAGATTAGCACCATCTCCAAACGGACCAAAACGAGCTTCCACTTGAGCCTCGTCACCTAAGAGTACCACCAGGTGCGTCAAAAACGATTTTCGAGCCTACGGTACGTTCAGCGCAAACCGTGCACCTATCTTGCGGCAAGATTAGCACCATTTCCAAACCGACCAAAACGAGCTTCCACTTGAGCCTCGTCACCTAGGAGTTCCATTGGGAGTGTCCAAAACGATTTTGAGCCTATGGAATGTTTGGCGCAAACCGTGCACCTATCTTGAATCAAGTTTAGCACCATGTCCAATCGGATCGTAACAAGCTTCCACTTGAGCATCGTCACCTAGGAGTACCATCGGGTGCGTCCAAAATGATTTCTGAGCCTATGGTATGTTTGGCGCAGAACATGCAATTATCTTGCACTGACACTAAACCAGTCTCCAAACGGACTTAACCGAGATTCCACATGACCCCCGACACCTAGGAGTTCCATTGGGTTCTTCCAAAACAATTTAATAGCCTATGGTATGTTCAGCACAAACCGTGCACCTATCTTGCGGCAAGATTAGCACCATCTCCAAACGGACCGAAACGAGCTTCCACTTGAGCCTCGTCACCTAAGAGTACCACTAGGTGCGTCAAAAACGATTTTCGAGCCTATGGTACGTTCAGCGCAAATCGTGCACCTATCTTGCGGCAAGATTAGCACCATCTCCAAACGAACCAAAACGAGCTTCCACTTGAGCCTCGTCACCTAGGGGTTCCATTGGGAGTGTCCAAAACAATTTTTGAGCCTATGATATGTTTGGCGCAAACCATGCACCTATCTTGCATCAAGTTTAGCACCATCTCCAATCGGACCGTAACGAGCTACCACTTGAGCATCGTCACCTAGGAGTACCATCGGGTGCGTCCAAAACGGTTTCTGAGCCTATGGTATGTGTGGCACAGACCGTGCAATTATCTTGCCCCGACAAAATAGCTGTCTCTAAACAGACTTAAATGAGATTCCACATGACCCCCGACACCTAGGAGTTCCATTGGGTGCGTCCAAAACGATTTCCTAGCCTATTGTAGGTTCAACGTAAACCGTGCACCTATCTTGCGGCAAGATTAGCACCATCTCCAAACAGAGCAAAACGAGCTTCCACTTGAGCCTTGTCACCTAAGAGTACCACCGTGTGCGTCAAAAATGATATTCGAGCCTTTGGAACGTTGAGCGCAAACCGTGCACCTATCTTATGCAAGATTAGCACCATCTCCAAATAGACCAAAACGAGCTTCCACTTGAGCCTTGTCACCAAAGAGTACCACCGGGTGCGTCGAAAATGATTTTTGAGCCTATGGTACGTTCAGCGCAAACCGTGCACCTATCTCATGACAAGATTAGCACCATCTCCAAACGGACCAAAACGAGCTTCCACTTGAGCCTTGTCACCTAAGAGTACCACCGGGTGCGTCGAAAACGATTTTCGAGCCTATGGTACGTTCAGCGCAAACCATGCACGTATTTTGCGGCAAGATTAGCACCATCTCCAAATGGACTAGAACGAGCTTCCACTTGAGCCTCATCACCTAGGAGTTCCATTGGGAGTGTCCAAAATGATTTTTGAGCCTACGGTACGTTTGGCGCAAACTGTGCACCTATCTTCCATCAAGTTTAGCACCATCTCCAATCGGACTGTAATGAGCTTCCACTTGAGCATCGTCACCTAGGACTACCACCGGGTGCGTCCAAAACAATTTTCGAGCCGATGGTACATTCAGCGTAAACCATGGACCTATCTTGCCGCAACATTAGCACCATCTCCAAACGGACCAAAACGAGCTTCCACTTGAGCCTTGTCACCCAAGAGTACCACTGGGTGCGTCAAAAATGATTTTCGAGCCTATGGTACGTTCAGCGTAAACTGTGCACCTATCTTGCGGCAAGATTAGCACCATCTATAAACGGACCAAAATGAGCTTCCACTTGAGACTCGTCACCTAGGAGTTCCATTGGGAGTGTCCAAAACGATTTTGAGCCTATGGAATGTTTGGCGCAAACCGTGCACCAATCTTGAATCAAGTTTAGCACCATGTCCAATCGGACCGTTACGAGCTTCCACTTGAGCATCATCACCTAGGAGTACCATCGGGTGCGTCCAAAATGATTTATGAGCCTATGGTATGTTTGGCGCAAAACATGCAATTATCTTGCACTGACACTAAACCAGTCTCCAAACGGACTTAAACGAGATTCCACACGACCCCCGATACCTAGGAGTTCCATTGGGTGCTTCCAAAACAATATGATAGCCTATGGTATGTTCAGCACGAACCGTGCACCTATCTTGCGGCAAGATTAGCACCATCTCCGAACGGACCAAAATGAGCTTCCACTTGAGCCTCGTCACCTAAGAGTACCACCAGGTGCGTCAAAAACGATTTTCGAGCCTATGGTACGTTCAGCGCAAACCGTGCACCTATCTTGCGGCAAGATTAGCACCATTTCCAAACGGACCAAAATGAGCTTCCACTTGAGCCTCGTCACCTAGGAGTTCCATTGGGAGTGTCCGAAATGATTTTGAGCCTATGGAATGTTTGGCGCAAACCATGCACCTATCTTGAATCAAGTTTAGCACCATGTCCAATCGGATCGTAACAAGCTTCCACTTGAGCATCGTCACCTAGGAGTACCATCAGGTGCGTCCAAAATGATTTCTGAGCCTATGGTATGTTTGGCGCAGAACATGCAATTATCTTGCACTGACACTAAACCAGTCACCAAACGGACTTAACCGAGATTCCACATGACCCCCGATACCTAGGAGTTCCATTGGGTGCTTCCAAAACAATTTAAGAGCCTATGGTATGTTCAGCACAAACCGTGCACCTATCTTGCGGCAAGATTGGCACCATCTCCAAACGGACCAAAACGAGGTTCCACTTGAGCCTCGTCACCTAAGAGTGCCACTAGGTGCGTCAAAAACGATTTTCGAGCCTATGGTACGTTCAGCGCAAACCGTGCACCTTTCTTGCGGCAAGGTTAGCACCATCTCCAAACGGACAAAACGACCTTCCACTTGAGCCTCGTCACCTAGTAGTTCCATTGGGAGTGTCCAAAATGATTTTTGAGCCTATGATATGTTTGGCGCAAACCGTGCACCTATCTTGCATCAAGTTTAGCACCATCTCCAATCGGACCGTAACGAGCTACCACATGAGCATCGTCACCTAGGAGTACCATCGGGTGCGTCCAAAACGGTTTCTGAGCCTATGGTATGTGTGGCATAGACCATGCAATTATCTTGCACCGACAAAAAACCTACCTCTAAACGGACTTAAATGAGATTCCACATGACCCCCGACACCTAGGAGTTCCATTGGGTGCATCCAAAATGATTTCCTAGCCTATGGTAGGTTCGGCGTAAACCGTGCAGCTATCTCGCGGCAATATTAGCACCATCTCCAAATGGAGCAAAACAAGCTTCCACTTGAGCCTTGTCACCTAAGAGTACCACCGGGTGCGTCGAAAATGATTTTCGAGCCTATGGTACGTTCAGTGCAAACCGTGCACCTATCTCGTGACAAGATTAGCCCCATCTCCAAACGGAGCAAAATGAGCTTCCACTTGAGCCTTGTCACCTAAGAGTACCACCGTGTGCGTCGAAAACGATTTTCGAGCCTATGGAACGTTCAGCGCAAACCGTGCACCTATCTTACGCAAGATTAGCACCAACTCCAAATGGACCAAAACGAGCTTCCACTTGAGCCTTGTCACCTAAGACTACCACCGGGTGCGTCGAAAACGATTTTCGAGCCTATGGTACGTTCAGCGCAAACCATGCACCTATTTTGCGGCAAGATTAGCACCATCTCCAAATGGACCAAAACGAGCTTCCACTTGAGCCTCGTCACCTAGGAGTTCCATTGGGAGTGTCCAAAATGATTTTCGAGCCTACGGCACGTTTGTCGCAAACTGTGCACCTATCTTCCATCAAGTTTAGCACCATCTCCAATCGGACTGTAATGAGCTTCCACTTGAGCATCGTCGCCTTGGAGTACCACCGGGTGCATCCAAAACAATTTCCGAGCCGATGGTACATTCAGCGTAAACCGTGCACCTATCTTGCCGCAAGATTAGCACCATCTCCAAACGGACCAAAACGAGCTTCCACTTGAGCCTTGTCACCTAGGAGTACCACCGGTAGTGTCCAAAATGATTTTTGAGCCTATGGTACGTTCAACGCAAACCGTGCACCTATCTTACGCAAGATTAGCACCATCTCCAAATGGACCAAAACGAGCTTCCACTTGAGCCTCGTCACCTAAAAGTACCACCGGGTGCGTCGAAAATGATTTTCGATCCTATGGTACGTTCAGCGCAAGCCGTGCACCAATCTCGCGACAAGATTAGCACCATCTCCAAACGGACCAAAACGAGCTTCCACTTGAGCCTTGTCACCTAAGAGTACCACCGGGTGCATCAAAAACGATTTTCGAGCCTATGGTACGTTCAGCGCAAACCATGCACCTATTTTGCGGCAAGATTAGCACCATCTCCAAATGGACCAAAACGAGCTTCCACTTGAGCCTCGTCACCTAGGAGTTCCATTGGGAGTGTCCAAAACGATTTTCGAGCCTACGATACGTTTGGAGCAAACTGTGCACCTATCTTCGATCAAGTTTAGAACCATCTCCAATCGGACTGTAATGAGCTTCCACTTGAGCATCGTCGCCTAGGAGTACCACCGGGTGCGTCCAAAACAATTTTCAAGCCTATGGTACATTCAGCGCAAACCGTGCACCTGTCTTGCGGCAAGATTAGCACCATCCCCAAACGGACCAAAACGAGCTTCCACTTGAGCCTTGTCACCTAGGAGTACCACCGGTGGTGTCCAAAACGATTTTTGAGCCTATGGTAAGTTCAGCGCAAACCGTGCACCTATCTTGTGGTAAGATTAGCACCTTCTCCAAACGGACCAAAACGAGCTTCCACTTGAGCCTCATCACCTAGGAGTACCACCGGGTGCGTCCAAAATGATTTTCGAGCCTATGGTACGTTCAGCGCAAACCGTGCACCTATCTTGCGGCAAGATTAGCACCATTTCCAAATGGACCAAAATGAGCTTCCACTTGAGCCTCGTCACCTAGGAGTTCCATTGGGAGTGTCCGAAACGATTTTGAGCCTATGGAATGTTTGGCGCAAACCGTGCACCTATCTTGAATCAAGTTTAGCACCATGTCCAATCGGATCGTAACAAGCTTCCACTTGAGCATCGTCACCTAGGAGTACCATCGGGTGCGTCCAAAATGATTTCTGAGCCTATGGTATGTTTGGCGCAGAACATGCAATTATCTTGCACTGACACTAAACCAGTCTCCAAACGGACTTAACCGAGATTCCACATGACCCCCGATACCTAGGAGTTCCATTGGGTGCTTCCAAAACAATTTAATAGCCTATGGTATGTTCAGCACAAACCGTGCACCTATCTTGCGGCAAGATTGGCACCATCTCCAAACGGACCAAAACGAGCTTCCACTTGAGCCTCGTCACCTAAGAGTGCCACCAGGTGCGTCAAAAACGATTTTCGAGCCTATGGTACGTTCAGCGCAAACCGTGCACCTTTCTTGCGGCAAGGTTAGCACCATCTCCAAACGGACAAAATGACCTTCCACTTGAGCCTCGTCACCTAGTAGTTCCATTGGGAGTGTCCAAAATGATTTTTGAGCCTATGATATGTTTGGCGCAAACCGTGCACCTATCTTGCATCAAGTTTAGCACCATCTCCAATCGGACCGTAACGAGCTACCACTTGAGCATCGTCACCTAGGAGTACCATCAGGTGCGTCCAAAACGGTTTCTGAGCCTATGGTATGTGTGGCATAGACCATGCAATTATCTTGCACCGACAAAAAACCTACCTCTAAACGGACTTAAATGAGATTCCACATGATCCCCGACACCTAGGAGTTCCATTGGGTGCATCCAAAATGATTTCCTAGCCTATGGTAGGTTCGGTGTAAACCATGCAGCTATCTCGCGGCAATATTAGCACCATCTCCAAATGGAGCAAAACAAGCTTCCACTTGAGCCTTGTCACCTAAGAGTACCACCGGGTGCGTCGAAAATGATTTTCGAGCCTATGGTACGTTCAGTGCAAACCGTGCACCTATCTCATGACAAGATTAGCCCCATCTCCAAACGGAGCAAAATGAGCTTCCACTTGAGCCTTGTCACCTAAGAGTACCACCGTGTGCGTCGAAAACGATTTTTGAGCCTATGGAACGTTCAGCGCAAACCGTGCACCTATCTTACGCAAGATTAGCACCATCTCCAAATGGACCAAAACGAGCTTCCACTTGAGCCTTGTCACCTAAGACTACCACCGGTTGCGTCGAAAACGATTTTCGAGCCTATGGTACGTTCAGCGCAAACCATGCACCTATTTTGCGGCAAGATTAGCACCATCTCCAAATGGACCAAAACAAGCTTCCACTTGAGCCTCGTCACCTTAGGAGTTCCATTGGGAGTGTCCAAAATGATTTTCGAGCCTACGGCACGTTTGGCGCAAACTGTGCACCTATCTTCCATCAAGTTTAGCACCATCTCCAATCGGACTGTAATGAGCTTCCACTTGAGCATCGTCGCCTTGGAGTACCACCGGGTGCGTGCAAAACAATTTCCGAGCCGATGGTACATTCAGCGTAAACCATGCACCTATCTTGCCGCAAGATTAGCACCATCTCCAAACGGACCAAAACGAGCTTCCACTTGAGCCTTGTCACCTAGGAGTACCACCGGTGGTGTCCAAAATGATTTTTGAGCCTATGGTACGTTCAACGCAAACCGTGCACCTATCTTACGCAAGATTAGCACCATCTCCAAATGGACCAAAACGAGCTTCCACTTGAGCCTTGTCACCTAAAAGTACCACCGGGTGCGTCGAAAATGATTTTCGATCCTATGGTACGTTCAGCGCAAGCCGTGCACCAATCTCGCGACAAGATTAGCACCATCTCCAAATGGACCAAAATGAGCTTCCACTTGAGCCTTGTCACCTAAGAGTACCACCGGGTGCATCAAAAACGATTTTCGAGCCTATGGTACGTTCAGCGCAAACCATGCACCTATTTTGCGGCAAGATTAGCACCATCTCCAAATGGACCAAAACGAGCTTCCACTTGAGCCTCGTCACCTAGGAGTTCCATTGGGAGTGTCCAAAATGATTTTCGAGCCTACGATACGTTTGGCGCAAACTGTGCACCTATCTTCGATAAAGTTTAGAACCATCTCCAATCGGACTATAATGAGCTTCCACTTGAGCATCGTCGCCTAGGAGTACCACCGGGTGCGTCCAAAACAATTTTCAAGCCTATGGTACATTCAGCGCAAACCGTGCACCTGTCTTGCGGCAAGATTAGCACCATCCCCAAACGGACCAAAACGAGCTTCCACTTGAGCCTTGTCACCTAGGAGTACCACCGGTGGTGTCCAAAATGATTTTTGAGCCTATGGTACGTTCAGCGCAAACCGCGCACCTATCTTGTGGTAAGATTAGCACCTTCTCTAAACGGACCAAAACGAGCTTCCACTTGAGCCTCGTCACCTAGGAGTACCACCAGGTGCGTCCAAAATGATTTTCGAGCCAATGGTATGTTCAGCGCAAACCATGCACCTATCTTGTGGCAACATTAGCACCATCTCCAAACGGACCGTAACGAGCTTCCACTTGAGCATCGTCACCTAGGAGTACCATCAGGTGCGACCAAAATGATTTCTGAGCCTATGGTATGTTTGGCGCAGAACATGCAATTATCTTGCACTGACACTAAACCAGTCTCCAAACGGACTTAAACGAGATTCCACATGACCCTGACACCTAGGAATTCCATTGGGTGCTTGCAAAACAATATAATAGCCTATGGTATGTTCAGCACAAACCGTGCACCTATCTTGCGGCAAGATTAGCACCATCTCCAAACGGACCAAAACGAGCTTCCACTTGAGCCTCGTCACCTAAGAGTACCACCGGGTGTGTCGAAAATGATTTTCGAGCCTATTGTACGTTCAGCGCAAACCGTGCACGTATTTTGCGGCAAGATTAGCACCATCTCCAAATGGACTAGAACAAGCTTCCACTTGAGCCTCATCACCTAGGAGTTCCATTGGGAGCGTCCAAAATGATTTTTGAGCCTACGGTACGTTTGGCGCAAACTGTGCACCTATCTTCCATCAAGTTTAGCACCATCTCCAATCGGACTGTAATGAGCTTCCACTTGAGCATCGTCGCCTAGGACTACCACCGGGTGCGTCCAAAACAATTTTCGAGCCGATGGTACATTCAGCGTAAACCATGGACCTATCTTGCCGCAACATTAGCACCATCTCCAAACGGACCAAAACGAGCTTCCACTTGAGCCTTGTCACCCAAGAGTACCACTGGGTGCGTCAAAAATGATTTTCGAGCCTATGGTACGTTCAGCGCAAACTGTGCACCTATCTTGCGGCAAGATTAGCACCATTTATAAACGGACCAAAATGAGCTTCCACTTGAGACTCGTCACCTAGGAGTTCCATTGGGAGTGTCCTAAACGATTTTGAGCCTATGGAATGTTTGGCGCAAACCGTGCACCAATCTTGAATCAAGTTTAGCACCATGTCCAATCGGACCGTTACGAGCTTCCACTTGAGCATCATCACCTAGGAGTACCATCGGGTGCGTCCAAAATGATTTATGAGCCTATGGTATGTTTGGCGCAAAACATGCAATTATCTTGCACTGACACTAAACCAGTCTCCAAACGGACTTAAACGAGATTCCACACGACCCCCGATACCTAGGAGTTCCATTGGGTGCTTCCAAAACAATATGATAGCCTATGGTATGTTCAGCACGAACCGTGCACCTATCTTGCGGCAAGATTAGCACCATCTCCAAACGGACCAAAACGAGCTTCCACTTGAGCCTCGTCACCTAAGAGTACCACCAGGTGCGTCAAAAACGATTTTCGAGCCTATGGTACGTTCAGCGCAAACCGTGCACCTATCTTGCGGCAAGATTAGCACCATTTCCAAACGGACCAAAATGAGCTTCCACTTGAGCCTCGTCACCTAGGAGTTCCATTGGGAGTGTCTGAAACGATTTTGAGCCTATGGAATGTTTGGCGCAAACCGTGCACCTATCTTGAATCAAGTTTAGCACCTTGTCCAATCGGATCGTAACAAGCTTCCACTTGAGCATCGTCACCTATCGGGTTCGTCCAAAATGATTTCTGAGCCTATGGTATGTTTGGCGCAGAACATGCAATTATCTTGCACTGACACTAAACCAGTCTCCAAATGGACTTAACCGAGATTCCACATGACCCCCGATACCTAGGAGTTCCATTAGGTGCTTCCAAAACAATTTAATAGCCTATGGTATGTTCAGCACAAACCTATCTTGCGGCAAGATTGGCACCATCTCCAAACGGACCAAAACGAGCTTCCACTTGAGCCTCGTCACCTAAGAGTGCCACCAGGTGCGTCAAAAACGATTTTCGAGCCTATGGTACGTTCAGCGCAAACCGTGCACCTTTCTTGCGGCAAGGTTAGCACCATCTCCAAACGGACAAAACGACCTTCCACTTGAGCCTCGTCACCTAGTAGTTCCATTGGGAGTGTCCAAAATGATTTTTGAGCCTATGATATGTTTGGCGCAAACCGTGCACCTATCTTGCATCAAGTTTAGCACCATCTCCAATCGGACCGTAACGAGCTACCACTTGAGCATCGTCACCTAGGAGTACCATCGGGTGCGTCCAAAACGGTTTCTGAGCCTATGGTATGTGTGGCATAGACCATGCAATTATCTTGCACCGACAAAAAACCTACCTCTAAACGGACTTAAATGAGATTCCACATGACCCCCGACACCTAGGAGTTCCATTGGGTGCATCCAAAATGATTTCCTAGCCTATGGTAGGTTCGGCGTAAACCGTGCAGCTATCTCGCGGCAATATTAGCACCATCTCCAAATGGAGCAAAACAAGCTTCCACTTGAGCCTTGTCACCTAAGAGTACCACCGGGTGCGTCGAAAATGATTTTCGAGCCTATGGTACGTTCAGTGCAAACCGTGCACCTATCCCGTGACAAGATTAGCCCCATCTCCAAACGGAGCAAAATGAGCTTCCACTTGAGCCTTGTCAACTAAGAGTACCACCGTGTGCGTCGAAAACGATTTTCGAGCCTATGGAACGTTCAGCGCAAACCGTGCACGTATCTTACGCAAGATTAGCACCATCTCCAAATGGACCAAAACGAGCTTCCACTTGAGCCTTGTCACCTAAGACTACCACCGGGTGCGTCGAAAATGATTTTCGAGCCTATGGTACGTTCAGCGCAAACCATGCACCTATTTTGCGGCAAGATTAGCACCATCTCCAAATGGACCAAAACGAGCTTCCACTTGAGCCTCGTCACCTAGGAGTTCCATTGGAAGTGTCCAAAATGATTTTCGAGCCTACGGCACGTTTGGCGCAAACTGTGCACCTATCTTCCATCAAGTTTAGCACCATCCCCAATCGGACTGTAATGAGCTTCCACTTGAGCATCGTCGCCTTGGAGTACCACCGGGTGCGTCCAAAACAATTTCTGAGCTGATGGTACATTCAGCGTAAACCGTGCACCTATCTTGCCGCAAGATTAGCACCATCTCCAAACGGACCAAAACGAGCTTCCACTTGAGCCTTGTCACCTAGGTGTACCACCGGTGGTGTCCAAAACGATTTTTGAGCCTATGGTACGTTCAACGCAAACCGTGCACCTATCTTACGCAAGATTAGCACCATCTCCAAATGGACGAAAACGAGCTTCCACTTGAGCCTTATCACCTAAAAGTACCACCGGGTGCGTCGAAAATGATTTTCGATCCTATGGTACGTTCAGCGCAAGCCGTGCACCAATCTCGCGACAAGATTAGCACCATCTCCAAACGGACCAAAACGAGCTTCCACTTGAGCCTTGTCACCTAAGAGTACCACCGGGTGCATCAAAAACGATTTTCGAGCCTATGGTACGTTCAGCGCAAACCATGCACCTATTTTGCGGCAAGATTAGCACCATCTCCAAATGGACCAAAACGAGCTTCCACTTGAGCCTCGTCACCTAGGAGTTCCATTGGGAGTGTCCAAAACGATTTTCGAGCCTATGATATGTTTGGCGCAAACTGTGCACCTATCTTCGATCAAGTTTAGAACCATCTCCAATCGGACTGTAATGAGCTTCCACTTGAGCATCGTCGCCTAGGAGTACCACCGGGTGCGTCCAAAACAATTTTCAAGCCTATGGTACATTTAGCGCAAACCGTGCACCTATCTTGCGGCAAGATTAGCACCATCCCCAAACGGACCAAAACGAGCTTCCACTTGAGCCTTGTCACCTAGGAGTACCACCGGTGGTGTCCAAAACGATTTTTGAGCCTATGGTACGTTCAGCGCAAACCGTGCACCTATCTTTTGGTAAGATTAGCACCTTCTCTAAACGGACCAAAACGAGCTTCCACTTGAGCCTCGTCACCTAGGAGTACCACCGGGTGCGTCCAAAATGATTTTCGAGCTAATGGTACGTTCAGCGCAAACCATGCACCTATCTTGTGGCAACATTAGCACCATCTCCAAACGGACCGTAACGAGCTTCCACTTGAGCATCGTCACCTAGGAGTACCATCAGGTGCGACCAAAATGATTTCTGAGCCTATGGTATGTTTGGCGCAGAACATGGAATTATCTTGCACTGACACTAAACCAGTCTCCAAACGGACTTAAACGAGATTCCACATGACCCCGACACCTAGGAGTTCCATTGGGTGCTTCCAAAACAATATAATAGCCTATGGTATGTTCAGCACAAACCGTGCACCCATCTTGCGGCAAGATTAGCACCATCTCCAAACGGACCAAAACGAGCTTCCACTTGAGCCTCGTCACCTAAGAGTACCACCGGGTGCGTCGAAAACTATTTTCGAGCCTATGGTACGTTCAGCGCAAACCATGCACGTATTTTGCGGCAAGATTAGCACCATCTCCAAATGGACTAGAACAAGCTTCCACTTGAGCCTCATCACCTAGGAGTTCCATTGGGAGTGTCCAAAATGATTTTTGAGCCTACGGTACGTTTGGCGCAAACTGTGCACCTATCTTCCATCAAGTTTAGCACCATCTGCAATCGGACTGTAATGAGCTTCCACTTGAGCATCGTCGCCTAGGACTACCACCGGGTGCGTCCAAAACAATTTTCGAGCTGATGGTACATTCAGCGTAAACCATGGACCTATCTTGCCGCAACATTAGCACCATCTCCAAACGGACCAAAACGAGCTTCCACTTGAGCCTTGTCACCCAAGAGTACCACTGGGTGCGTCAAAAATGATTTTCGAGCCTATGGTACGTTCAGCGCAAACTGTGCACCTACCTTGCGGCAAGATTAGCACCATCTATAAACGGACCAAAATGAGCTTCCACTTGAGACTCGTCACCTAGGAGTTCCATTGGGAGTGTCCAAAACGATTTTGAGCCTATGGAATGTTTGGCGCAAACCGTGCACCAATCTTGAATCAAGTTTAGCACCATGTCCAATCGGACCTTTACGAGCTTCCACTTGAGCATCATCACCTAGGAGTACCATCGGGTGCGTCCAAAATGATTTATGAGCCTATGGTATGTTTGGCGCAAAACATGCAATTATCTTGCACTGACACTAAACCAGTCTCCAAATGGACTTAAACGAGATTCCACACGACCCTCGATACCTAGGAGTTCCATTGGGTGCTTCCAAAACAATATGATAGCCTATGGTATGTTCAGCACGAACCGTGCACCTATCTTGCGGCAAGATTAGCACCATCTCCAAACAGACCAAAACGAGCTTCCACTTGAGCCTCGTCACCTAAGAGTACCACCAGGTGCGTCAAAAACGATTTTCGAGCCTATGGTACGTTCAGCGCAAACCGTGCACCTATCTTGCGGCAAGATTAGCACCATTTCCAAACGGACCAAAATGAGCTTCCACTTGAGCCTCGTCACCTAGGAGTTCCATTGGGAGTGTCCGAAATGATTTTGAGCCTATGGAATGTTTGGCGCAAACCGTGCACCTATCTTGAATCAAGTTTAGCACCATGTCCAATCGGATCGTAACAAGCTTCCACTTGAGCATCGTCACCTAGGAGTACCATCGGGTGCGTCCAAAATGATTTCTGAGCCTATGGTATGTTTGGCGCAGAACATGCAATTATCTTGCACTGACACTAAACCAGTCTCCAAACAGACTTAACCGAGATTCCACATGACCCCCGATACCTAGGAGTTCCATTGGGTGCTTCCAAAACAATTTAATAGCCTATGGTATGTTCAGCACAAACCGTGCACCTATCTTCCGGCAAGATTGGCACCATCTCCAAACGGACCAAAACGAGCTTCCACTTGAGCCTCGTCACCTAAGAGTGCCACCAGGTGCGTCAAAAACGATTTTCGAGCCTATGGTACGTTCAGCGCAAACCGTGCACCTTTCTTGCGGTAAGGTTAGCACCATCTCCAAACGGACAAAACGACCTTCCACTTGAGCCTCGTCACCTAGTAGTTCCATTGGGAGTGTCCAAAATGATTTTTGAGCCTATGATATGTTTGGCGCAAACTGTGCACCTATCTTGCATCAAGTTTAGCACCATCTCCAATCGAACCGTAACGAGCTACCACTTGAGCATCGTCACCTAGGAGTACCATCGGGTGCGTCCAAAACGGTTTCTGAGCTTATGGTATGTGTGGCATAGACCATGCAATTATCTTGCACCGACAAAAAACCTACCTCTAAACGGACTTAAATGAGATTCCACATGACCCCCGACACCTAGGAGTTCCATTGGGTGCATCCAAAATGATTTCCTAGCCTATGGTAGGTTCGGCGTAAACCGTGCAGCTATCTCACGGCAATATTAGCACCATCTCCAAATGGAGCAAAACAAGCTTCCACTTGAGCCTTGTCACCTAAGAGTACCACCGGGTGCGTCGAAAATGATTTTCGAGCCTATGGTAGGTTCAGTGCAAACCGTGCACCTATCTCGTGACAAGATTAGCCCCATCTCCAAACAGAGCAAAATGAGCTTCCACTTGAGCCTTGTCACCTAAGAGTACCACCGTGTGCGTCGAAAACGATTTTCGAGCCTATGGAACGTTCAGCGCAAACCGTGCACCTATCTTACGCAAGATTAGGACCATCTCCAAATGGACCAAAACGAGCTTCCACTTGAGCCTTGTCACCTAAAAGTACCACCGGGTGCGTCGAAAATGATTTTCGATCCTATGGTACGTTCAGCGCAAACCGTGCACCAATCTCGCGACAAGATTAGCACCATCTCCAAATGGACCAAAACGAGCTTCCACTTGAGCCTTGTCACCTAAGAGTACCACCGGGTGCATCAAAAATGATTTTCGAGCCTATGGTACGTTCAGCGCAAACCATGCACCTATTTTTCGGCAAGATTAGCACCATCTCCAAATGGACCAAAACGAGGTTCCACTTGAGCCTCGTCACCTAGGAGTTCCATTGGGAGTGTCCAAAATGATTTTCGAGCCTACGATACGTTTGGCGCAAACTATGCACCTATCTTTGATCAAGTTTAGAACCATCTCCAATCGGACTGTAATGAGCTTCCACTTGAGCATCGTCGCCTAGGAGTACCACCGGGTGTGTCCAGAACAATTTTTGAGCCTATGGTACATTCAGCGCAAACCGTGCACCTATCTTGCGGCAAGATTAGCACCATCCCCAAATGGACCAAAACGAGCATCCACTTGAGCCTTGTCACCTAGGAGTACCACCAGTGGTGTCCAAAACGATTTTTGAGCCTATGGTACGTTCAGCGCAAACCGTGCACCTATCTTGTGGTAAGATTAGCACCTTCTCTAAACGGACCAAAACGAGCTTCCACTTGAGCCTTGTCGCCTAGGAGTACCACCGGGTGCGTCCAAAATGATTTTTGAGCGAATGGTACGTTCAGCGCAAACCATGCACCTATCTTGTGGCAACATTAGCACCATCTCCAAATGGACCGTAACGAGCTTCCACTTGAGCATAGTCACCTAGGAGTACCATCAGGTGCGACCAAAATGATTTCTGAGCCTATGGTATGTTTGGCGCAGAACATGCAGTTATCTTGCACTGACACTAAACCAGTCTCCAAACGGACTTAAACGAGATTCCACATGACCCCGACACCTAGGAGTTCCATTGGGTGATTCCAAAAAAATATAATAGCCTATGGTATGTTCAGCACAAACCGTGCACCTATCTTGCGGCAAGATTAGCACCATCTCCAAACGGACCAAAACGAGCTTCCACTTGAGCCTCGTCACCTAAGAGTACCACCAGATGCGTCAAAAATGATTTTTGAGCCTATGGTACGTTCAGCGCAAACCGTGCACCTATCCTGCGGCAAGATTAGCACCATCTCCAAACAGACCAAAACGAGCTTCCACTTGAGCCTCGTCACCTAGGAGTTCCATTGAGAGTGTCCAAAACGATTTTGAGCCTATGGTATGTTTGGCCAGAACATGCAATTATCTTGCACCGACACTAAACCAGCCTCCAAATGGACTTAAACGAGATTCCACATGACCCCCGACACCTAGGAGTTCCATTGGGTGCTTCCAAAACAATTTAATAGCCTATGGTATGTTCAGCACAAACTGAGCACCTATCTTGCGGTAAGATTAGCACCATCTCCAAACGGACCAAAACGAGCTTCCACTTGAGCCTCGTCACCTAAGAGTACCACCAGGTGCGTCAAAAATGATTTTCGAGCCTATGGTACGTTCAGCGTAAACCGTGCACCTATCTTACGGCAAGATTAGCACCATCTCCAAACGGACCAAAACGGGCTTCCACTTGAGCCTCGTCACCTAGAAGTTCCATTGGGAGTGTCCAAAATGATTTTTGAGCCTATGATATGTTTGGCGCAAACCGTGCACCTATCTTGCATCAAGTTTAGCACCACCTCCAATCGGACCGTAACGAGCTACCACTTGAGCATCGTCACCTAGGAGTACCATAAGGGTGCGTCCAAAACGGTTTCTGAGACTATGGTATGTGTGGCACAGACCGTGCAATTATCTTGCACCGACAAAATACATGTCTCTAAACAGACTTAAATGAGATTCCACATGACCCCCGACACCTAGGAGTTCCATTGGGTGCGTCCAAAACGATTTCCTAGCCTATGGTAGGTTCGGCGTAAACCGTGCACCTATCTTCCACTTGAGCCTTGTCACCTAAGAGTACCACCGTGTGCATCGAAAATGATTTTCGAGCCTTTGGAACGTTGAGCGCAAACCGTGCACCTATCTTACGCAAGATTAGCACCATCTCCAAATGGACCAAAACGAGCTTCCACTTGAGCGTTGTCACCTAAGAGTACCACCGGGTGCGTCGAAAATGATTTTCGAGCCTATGGTACGTTCAGCGCAAACCGTGCACCTATCTCACGATAAGATTAGCACCATCTCCAAACGGACCAAAACGAGCTTCCACTTGAGCCTTGTCACCTAAGACTACCACCGGGTGCGTCGAAAACGATTTTCGAGCCTATGGTACGTTCAGTGCAAACCATGCACCTATTTTGCGGCAAGATTAGCACCATCTCCAAATGGACCAAAACGAGCTTCCACTTGAGCCTCGTCACCTAGGAGTTCCATTGGGAGTGTCCAAAATGATTTTCGAGCCTACGGCACGTTTGGCGCAAACTGTGCACCTATCTTCCATCAAGTTTAGCACCATCTCCAATCGGACTGTAATGAGCTTCCACTTGAGCATCGTCGCCTTGGAGTACCTCCGGGTGCGTCCAAAACAATTTCCGAGCCGATGGTACATTCAGCGTAAACCGTGCACCTATCTTGCCGCAAGATTAGCACCATCTCCAAACGGACCAAAACGAGCTTCCACTTGAGCCTTGTCACCTAGGAGTACCACCGGTGGTGTCCAAAACGAATTTTGAGCCTATGGTACGTTCAACGCAAACCGTGCACCTATCTTACGCAAGATTAGCACCATCTCCAAATGGACCAAAACGAGCTTCCACTTGAGCCTTGTCACCTAAAAGTACCACCGGGTGCGTCAAAAATGATTTTCGATCCTATGGTACGTTCAGCGCAAGCCGTGCACCAATCTCGCGACAAGATTAGCACCATCTCCAAACGGACCAAAACGAGCTTCCACTTGAGCCTTGTCACCTAAGAGTACCACCGGGTGCATCAAAAATGATTTTCGAGCCTATGGTACGTTCAGCGCAAACCATGCACCTATTTTGCGGCAAGATTAGCACCATCTCCAAATGGAGCAAAACGAGCTTCCACTTGAGCCTCGTCACCTAGGAGTTCCATTGGGAGTGTCCAAAACGATTTTCGAGCCTACGATATGTTTGGCGCAAACTGTGCACCTATCTTCGATCAAGTTTAGAACCATCTCCAATCGGACTGTAATGAGCTTCCACTTGAGCATCGTCGCCTAGGAGTACCACCGGGTGCGTCCAAAACAATTTTCAAGCCTATGGTACATTCAGCGCAAACCGTGCACCTATCTTGGGGCAAGATTAGCACCATCCCCAAACGGACCAAAACGAGCTTCCACTTGAGCCTTGTCACCTAGGAGTACCACCGGTGGTGTCCAAAACGATTTTTTAGCCTATGGTACGTTTAGCGCAAACCGTGCACCTATCTTGTGGTAAGATTAGCACCTTCTCTAAACGGACCAAAACGAGCTTCCACTTGAGCCTCGTCACCTAGGAGTACCACCGGGTGCGTCCAAAATGATTTTCGAGCCAATGGTATGTTTAGCGCAAACCATGCACCTATCTTGTGGCAACATTAGCACCATCTCCAAACGGACCGTAACGAGCTTCCACTTGAGCATCGTCACCTAGGAGTACCATCAGGTGCGACCAAAATGATTTCTGAGCCTATGGTATGTTTGGCGCAGAACATGCAATTATCTTGCACTGACACTAAACCAGTCTCCAAACGGACTTAAACGAGATTCCACATGACCCCGACACCTAGGAGTTCCATTGGGTGCTTCCAAAACAATATAATAGCCTATGGTATGTTCAGCACAAACCGTGCACCTATCTTGCGGCAAGATTAGCACCATCTCCAAACGGACCAAAACGAGCTTCCACTTGAGCCTCGTCACCTAAGAGTACCACCAGATGCGTCAAAAATGATTTTTGAGCCTATGGTACGTTCAGCGCAAACCGTGCACCTATCTTGCGGCAAGATTACCACCATCTCCAAACGGACCAAAACGAGCTTCCACTTGAGCCTCGTCACCTAGGAGTTCCATTGAGAGTGTCCAAAATGATTTTGAGCCTATGGAATGTTTGGCGCAAACCGTGCACCTATCTTGAATCAAGTTTAGCACCGTGTCCAATCGGACCGTAACAAGCTTCCACTTGAGCATCGTCACCTAGGAGTACCATCGGGTGCGTCCAAAATGATTTCTGAGCCTATGGTATGTTTGGCGCAGAACATGCAATTATATTGCACGGACACTCAACCAGTCTCCAAACGGACTTAACCGAGATTCCACATGACCCCCGACACCTAGGAGTTCCATTGGGTGCTTCCATAACAATTTAATAGCCTATGGTATGTTCAGCACAAACCGTGCACCTATCTTGCGGCAAGATTAGCACCATCTGCAAACAGACCAAAACGAGCTTCCACTTGAGCCTCGTCACCTAAGAGTACCACCAGGTGCGTCAAAAACGATTTTCGAGCCTATGGTACGTTCAGCGCAAACCGTGCACATATCTTGCGGCAAGATGAGCACCATCTCCAAACAGACCAAAACGAGCTTCCACTTGAGCCTCGTCACCTAGGAGTTCCATTGGGAGTGTCCAAAATGATTTTTGAGCCTATGATATGTTTGGCGCAAACCGTGCACCTATCTTGCATCAAGTTTAGCACCAGCTCCAATCGGACCGTAACGAGCTACCACTTGAGCATCGTCACCTAGGAGTACCATCGGGTGCGTCCAAAACGGTTTCTGAGCCTATGGTATGTGTGGCACAGACCGTGCAATTTATCTTGCACCGACAAAATACCTGTCTCTAAACAGACTTAAATGAGATTCCACATGACCCCCGAGACCTAGGAGTTCCATTGGGTGCGTCCAAAATGATTTCCTAGCCTATGGTAGGTTCGGCGTAAACCGTGCACCTATCTTCCACTTGAGCCTTGTCACCTAAGAGTACCACCGTGTGCGTCGAAAATGATTTTCGAGCCTTTGGAACGTTGAGTGCGAACCGTGCACCTATCTTACACAAGATTAGCACCATCTCCAAATGGACCAAAACGAGCTTCCACTTGAGCCTTGTCACCTAAGAGTACCACCGGGTGCGTCGAAAATGATTTTTGAGCCTATGGTACGTTCAGCGCAAACCGTGCACCTATCTCACGACAAGATTAGCACCATCTCCCAACAGACCAAAACGAGCTTCCACTTGAGCCTTGTCACCTAAGAGTACCACTGGGTGCGTCGAAAACAATTTTCGAGCCTATGCTACGTTCAGCGCAAACCGTGCACCTATCTTGCGACAAGATTAGCACTATCTCCAAACGGACCAAAACGAGCTTCCACTTTAGCCTCATCACCTAGGAGTTCCATTGGGAGCGTCCAAAACGATTTTTGAGCCTATGGTATGTTTGTCGCAAACTGTGCGCCTATCTTGCATCAAGTTTAGCACCATCTCCAGTCAGACCGTAACGAGCTTCCACTTAAGCATCATCAGCTAGGAGTACCATCGGGTGCGTCTAAAACAATTTCTGAGCCTATGGTATGTTTGGCCAGAACATGCAATTATCTTGCACTGACACTAAGCCAGCCTCCAAACGGACTTAAACGAGATTCCACGCAAGCCACGACACCTAGGAGTTCCATTCGGTGCTTCCAATACAATTTCTTAGCCTATGGTATGTTCAGCGCAAACCGTGCACCTATCTTGCGGCAAGATTAGCACCATCTCCAAACCGACCAAAACGAGCTTCCACTTGAGCCTTGTCACCTAAGAGTACCACCGGGTGCGTCAAAAACGATTTTCAAGCCTATGGTACGTTCAGCACAAACCGTGCACCTATCTTACGCAAGATTAGCACCATCTCCAAACGGACCAAAACGAGCTTCCACTTGAGCGTTGTCACCTAAGAGTACCACCGGGTGCGTTGAAAATGATTTTCGAGCCTATGGTACGTTCAACACAAACCGTGCACCTATCTCACGACAAGATTAGCACCATCTCCAAACGGACCAAAACGAGCTTCCACTTGAGCCTTGTCACCTAAGAGTACCACCGGGTGCGTCGAAATCGATTTTCGAGCCTATGGTACGTTCAGCGCAAACCATGCACCTATTCTGCGGCAAGATTAGCACCATCTCCAAATGGACCAAAACGAGCTTCCACTTGAGCCTCATCACCTAGGAGTTCCATTGGGAGTGTCCAAAATGATTTTCAAGCCTACAGTACGTTTGGCGCAAACTGTGCACCTATCTTCCATCAAGTTTAGCACCATCTCCAATCGGACTGTAATGAGCTTCCACTTGAGCATCGTCGCCTAGGAGTACCACTGGGTGCGTCCAAAACAATTTTCGAGCCTATGGTACATTCAGCATAAACCGTGCACCTATCTTGCCGCAAGATTAGCACCATCTCCAAACGGACCAAAACGAGCTTCCACTTGAGCCTTGTCACCTAGGAGTACCACCGGTGGTGTCCAAAACGATTTTTGAGCCTATGGTACGTTCAGCACAAACCGTGCACCTATCTTGTGGTAATATTAGCACCTTCTCTAAACGGACCAAAACGAGCTTCCACTTGAGCCTCGTCACCTAGGAGTACCACCGGGTGCGTCCAAAATGATTTTTGAGCCAATGGTACGTTCAACGCAAACCATGCACCTATCTTGTGGCAACATTAGCACCATCTCCAAATGGACCGTAACGAGCTTCCACTAGATCCTCGTGACCTAGGAGTACCACCGGGTGCGTCCAAAATAATTTTCGAGCCTATGGTCCGTTCAGCGCAAACCGTGCACCTATCTTGCGACAAGATTAGCACCATCTCCAAACGGACCAAAACGAGCTTCCACTTTAGCCTCGTCACCTAGGAGTTCCATTGGGAGTGTCCAAAACGATTTTCGAGCCTATGGTATGTTTGGCGCAAACTGTGCGCCTTTCTTGCATCAAGTTTAGCACCATCTCCAGTCAGACCGTAACGAGCTTCCACTTAAGCATCATCAGCTAGGAGTACCATCGGGTGCGTCTAAAACGATTTCTGAGCCTATGGTATGTTTGGCCAGAACATGCAATTATCTTGCACCGACACTAAACCAGCCTCCAAACGGACTTAAACGAGATTCCATGCAAGCCCCGACACCTAGGAGTTCCATTCGGTGCTTTCAATACAATTTCTTAGCCTCTGGTATGTTCAGCGCAAAACGTGCACCTATCTTGTGGCAAGATTAGCACCATCTCCAAACCGACCAAAACGAGCTTCCACTTGAGCCTTGTCACCTAAGAGTACCACCGGGTGCGTCAAAAACGATTTTCAAGCCTATGGTACGTTCAACGCAAACCGTGCACCTATCTTACGCAAGATTAGCAATATCTCCAAACAGACCAAAATGAGCTTCCACTTGAGCGTTGTCACCTAAGAGTACCACCGGGTGGGTCAAAAATGATTTTCGAGCCTATGGTATGTTCAGCGCAAACCGTGCACCTATCTCACGACAAGATTAGCACCATCTCCAAATGGACCAAAACGAGCTTCCACTTGAGCCTTGTCACCTAAGAGTACCACCGGGTGCGTCGAAAACGATTTTCGAGCCTATGGTACGTTCAGCGCAAACCATGCACCTATTTTGCGGCAAGATTAGCACCATCTCCAAATGGACCAAAACGAGCTTCCACTTGAGCCTCATCACCTAGGAGTTCCATTGGGAGTGTCCAAAATGATTTTCAAGCCTACGGTACGTTTGGCGCAAACTGTGCACCTATCTTCCATCAAGTTTAGCACCATCTCCAATCGGACTGTAATGAGCTTCCACTTGAGCATCGTCGCCTAGGAGTACCACCGGGTGCGTCCAAAACAATTTTCGAGCCTATGGTACATTCAGCATAAACCGTGCACCTATCTTGCCGCAAGATTAGCACCATCTCCAAACGGACCAAAACGAGCTTCCACTTGAGCCTTGTCACCTAGGAGTACCACCGGTGGTGTCCAAAATGATTTTTGAGCCTATGGTACGTTCAGCACAAACCGTGCTCCTATCTTGTGGTAATATTAGCACCTTCTCTAAACGGACCAAAACGAGCTTCCACTTGAGCCTCGTCACCTAGGAGTACCACCGGGTGCGTCCAAAATGATTTTTGAGCCAATGGTACGTTCAACGCAAACCATGCACCTATCTTGTGGCAACATTAGCACCATCTCCAAATGGACCGTAACGAGCTTCCACTAGATCCTCGTGACCTAGGAGTACCACCGGGTGCGTCCAAAATAATTTTCGAGCCTATGGTCCGTTCAGCGCAAACCGTGCACCTATCTTGCGACAAGATTAGCACCATCTCCAAACGGACCAAAACGAGCTTCCACTTTAGCCTCGTCACCTAGGAGTTCCATTGGGAGTGTCCAAAATGATTTTCGAGCCTATGGTATGTTTGGCGCAAACTGTGCGCCTTTCTTGCATCAAGTTTAGCACCATCTCCAGTCAGACCGTAACGAGCTTCCACTTAAGCATCACCAGCTAGGAGTACCATCGGGTGCGTCTAAAACGATTTCTAAGCCTATGGTATGTTTGGCCAGAACATGCAATTATCTTGCACCGACACTAAACCAGCCTCCAAACGGACTTAAACGAGATTCCATGCAAGCCCCGACACCTAGGAGTTCCATTCGGTGCTTCCAATACAATTTCTTAGCCTCTGGTATGTTCAGCGCAAAACGTGCACCTATCTAGCGGCAAGATTAGCACCATCTCCAAACCGACCAAAACGAGCTTCCACTTGAGCCTTGTCACCTAAGAGTACCACCGGGTGCGTCAAAAACGATTTTCAAGCCTATGGTACGTTCAGCGCAAACCGTGCACCTATCTTACGCAAGATTAGCAATATCTCCAAACAGACCAAAATGAGCTTCCACTTGAGCGTTGTCACCTAAGAGTACCACCGGGTGGGTCGAAAATTATTTTCGAGCCTATGGTATGTTCAGCGCAAACCGTGCACCTATCTCACGACAAGATTAGCACCATCTCCAATCGGACCAAAACGAGCTTCCACTTGAGCCTTGTCACCTAAGAGTACCACCGGGTGCGTCGAAAACGATTTTCGAGCCTATGGTACGTTCAGCGCAAACCATGCACCTATTTTGCGGCAAGATTAGCACCATCTCCAAATGGACCAAAACGAGCTTCCACTTGAGCCTCGTCACCAAGGAGTTCCATTGGGAGTGTCCAAAATGATTTTCGAGCCTACGGTACGTTTGGCGCAAACTGTGCACCTATCTTCCATCAAGTTTAGCACCATCTCCAATCGGATTGTAATGAGCTTCCACTTGAGCATCGTCGCCTAGGGGTACCACCGGGTGCCTCCAAAACAATTTTCGAGCCTATGGTACATTCAGCGTAAAACGTGCACCTATCTTGCCGCAAGATTAGCACCATCTCCAAACGGACCAAAACAAGCTTCCACTTGAGCCTTGTCACCTAGGAGTACCACCGGTGGTGTCCAAAACGATTTTTGAGCCTATGGTACGTTCAGCGCAAACCGTGCACCTATCTTGTGGTAATATTAGCACCTTCTCTAAACGGACCAAAACGAGCTTCCACTTGAGCCTCGTCACCTAGGAGTACCACCGGGTGCGTCCAAAATGATTTTTGAGCCAATGGTACGTTCAACGCAAACCATGCACCTATCATGTGGCAACATTAGCACCATCTCCAAATGGACCGTAACGAGCTTCCACTAGATCCTCGTCACCTAGGAGTACCACCGGGTGCGTCCAAAATTATTTTCGTGCCTATGGTTCGTTCAGCGCAAACTGTGCACCTATCTTGCGACAAGATTAGCACCATCTCCAAACATACCAAAACGAGCTTCCACTTTAGCCTCGTCACCTAGGAGTTCCATTGGGAGTGTCGAAATCGATTTTTGAGCCTATGGTATGTTTGGCGCAAACCGTGCGCCTATCTTGCATCAAGTTTAGCACCATCTCCAGTCAGACCGTAACGAGCTTCCACTTAAGCATCGTCAGCTAGGAGTGCCATCGGGTGCGTCTAAAACGATTTCTGAGCCTATGGTATGTTTGGCCAGAACATGCAATTATCTTGCACCGACACTAAACCAGCCTCCAAACGGACTTAAACGAGATTCCACGCAAGCCCCGACACCTAGGAGTTCCATTCGGTGCTTCCAATACAATTTCTTAGCCTATGGTATGTTCAGCGCAAACCGTGCACCTATCTTGCGGCAAGATTAGCACAATCTCCAAACCGACCAAAACGAGCTTCCACTTGAGCCTTGTCACCTAAGAGTACCACCGGGTGCGTCAAAAACGATTTTCAACCCTATGGTACGTTCAGCGCAAACCGTGCACCTATCTTACGCAAGATTAGCACCATCTCCAAACGGACCAAAACGAGCTTCCACTTGAGCGTTGTCACCTAAGAGTACCACCGGGTGCGTCGAAAATGATTTTCGAGCCTATGGTACGTTCAGCGCAAACCGTGCACCTATCTCACGACAAGATTAGCACCATCTCCAAACGGACCAAAACGAGCTTCCACTTGAGCCTCGTCACCTAGGAGTTCCATTGGGAGTGTCCAAAATGATTTTTGAGCCTATGATATGTTTGGCGCAAACCGTGCACCTATCTTGCATCAAGTTTAGCACCATCTCCAATCGGACCGTAACGAGCTACCACTTGAGCATCGTCACCTAGGAGTACCATC
Source organism: Saccharum spontaneum (assembly GCA_022457205.1). Classification (NCBI taxonomy): domain Eukaryota; kingdom Viridiplantae; phylum Streptophyta; class Magnoliopsida; order Poales; family Poaceae; genus Saccharum; species Saccharum spontaneum. The sequence continues at coordinate 42,017,546 of CM039595.1, read as the reverse complement.
GGGTGCGTCCAAAACGGTTTCTGAGCCTATGGTATGTGTGGCACAGACCGTGCAATTATCTTGCACCGACAAAAAACCTGTCTCTAAACAGACTTAAATGAAATTCCACATGACCCCCGACACCTAGGAGTTCCATTGGGTGCGTCCAAAATGATTTCCTAGCCAATGGTAGGTTCGACGTAAACCATGCACCTATCTTGCGGCAAGATTAGCACCATCTCCAAACAGAGCAAAACGAGCTTCCACTTGAGCCTTGTCACCTAAGAGTACCACCGTGTGTGTCGAAAATGATTTTCGAGCCTTTGGAATGTTGAGCGCAAACCGTGCACCTATCTTACGCAAGATTAGCACCATCTCCTAATGGACCAAAACGAGCTTCCACTTGAGCCTTGTCACCTAAGAGTACCACCGGGTGCGTCGAAAATGATTTTCAAGCCTATGGTACGTTCAGCGCAAACCGTGCACCTATCTCACGACAAGATTAGCACCATCTCCAAATGGACCAAAACGAGCTTCCACTTGAGCCTTGTCACCTAAGAGTACCACCGGGTGCGTCAAAAACGATTTTCGAGCCTATGGTACGTTTAGCGCAAACCATGCACCTATTTTGCGGCAAGATTAGCACCATCTCCAAATGGACCAAAACGAGCTTCCACTTGAGCCTCGTCACCAAGGAGTTCATTGGGAGTGTCCAAAATGATTTTCGAGCCTACGATACGTTTGGCGCAAACTGGGCACCTATCTTCCATCAAGTTTAGCACCATCTCCAATCGGACTGTAATGAGCTTCCACTTGAGCATCGTCGCCTAGGAGTACCACCGGGTGCGTCCAAAATAATTTTCGAGCCTATGGTCCGTTCAGCGCAAACCGTGCACCTATCTTGCGACAAGATTAGCACCATCTCAAACGGACCAAAACGAGCTTCCACTTTAGCCTCGTCACCTAGGAGTTCCATTGGGAGTGTCCAAAACGATTTTTGAGCCTATGGTATGTTTGGCGCAAACTGTGCGCCTTTCTTGCATCAAGTTTTTCACCATCTCCAGTCAGACCGTAACGAGCTTCCACTTAAGCATCGTCAGCTAGGAGTGCCATCGGGTGCGTCTAAAACGATTTCTGAGCCTATGGTATGTTTGGCCAGAACATGCAATTATCTTGCACCGACACTAAACCAGCCTCCAAACGGACTTAAACGAGATTCCACGCAAGCCCCGACACCTAGGAGTTCCATTCGGTGCTTCCAATACAATTTCTTAGCCTATGGTATGTTCAGCGCAAACCGTGCACCTATCTTTCGGCAAGATTAGCACAATCTCCAAACCGACCAAAACGAGCTTCCACTTGAGCCTTGTCACCTAAGAGTACCACCGGGTGCGTCAAAAACGATTTTCAACCCTATGGTACGTTCAGCGCAAACCGTGCACCTATCTTACGCAAGATTAGCACCATCTCCAAACGGACCAAAATGAGCTTCCACTTGAGCGTTGTCACCTAAGAGTACCACCGGGTGCGTCGAAAATGATTTTCGAGCCTATGGTACGTTCAGCGCAAACCGTGCACCTATCTCACGACAAGATTAGCACCATCTCCAAACGGACCAAAACGAGCTTCCACTTGAGCCTCGTCACCTAGGAGTTCCATTGGGAGTGTCCAAAACGATTTTTGAGCCTATGATATGTTTGGCGCAAACCGTGCACCTATCTTGCATCAAGTTTAGCACCATCTCCAATCGGACCGTAACGAGCTACCACTTGAGCATCGTCACCTAGGAGTACCATCGGGTGCGTCCAAAACGGTTTCTGAGCCTATGGTATGTGTGGCACAGACCGTGCAATTATCTTGCACCGACAAAAAACCTGTCTCTAAACAGACTTAAATGAGATTCCACATGACCCCCGACACCTAGGAGTTCCATTGGGTGCGTCCAAAATGATTTCCTAGCCAATGGTAGGTTCGACGTAAACCATGCACCTATCTTGCGGCAAGATTAGCACCATCTCCAAACAGAGCAAAACGAGCTTCCACTTGAGCCTTGTCACCTAAGAGTACCACCGTGTGTGTCGAAAATGATTTTCGAGCCTTTGGAATGTTGAGCGCAAACCGTGCACCTATCTTACGCAAGATTAGCACCATCTCCTAATGGACCAAAACGAGCTTCCACTTGAGCCTTGTCACCTAAGAGTACCACCGGGTGCGTCGAAAATGATTTTCGAGCCTATGGTACGTTCAGCGCAAACCGTGCACCTATCTCACGACAAGATTAGCACCATCTCCAAATGGACCAAAACGAGCTTCCACTTGAGCCTTGTCACCTAAGAGTACCACCGGGTGCGTCGAAAACGATTTTCGAGCCTATGGTACGTTTAGCGCAAACCATGCACCTATTTTGCGGCAAGATTAGCACCATCTCCAAATGGACCGTAACGAGCTTCCACTAGATCCTCGTCACCTAGGAGTACCACCGGGTGCGTCCAAAATTATTTTCGTGCCTATGGTTCGTTCAGCGCAAACTGTGCACCTATCTTGCGACAAGATTAGCACCATCTCCAAACATACCAAAACGAGCTTCCACTTTAGCCTCGTCACCTAGGAGTTCCATTGGGAGTGTCGAAATCGATTTTTGAGCCTATGGTATGTTTGGCGCAAACTGTGCGCCTATCTTGCATCAAGTTTAGCACCATCTCCAGTCAGACCGTAACGAGCTTCCACTTAAGCATCGTCAGCTAGGAGTGCCATCGGGTGCGTCTAAAACGATTTCTGAGCCTATGGTATGTTTGGCCAGAACATGCAATTATCTTGCACCGACACTAAACCAGCCTCCAAACGGACTTAAACGAGATTCCACGCAAGCCCCGACACCTAGGAGTTCCATTCGGTGCTTCCAATACAATTTCTTAGCCTATGGTATGTTCAGCGCAAACCGTGCACCTATCTTGCGGCAAGATTAGCACAATCTCCAAACCGACCAAAACGAGCTTCCACTTGAGCCTTGTCACCTAAGAGTACCACCGGGTGCGTCAAAAACGATTTTCAACCCTATGGTACGTTCAGCGCAAACCGTGCACCTATCTTACGCAAGATTAGCACCATCTCCAAACGGACCAAAACGAGCTTCCACTTGAGCGTTGTCACCTAAGAGTACCACCGGGTGCGTCGAAAATGATTTTCGAGCCTATGGTACGTTTAGCGCAAACCATGCACCTATTTTGCGGCAAGATTAGCACCATCTCCAAATGGACCAAAACGAGCTTCCACTTGAGCCTCGTCACCAAGGAGTTCCATTGGGAGTGTCCAAAATGATTTTCGAGCCTACGATACGTTTGGCGCAAACTGGGCACCTATCTTCCATCAAGTTTAGCACCATCTCCAATCGGACTGTAATGAGCTTCCACTTGAGCATCGTCGCCTAGGAGTACCACCGGGTGCGTCCAAAATAATTTTCGAGCCTATGGTCCGTTCAGCGCAAACCGTGCACCTATCTTGCGACAAGATTAGCACCATCTCAAACGGACCAAAACGAGCTTCCACTTTAGCCTCGTCACCTAGGAGTTCCATTGGGAGTGTCCAAAACGATTTTTGAGCCTATGGTATGTTTGGCGCAAACTGTGCGCCTTTCTTGCATCAAGTTTTTCACCATCTCTAGTCAGACCGTAACGAGCTTCCACTTAAGCATCGTCAGCTAGGAGTGCCATCGGGTGCGTCTAAAACGATTTCTGAGCCTATGGTATGTTTGGCCAGAACATGCAATTATCTTGCACCGACACTAAACCAGCCTCCAAACGGACTTAAACGAGATTCCACGCAAGCCCCGACACCTAGGAGTTCCATTCGGTGCTTCCAATACAATTTCTTAGCCTATGGTATGTTCAGCGCAAACCGTGCACCTATCTTTCGGCAAGATTAGCACAATCTCCAAACCGACCAAAACGAGCTTCCACTTGAGCCTTGTCACCTAAGAGTACCACCGGGTGCGTCAAAAACGATTTTCAACCCTATGGTACGTTCAGCGCAAACCGTGCACCTATCTTACGCAAGATTAGCACCATCTCCAAACGGACCAAAACGAGCTTCCACTTGAGCGTTGTCACCTAAGAGTACCACCGGGTGCGTCGAAAATGATTTTCGAGCCTATGGTACGTTCAGCGCAAACCGTGCACCTATCTCACGACAAGATTAGCACCATCTCCAAACGGACCAAAACGAGCTTCCACTTGAGCCTCGTCACCTAGGAGTTCCATTGGGAGTGTCCAAAACGATTTTTGAGCCTATGATATGTTTGGCGCAAACCGTGCACCTATCTTGCATCAAGTTTAGCACCATCTCCAATCGGACCGTAACGAGCTACCACTTGAGCATCGTCACCTAGGAGTACCATCGGGTGCGTCCAAAACGGTTTCTGAGCCTATGGTATGTGTGGCACAGACCGTGCAATTATCTTGCACCGACAAAAAACCTGTCTCTAAACAGACTTAAATGAGATTCCACATGACCCCCGACACCTAGGAGTTCCATTGGGTGCGTCCAAAATGATTTCCTAGCCAATGGTAGGTTCGACGTAAACCATGCACCTATCTTGCGGCAAGATTAGCACCATCTCCAAACAGAGCAAAACGAGCTTCCACTTGAGCCTTGTCACCTAAGAGTACCACCGTGTGTGTCGAAAATGATTTTCGAGCCTTTGGAATGTTGAGCGCAAACCGTGCACCTATCTTACGCAAGATTAGCACCATCTCCTAATGGACCAAAACGAGCTTCCACTTGAGCCTTGTCACCTAAGAGTACCACCGGGTGCGTCGAAAATGATTTTCGAGCCTATGGTACGTTCAGCGCAAACCGTGCACCTATCTCACGACAAGATTAGCACCATCTCCAAATGGACCAAAACGAGCTTCCACTTGAGCCTTGTCACCTAAGAGTACCACCGGGTGCGTCGAAAACGATTTTCGAGCCTATGGTACGTTTAGCGCAAACCATGCACCTATTTTGCGGCAAGATTAGCACCATCTCCAAATGGACCAAAACGAGCTTCCACTTGAGCCTCGTCAGCAAGGAGTTCCATTGGGAGTGTCCAAAATGATTTGCGAGCCTACGGTACGTTTGGCGCAAACTGGGCACCTATCTTCCATCAAGTTTAGCACCATCTCCAATCGGACTGTAATTGGCTTCCACTTGAGCATCGTCGCCTAGGAGTACCACCGGGTGCGTCCAAAATAATTTTCGAGCCTATGGTACATTCAGCATAAACCGTGCACCTATCTTGCCGCAAGATTAGCACCATCTCCAAACAGACCAAAATGAGCTTCAACTTGAGCCTTGTCACCTAGGAGTACCACCGGTGGTGTCCAAAATGATTTTTGAGCCTATGGTACGTTCAGCGCAAACCGTGCACCTATCTTGTGGTAATATTAGCACCTTCTCTAAACGGACCAAAACGAGCTTCCACTTGAGCCCCGTCACCTAGGAGTACCACCGGGTGCGTCCAAAATGATTTTCAAGCCAATGGTACGTTCAACGCAAACCATACACCTATCTCGTGGCAACATTAGCACCATCTCCAAACGGACCGTAACGAGCTTCCACTAGATCCTCGTCACCTAGGAGTACCACCGGGTGCGTCCAAAATAATTTTTGAGCCTATGGTCCGTTCAGCGCAAACCGTGCACCTATCTTGCGACAAGATTAGCACCATCTCCAAACGGACCAAAACGAGCTTCCACTTGAGCCTTGTCGCCTAAGAGTACCACCGGGTGCGTCAAAAATGATTTTCAAGCCTATGGTACGTTCAGCGCAAACCGTGCACCTATCTTACGCAAGATTAGCACCATCTCCAAACGGACCAAAACGAGCTTCCACTTGAGCGTTGTCACCTAAGAGTACCGCCGGGTGCGTTGAAAATGATTTTCGAGCCTATGGTACGTTCAGCGCAAACTGTGCACCTATGTCACGACAAGATTAGCACAATCTCCAAACGGACCAAAATGAGCTTCCACTTGAGCCTTGTCACCTAAGAGTACCACCGGGTGCGTCGAAAATGATTTTTGAGCCTATGGTACGTTCAGCGCAAACCATGCACCTATTTTGCAGCAAGATTAGCACGATCTCCAAATGGACCAAAACGAGCTTCCACTTGAGCCTCGTCACCTAGGAGTTCCATTGGGAGTGTCCAAAATGATTTTCGAGCCTACGGTACGTTTGGCGCAAACTGTGCACCTATCTTCCGTCAAGTTTAGCACCATCTCCAATCGGACTGTAAAGAGTTTCCACTTGAGCATCGTAGCCTAGGAGTACCACCAGGTGCGTCCAAAACAATTTTCGAGCCTATGGTACATTCAGCATAAACCGTGCACCTATCTTGCCGCAAGATTAGCACCATCTCCAAACGGATCAAAACGAGCTTCCACTTGAGCCTTGTCACCTAGGAGTACCACCGGTGGTGTCCAAAACGATTTTTGAGCCTATGGTACATTCAGCACAAACCGTGCACCTATCTTGTGGTAATATTAGCACCTTCTCTAAACGGACCAAAACGAGCTTCCACTTGAGCCTCGTCACCTAGGAGTACCACCGGGTGCGTCCAAAATGATTTTTGAGCCAATGGTACGTTCAACGCAAATCATGCACCTATCTTGTGGCAACATTAGCACCATCTCCAAATGGACCGTAACGAGCTTCCAAACTGTGCGGCTATCTTGCATCAAGTTTAGCACCATCTCCAGTCAGACCGTAATGAGCTTCCACTTGAGCATCGTCAGCTAGGAGTACCATCGGGTGCGTCTAAAACGATTTCTGAGCCTATGGTATGTTTGGCCAGAACATGCAATTATCTTGCACCGACACTAAACCAGCCTCCAAACGGACTTAAACGAGATTCCATGCAAGCCCCGACACCTAGGAGTTCCATTCGGTGCTTCCAATACAATTTCTTTGCCTATGGTATGTTCAGCGCAAAAAGTGCACCTATCTTGCGGCAAGATTAGCACCATCTCCAAACCGACCAAAACGAGCTTCCACTTGAGCCTTGTCACCTAAGAGTACCACCGGGTGCGTCAAAAACGATTTTCAAGCCTATGGTACGCTCAGCGCAAACCGTGCACCTATCTTACGCAAGATTAGCACCGTCTCCAAACGGACCAAAACGAGCTTCCACTTGAGCGTTGTCACCTAAGAGTACCACCGGGTGCGTCGAAAATGATTTTCGAGCCTATGGTACGTTCAGCGCAAACCGTGCACCTATCTCACGACAAGATTAGCACCATCTCCAAACGGACCAAAACGAGCTTCCACTTGAGCCTCGTCACCTAGGAGTTCCATTGGGAGTGTCCAAAACGGTTTTTGAGCCTATGATATGTTTGGCGCAAACCGTGCACCTATCTTGCATCAAGTTTAGCACCATCTCCAATCGGACCGTAACGAGCTACCACTTGAGCATCGTCACCTAGGAGTACCATCGGGTGCGTCCAAAACGGTTTCTGAGCCTATGGTATGTGTGGCACAGACCGTGCAATTATCTTGCACCGACAAAAAACCTGTCTCTAAACAGACTTAAATGAGATTCCACATGACCCCCAACACCTAGGAGTTCCATTGGGTGCGTCCAAAATGATTTCCTAGCCTATGGTAGGTTCGGCGTAAACCATGCACCTATCTTGCGGCAAGATTAGCACCATCTCCAAACAGAGCAAAACGAGCTTCCACTTGAGCCTTGTCACCTAAGAGTACCACCGTGTGCATCGAAAATGATTTTCGAGACTTTGGAACGTTGAGCGCAAACCGTGCACCTATCTTACGCAAGATTAGCACCATCTCCAACTGTACCAAAATGAGCTTCCACTTGAGCCCTGTCACCTAAGAGTACCACCGGGTGCGTCGAAAATGATTTTCGAGCCTATGGTACATTCAGTGCAAACCGTGCACCTATCTCACGACAAGATTAGCACCATCTCCAAACGGACCAAAACGAGCTTCCACTTGAGCCTTGTCACCTAAGAGTACCACTGGGTGCGTCGAAAACGATTTTCGAGCCTATGGTACATTCAGCGCAAACCATGCAGCTATTTTGCGGGAAGATTAGCACAATCTCCAAATGGACCAAAACGAGCTTCCACTTGAGCCTCGTCACCTAGGAGTTCCATTGGGAGTGTCCAAAACGATTTTCGAACCTACGGTACATTTGGCGCAAACTGTGCACCTATCTTCCATCAAGTTTAGCACCATCTCCAATTGGACTGTAATGAGCTTCCACTTGAGCATCGTTGCCTAGGAGTACCACCGGGTGCGTCCAAAACAATTTTGAGCCTATGGTACATTCAGCGTCAACCGTGCACGTATCTTGCTGCAAGATTAGCACCATCTCCAAACGGACCAAAACGAGCTTCCACTTGAGCCTTGTCACCTAGGAGTACCACCGGTGGTGTCCAAAACGATTTTTGAGCCTATGGTACGTTCAGCGCAAACCGTGCACCTATCTTGTGGTAAGATTAGCACCTTCTCCAAACGGACCAAAACGAGCTTCCACTTGAGCCTCGTCACCTAGGAGTACCACCGGGTGCGTCCAAAATGATTTTCAAGCGAATGGTACGTTCAACGCAAACCATGCACCTATCTTGTGGCAACATTAGCACCATCTCCAAACGGACCGTAACGAGCTTCCACTAGATCCTCGTCACCTAGGAGTACCACCGGGTGCGTCCAAAATAATTTTCGAGCCTATGGTCCGTTCAGCGCAAACCGTGCACCTATCTTGCGACAAGATTAGCACCATCTCTAAACGGACCAAAACGAGCTTCCACTTTAGCCTCGTCACCTAGGAGTTCCATTGGGAGTGTCCAAAATGATTTTTGAGCCTATGGTATGTTTGGCGCAAACTGTGCGCCTATCTTGCATCAAGTTTAGCACCATCTCCAGTCAGACCGTAACGAGCTTCCACTTAAGCATCGTCAGCTAGGAGTACCATCGGGTGCGTCTAAAACGATTTCTGAGGCTATGCTGTGTTTGTCCAGAACATGCAATTATCTTGCACCGACACTAAACCAGCCTCCAAACGGACTTAAACGAGATTCCACGCAAGCCCCGACACCTAGCAGTTCCATTCGGTGTATCCAATACAATTTCTTAGCCTATGGTATGTTCAGCGCAAACCGTGCACCTATCTTGCGGCAAGATTAGCACCATCTCCAAACCGACCAAAACGAGCTTCGACTTGAGCCTTGTCACCTAAGAGTACCACCGGGTGCGTCAAAAATGATTTTCAAGCCTATGGTACGTTCAGCGCAAACCGTGCACCTATCTTACGCAAGATTTGCACCATCTCCAAATGGACCAAAACGAGCTTCGACTTGAGCGTTGTCACCTAAGAGTACCACCAGGTGCATCGAAAATGATTTTCAAGCCTATGGAACGGTCAGCGCAAACCGTGCACCTATCTCTCGACAAGATTAGCACCATCTCCAAACGGACCAAAACGAGCTTCCACTTTAGCCTCGCCAGCTAGGAGTTCCATTGGCAGTGTAAAAAACAATTTTTGAGCCTATGGTATGTTTGGCGCAAACTGTGCGCCTATCTTGCATCAAGTTTAGCACCATCTCCAGTCAGACCGTAATGAGCGTCCACTTGAGCATCGTCAGCTAGGAGTACCATCGGGTGCGTCCAAAACGATTTCTGAGCCTATGGTATGTTTGGCCAGAACATGCAATTATCTTGCACCGACACTAAACCAGCCTCCAAACGGACTTAAACGAGATTCCACATGAGCCCCGACACCTAGGAGTTCCATTCGTTGCTTCCAATACAATTTCTTAGCCTATGGTATGTTCAGCGCAAACCGTGCACCTATCTTGCGGCAAGATTAGCACCATCTCCAAACCGACCAAAACGAGCTTCCACTTGAGCCTTCTCACCTTAAGAGTACCACCGGGTGCGTCGAAAATGATTTTCGAGCCTATGGTACGTTTAGCGCAAACCGTGCACCTATCTCGCGACAAGACTAGCACCATCTCTAAACGGACCAAAACGAGCTTCCACTTGAGCCTTGTCACCTAAGAGTACCACCGGGTGCGTCAAAAATGATTTTTGAGCCTATGGTACGTTCAGCGCAAACCATGCACCTATTTTGCGGCAAGATTAGCACCATCTCCAAAAGGACCAAAACAAGCTTCCACTTGAGCCTCGTCACCTAGGAGTTCCCTTGGGAGTGTCCAAAATGATTTTTGAGCCTACGGTACGTTTGGCGCAAACTGTGCACCTATCTTCCATCAAGTTTAGCACCATCTCCAATCGGACTGTAATGAGCTTCCACTTGAGCATCGTCACCGAGGAGTACCACCGGGTGCGTCCAAAACAATTTTCGAGCCTATGGTACATTCAGCGCAAACCGTGCATCTATCTTGCAGCAAGATTAGCACCATCTCCAAATGGACCAAAATGAGCTTCCACTTGAGCCTTGTCACCTAGGAGTACCACCGGTGGTGTCCAAAACGATTTTTGAGCCTATGGTACGTTCAGCGCAAACCGTGCACCTATCTTGTGGTAAGATTAGCACCTTCTCTAAATGGACCAAAACGAACTTCCACTTGAGCCTCGTCACCTAGGAGTACCACCGGGTGCGTCCTAAATGATTTTCGAGCCAATGGTACGTTCAGCGCAAACCATGCACCTATCTTGTGGCAACATTAGCACCATCTCCAAACGGACCGTAACGAGCTTCCACTAGATCCTCGTCACCTAGGAGTACCACCGGGTGCGTCCAAAATAATTTTCGAGCCTATGGTCCGTTCAGCGCAAACCGTGCACCTATCTTGCGACAAGATTAGCACCATCTCCAAATGGACCAAAACGAGCTTCCACTTTAGCCTGGTCACCTAGGAGTTCCATTGGGAGTGTCCAAAACGATTTTTGAGCCTATGGTATGTTGGGCGCAAACTGTGCGCCTATCTTGCATCAAGTTTAGCACCATCTCCAGTCAGACCGTAACGACCTTGCACTTGAGCATCGTCAGCTAGGAGTACCATCGGGTGCGTCTAAAACGATTTCTGAGCCTATGGAGTGTTTGGCCAGAACATGCAATTATCTTGCACCGACACTAAACCAGCCTCCAAACGGACTTAATCGAGATTCCACACAAGCCCCGACACCTAGGAGTTCCATTCGGTGCTTCCAACACAATTTCTTAGTCTATGGTATGTTCAGCGCAAACCGTGCACCTATCTTGCGGCATGATTAGCACCCTCTCCAAACCGACCAAAACGAGCTTCCACTTGAGCCTTGTCACCTAAGAGTACCACCAGGTGCATCGAAAATGATTTTCGAGCCTATGGTACGTTCAGCGCAAACTGTGCACCTATCTTGCGGCAAGATTAGCACCATCTATAAATGGACCAAAACGAGCTTCCACTTGAGCCTCGTCACCTAGGAGTTCCATTGGGAGTGTCCAAAATGATTTTCAGCCTATGGAATGTTTGGCGCAAACCGTGCACCTATCTTGAATCAAGTTTAGCACCATGTCCAATCAGACCGTAACGAGCTTCCACTTAAGAATCGTCACCTAGGAGTACCATGAGGTGCGTCCAAAATGATTTCTGAGCCTATGGTATGTTTGGCGCAGAACATGCTATTATCTTGCACTGACACTAAACCAGTCTCCAAACGGAC
>CM039595.1:41983766-42005803 GCA_022457205.1 Saccharum spontaneum | reverse complement strand
AATTGCTGTTCATCCCCCCATTTAAACTCCTGATTGGCTTTCAATTTCAATAATGGACTGAAAGCTTTGATCTTGCCTGACAGATTAGATATAAACCTTCTGATGAAATTAATCTTACCGATCAAGGATTGTAATTCAGTCTTATCGGTAGGAGCAACAACCTTGTTGATTGCCTCAATAGATTTTCTACTAATTTCAATGCCCCTCTGATGCACCATAAAACCCAAGAATTGTCCTGCCGATACACCAAATGCACATTTATTGGGATTCATCTTTAATCCATGTTTTCTTGTGCACTCCAGTATCTTCCGTAGATCGGTTAGATGCTTTGTGATGTCTCCAGACTTAATCACTATGTCATCAATGTAGATTTCTACCAATGTGCCGATATATTCATGGAAAATAAAGTTCATAGCTCTTTGATAAGTAGCACCAGCATTTTTCAAACCAAATGTCATAACTATCCACTCAAATAATCCCACATGACCTGGACACCTAAAAGCAGTCTTGGAGATATCTTCTTCAGCCATGAATATTTGGTTATAACCCGCATTTCCATCCATGAAACTAATAATCTGATGCCCTGCTGCAGCATCAATCAACAAATCAGCAATCGGCATTGGATAACCATCCATCGGTGTGGCCTTATTAAGATTCCTGAAATCAATACAAACACGGAGTTTTCCATTTTTCTTATATACAGGAACCACATTAGAAATCCACTCTGCATATCGACACTGCCGAATAAACTTTGCCTCAATTAACTTGGTTATTTCGGCCTTAATATCAGGGAGTATATTAGGATTGCATCGGCGAGCCGGCTGCTGATGTGGCCGAAATCCAGATTTAATAGGCAACCGATGTTCAACTATAGATCGGTCTAATCCAGGCATTTCAGTATAATCCCAAGCAAAACAATCTTATATTCCTTTAACAAATCAACTAGTTGCTGTTTACACTTGGAATTTAAATTAGAGCTAATAAAAGTGGGCCTTGGCCTATCGCCTTCACCAATATCTACTTCTATTAAATCATCTGCCGATGTAAATCCTTGACCTAATTTTCCATCATCGGCAAATCTATCCATTAAAACTCTTCTTCAGAACCGACTGCTTGGATCGGTAGAATTTCATAATCGGCAATCTTGAGGAACTCCTTTTCCCAGGCTTCTCCCGATATGCACTTGGTTCGCTCATAAGTATCTGATTCTGCCGATGCAATGATATAAGAAGAGTCACCAGGAACAACTTCAATCTTATCTCCAACCCATTGTACCAGACATTGATGCATTGTAGAAGGAACACAACAATTAGCATGAATCCAATCCCTTCCCAAAAGTAGATTGTATGCACCCTTGCCATTAATAACAAAGAAAGTTGTCGGTAAAGTTTTACTGCCGATGGTCAACTCAACACATACTGCCCCTTTAGCTGGTGACACATTGCCTTCAAAATCCTTTAGCATCATATCGGTCTTAGTTAAGTCTTGATCTCCCTTACCAAGCTTCCGATACATCACATAAGGCATGATATTAATCGCAGCTCCTCCATCAATAGGTATCTTAGATACAGGCTGCCCATCAACTCTGCCTTTCACAAACAAAGCCTTGAGGTGTTGTCTCTCATCATCAGCAGGCTTCTCAAAAACAGCCATCATTGGATCTAACATTAATTGAGCTATCTGATCAGAGGAGACAGCCTCTTCTTCACTATCAGACAGAGCCAAAAATTCCATCGGCAATATAAACACCATATTGACATCTGCCAATGGACCTTTATTCTTGTGCCTTATCTGCCACTGCTGGTTACCAGATTTCTCATTGGAAGGACTTTCTTCTTGATATAAATCTTTTTGATGCTCTCGCTGCATTTTTCTCTTCTGTGTCTTTGTCAAACCTTCTGGACACCATTGAGGAAGCTTAGTTTTCCACACTGGCTGATAAGTCCTAGTTGTCTCCACGCGACGTATATTAGGATCCCTGTAAAATATTTCTTCATCAGGAACTCTTGCATTTGCCATCTCTTCGAGTTCCTCTTGGTTCCTTGGAAAATATGCAACGCGTTTAGCAAGCCTTTCGTGCACACTGAGTCTGCCCCCCAGCCGATCATGTACTGATGCTCTCCTACTGATCGGCTCATTAATGAGCAAACCTTGATTACCAAATTGAAACCTTCCTGCAGGATGATTAACTCCATAATAGCCATTGCACTCTGGACAATTTTCAACTGTAGGTAACTTAATACCTTCTTCCCAACAATGAATAAAAAACGGACAATTCTAATGATCCTTATGCCGATTCCACTCTTCTTGACGCCTTTCCTCTTGTTGTCGTCGATACCGGTCCCTTCGCTGACGCCAACCTTCCTGTTGTCTTCGATGAGTAATCACGATGCCAGATCGAGGAGGCCTTCCAGAACCACCACTTTCCGTCAATAGCCCCTTGCCTTTTGCATCATCGGTAGTTATCCGATGTTGGGGATCTACTGATGCATTCTTTTCAGCAGCTACCGATGTCAACACCTTAATTTTCCCTTAAGCATCCAACATATTTGCTGGAAAAGGATGTTGATCAATTTTCATTGGCTTTTGAATCTTGGAATTGCCAAATTTTATCCTGCCAGATTCAATAGCTAACTGCAATTGCTGTCTAAACACCTTGCACTCATTGGTACTGTGTGAAGTTGCATTGTGCCACTTGCAATACAGCATATGCTTTAACTCTTCTGCCGATGGGATCACATGATTGGGTGACAATTTAATCTGGCCCTCCTGAAGCAAAAGATCGAATATTTTATCGGCTTTGGTGACATCAAAAGTAAACTTTTCTGGCTCTTTGTGACCAAAGGGACAAGATATCGGCTTCTTATTCTTAACCCACTCTGCCAAACCGATAACTGGTTCATTATCTGAATCAGAATCTTCCGCCTCTTCAACAAATGAAACTTTCTTGTTCCAATTTCTCTTAGGTTCAAAAACCCTAGTGTCTTGATCAGAAATCCTTTGCACTAAATGACTTAGGCTTTCAAACTCCTGAGAAGCATATCTGTCTTTAAGGTGTGGTAATAATCCCTGAAAGGCTAAATCGGCAAGCTACCGATCATCCAATACCAGACTATAACATTTGTTCTTTACATCTCGTAGCCTTTGCACAAAACCTTCTACCGATTCATCATTGCGCTATTTCATCTTTACCAAATCGGTGAGCTTCTTTTCATGAATTCCAGCAAAGAAATACTTATGAAATTGCTTTTCCAGATCAGCCCAGGTGATAATAGAATTTGGCGGTAGTGAAATAAACCACGTAAATGCTGATCTGGATAGAGATGACGAGAACATACGAACTCTCAATTCATCTCTACAAGCTGCCTCTCCACATTGAATAATAAAACGATTAACATGCTCCATGGTTGATGTATCGTCTTGCCCAGAGAATTTAGTGAAATCTGGCACTTTGTAACGATTTGGGAGAGGAATTAAATCATATGCCGGAGGATACGGAGTCCGATAAGAATAAGTATTAACCTTGGGCTTGATCCCAAATTGATCCCTCATAATTTCTGCTATCTTATCGGCCCAAAAAACATCGACATCTTGCTGACGATATGGTTGAATCTCTGCTGGAGGTATCTATTGATACCCTTCTGCACACCTTTGTTGCCCACGATCTCCAGCAATTGGCATATTTGCTACTAACTGTGGTCCATTAACCTGCTGAAAAGGATTCATCGGCTGAGCTGCCGATGCTTGATTCTGAAAACCAGCATGCATGTGACCTTGATGAACTCCTGTGGCTTGCTGATTTGGCTGAACTGTATGTTGAGTAGGAAACTGCCTTGACCAATTATTAGTATTCATTGGCACAAAGTTTGCCGATGGCTGGTAGCTTGTTGGCATTGCTGGATAATTACATCCAACTTGAGGCATAACCTGGACTCCAGGTTGACTGATGATAGGAGCCTTCTGCTGCATCGGTAACAAATTTGCCGATGGACTTGAACTAGATGTTTGACCCAGAGACGTCTGAAAACCTCCCAGACTCGGTTGTGCAGTAGTTGTAATATATTGAGGCGCTTGGGCTATCGGCAAACCAGCCGATGGGATAGGAGTTTTTCCCGCTGCGTCAAACACTTGAGATAATCCGTGATTGAAAGTAGATGGCTCCGGAGGCATACCATATCCCCACCAATTAGCAGGAGTTTGATTACTCTGTGGTACAGGACCTGATAAAGCTGATGCTGATAGATCTGTACCAATCTGAACTCGTCCTGATAATGCTGAATCTGGACGCACCGGAGTAGATTGTACATTAGATAATCCTGCTGATACTGGAGGAGAAGAAATCTCTATACCCGCAACGGCTGGAGGAGCCGATGGAGCAACAGCAGATGCTGCTTCCGGTTGATGATAAGCAGGCCCGACGTAATGAGGTGACGCTTGCCCTTCTTTGAAAGTTCGAATCACAGCATTATGAACAGTATTGGACAACACATTGGAGTGATTAATTAAAGCATGATTTACCGCAGAATTAACCATCTCTTGAAGTTTACCAGGATTACGATCAAAGGTAACCTGCCGAGGCAACGGCAAGTCCTGCTTCTGGATGACTTGTCCGCTTTTGTTCACGCTGAATGACTTCAAGCAAAGCTGTCTATATTCTTCAATAGCCCTCTCCATAGCCTGCTTCTGATCGTCCTTAAGATCTTCTTCTGTTACTGCGATGATATTCCCAGCATCGATCTCATGATTAGGCATCTTGACTAGATCTGTCCCACCGGGCGTGCCAAAAGATGTGTTGATGCAAAAGTGAATCTGCAAACACAAAGGGCTAATACCCAAAATCGATATCCAAAGCGTGCCAGTCGATTTGACCTGTTAATCGACAAGGATGAAGATACGAGCACTTTGGTCCTGACAACAGCGATACGCCCGGAAGTCACGGCCAAGAGGTACTCACGCGGAACTCGAGGATCGACAAAGATTGCACTTAGAGCAATGCAACTCGCCGAATCGATGAGAACTCATAAAAAGGAAAAATATGCAAATTGACGAAGTCGCCGAAAAGTAGATGTAAATAAGAGTAAAAGCTGTTTTTTTTGATGTATTGATTGATTCCCTATTACATTGCCCTTCACTCTATATTTATACCCTGATCTATAGAAACATAACCAAATACGACTAGGACACTAAATCCAAATCTAAAGAAAAGAACATGACTTTGACACAACTCAGACTCTACTAATCGTAAACAAGGAAATCAACTCCTATTTTATTCCATAGTCCGCTTTAATCACGATGGTATTCTTATCGACCTCCTTTTCACCGGCACAGCCCCTGTTCCATCGGCAGCAACCTTCGATCTCCTTCCATCAGTACATTCCTTGTTTCATCGGCTGCAGTCTTATACCTTCCTTCATCGGTACATTCCCTTATCTCATCGGCAACAGTCTCCAAACCCTCTTCCATCGGCATCGGCAATAACACCCTTAACCTCATCGGCAACATTCCAAATTAAATTCATACACTGTCACCGCTTAAAAACAAACTTATTCTCCTTGGCTATCAATTTACACGGCAATCTTTCCCTTGCTGATTAGCCTTTCCTGATCATCTTGACACGTGCTAAAAACGATGTCAACACATGTAGGCTGGACTGACCCAACGTGAGATGTTGTTATTGTCTCGATTCACATCATGTACGTTATGTCCTTAGACCTAAGATTGTTGTATGTACTCAAGATGTGAAATGACCTACTTAGAGACTATCAAACGCTACTCCGTAACTGGGTAGTTATAAAGGTGGTCTTCGGGTTTGTCAAGAAACATGCTGTGAGACATAGACAATCAAGATGTACTTTTCCCCTCTCTATGTGAGAGAGATATCAATGGAACACTCTAATGATTGGTGTCGGTACCAATAGTATAGGGGTACCCACATTTAACGATAATAAAAACCAAAACAACTAAGCCGTGCCCAAGTTCGGCCAAACACCAGGTCCGCCTCGCACGAGGGTAGCTCGACGGAGTACCTCGACCGCGCTCCGGCTCTGACTCGTACGAGGCACCCTCGACGGGGGTGCCTCGACCGCGTCCCGCCCCGTACAGTAAAGTACCTCGACCGCATTCCGGCTCGCCCGAGGCTCGACCGCCTACCAGGAACACTTCGACTCGCGTGAGCCCGGGTCGAGCGTCTCGACCCCTCCTCTTTACCTACCCCAAGACAAAAGCCATAGCATTTAATGCGGTTACCTACTTCCACCTACCGACATGGCTGCAAGCAGGGTCGACGTGGGAACAATGCCAGTATCAGTCTTCACTATTTTACCGCCCATCCCGAGATGGGAGGTGAAAACCGTCACTGTACCCACCTTACCGCGCACTGTACGTCACTAGTTACCCTCGAGGGAGGATACGACAAAGTCCGTACACCACGATCCCAGGGATTCGGACTTATCCGTTCGGCCT
This sequence comes from Saccharum spontaneum, assembly GCA_022457205.1. Taxonomy (NCBI): domain Eukaryota; kingdom Viridiplantae; phylum Streptophyta; class Magnoliopsida; order Poales; family Poaceae; genus Saccharum; species Saccharum spontaneum. Next base: position 41,999,341 of record CM039595.1, on the reverse strand, counting down.
CGACCCGGCCTCGACGCCCAGCGCGACTCAACAGGGAAGGGAGGACGACATGGCGCGGCGTTCCGGGTCATTTCAGCGTCTCGTCCTCTACGTCACCACAGTGTCCAGGGATGGCCCCCCATCTCTAGCACACGTCGCTACAACCACCTCAACAGGGATCGACAAAACATCACCTCAAGCTCCCCTTCGTCTTGGCCCCCTTTCGTCCTATAAAAGGGCAGGCCAGGGCTCTACAAAGGGGACAGAAGACAACAGACGACTAGCCATATACAAGACAGAGATCAACATCTCAAGCAATCATCTTGTATTTCTTTTTCTCCTTTTGAGACCTGGGCTCACCACCCTCTCTCGCAAGCTTGTAACCCCTACACAAGCACCTCGGTGCAAGGAAATACAAATCTCACCCCCCCGCTGGACGTAGGGCCTTCTCTTGCCCGAACCAGGATAAACCCCCGTGTGCTCTCCTTGCATCACCATCCAGGAAAGGGACACGCAGCATTTACTCGTCGGTTTAGGACCCCCTCGGGACCGAACACCGACAGTTGGCGCGCCAGGTAGGGGATCGCTGCATGCCAACGTCGCTTTCCCGCCTCTTTTCCTGGATGGCTGACCCCGAACGCCCTATCCCGTTGGTCACGGTGATCTGGTTCGGGAGTTTGGAGTTCATGTCGCTTGGCTTTGGCTACGACATGGTCCTGCTCCCGCCAAGGCACCCTACCGACGAGGATTACGAGCTCTCCCAGCCCGGGGGAGCAATCCGCCGGTACCGTCGCTCCAGGCAGGCGCGAGCCGCCCGACGGTGGCGAGCCCGGTGCAACCATCGTCTCCACCTCACGGAGGGTGATGGGATTCCCCGTTCCGGCACCCCCCAGCCAGGCGCCGGCCCAGATTTCCTCATGGAAGGTCTAGGTAGGATGAGCCTGACCAGGGGTAACATGCCGACGGAGAATCCCGTCGCTCCCCTGCCCGGTGAGATGCCACTGCCCCGTGCATCCTTTCCGACGTGGGCAGCAACATCGCCATCACCATTCCCGTTTGGGCTAGACTCGGCTGCCCGGACCTATGCTTCTCTCGTAAGCACTAACATGAGTGCCTACGAAGAGCTCCCCGGGCACCATCTACGCTCCACTCTGGACCTCGTGGCGTCCACACCGGCTTCTGATTGTCTGGACTCTACGGAGACACCAGAAACAGAACCCCGTGTGACCGCTTTCCAACATTGCAACCCCAGTAACAATTTGCAACGGCCACACGTTCCCCCATCATACTATTACTTTGGCGCTCCTGACTCCGACTCGGCTGATGACACCTACGATCTGACCCGCGAGTGCTTCAACGTCGATGTTGAAAGCATGTCGGAATTGCAGGAAGAAGAGCTGGTCGAAGGAAGGCACACGCCCCCTCATGTCGAGCTCCATGCCGAGCGGGACGAGGCTCAATTCCTTGCGAATCAAGGAATGCAGCTCGAGCAAATCCGCGAGTTGCAGGAGAGGCTTGACGAGGAACGAGAGAACCTGCATCTACTTCAACAAACCCTCGAGCGTGAGCGTGCGGAACGCGCACTTGGCGAGAGAGCTCGCGAGAGAGCTCGCGACGTCAACCGTCGCATCGACGAGGACCGAGTGGCCGACCCCCCAGTTTTCGCTCAAGCCAGCCAGAACGTCGTCGCCGCCGCCATGCTCCTCCGCAACATGCCCGAGCCGTCAAACCCCGACGCCCGCCGGGCTCGAGATGAGATCCGAGAACTCCTCGAGACCGCTGCCCTGCAGCAGGCCGAGAGCTCTGCCTCGAGGCGACGCGAGCTCGCCTCGGAGCGGCTCGCAGAGCCCTCCCGATAGGAGAGAGAGGCCTCGGTTCATCCCGAACCTGCCCGACGGATTCGGATGGCTCTCGCCCCTGAGCCCATCGCTCACGACCGTGGACCTCGAGACACCCGTGGCAACATCGTCGAGCGCCGCACATGCAAGCACGGTGACGGCGTGGCTCGAGGTTACCACGTTCACAGGGGCGGGCGTTACGACAGCTCGGAGGATCGCAGCCCTTCACCCGAGCCTCCAGGCCCTCGGGTCTTCAGTAAGGCTATCCGCGAAACCATACTCCCAGCGCGGTTTCGCCCTCCCACAACTCTCACCAAGTACAACGGCGAGACCAAACCTGAACTTTGGCTCACCGATTTCTGCTTGGCATGTCAGCTGGGTGGGGCCACCAATGACCGAGTCATCATCCGACAGCTCCCCCTGTTCCTCTCCGACACCGCTCGAGCCTGGCTCGAGGATCTCCCGCCCCAACAGATCCACGACTGGGACGATCTCGTGAGGGTGTTCGAGGGAAACTTCAAGGGAACTTACATGCGCCCCGGCAACTCGTGGGACCTCCGGAGTTGCAAGTAGAAACCGGGTGAATCCCTCCGGGATTACATCCGGCGCTTCTCCAGGCAACGTACCGAGCTCCCCAACGTCACCGACTCCGACGTAATTATGGCTTTCCTCTCTGGCACCACTTGCAAGGAGTTGGTCAGAGAGTTAGGCCGTCACACCCCACTCACTGCCAACGGATTGATGGACATCGTCACCAACTTTGCCGCCGGCGAGGAGGCAGTTGGTGCCATCTTCGGCGGTGAGTAGGACAAAGGGAAGCAGAAGGCCGACGATCCCGTGAGCTCCACCCGGGGCTCCAAGAGGAACAACCGTAAGAAGAAGAAAGGCCAGCAGGGCAAGCTCGAGGCCCCAGCCGACGAGCTTGTCGCCGCTACCGAGCGCAAGAAGCCTCGAGGCCCCCCCGGCGGGGGCATCTTCGACAAAATGCTCAAAGAGCCGTGTCCCTACCACAAGGGACCCACTAACCATAACCTCGAAGATTGTCATATGCTCCGCAGGTACTTCGAGGGTGCAGGTGGCAAGAACACCGACAAGAAGGAAGACCCCAAGGGTGACGACAAGGATGAGGGATTCCCCGAGATCCATGACTGCTTCATGATCTACGGAGGACCCTCGACCCGGCTCTCGGCTCGCCAGCGTAAGCGAGAGCGGCGTGAGGTTTTCTTCGTATAAACGGCGGTTCCCCGTTTCCTCGACTGGTCTGCGGTGGCCATCACTTTCGACCGTGATGATCATCCTGACTACGTCCCCAATCCGGGGGTCTACCCCCTTGTTGTTGATCCCGTCATCGCCAACACACGCCTCACCAAAGTGCTCATGGACGGCGGAAGCAGCCTCAACATCATTTACTCCCAGACCCTCGACCTTCTGGGGGTCGAGAGAGCGCGCCTCCAACCTAGCGTCGGGGGCTTTCACGGAGTCGTGCCAGGGAAATGGGCAGAACCCCTCGGACGGGTCGATCTGCCTGTTTGTTTTGGCACACCGGCCAACTTTAGAAAGGAGACCCTCACCTTCGAAGTGGTCGGGTTCCGTGGAACATACCACGCTATCCTCGGGTGCCCGTGCTACGCCAAGTTCATGGCTGTGCCGAACTACACCTATCTCAAGCTCAAGATGCCAGGCCCAAACGGCATCATCACTGTGGGGCCCTCGTATGAACATGCCTACGAGTGCAACGTCGAGTGTGTCGAGCACGGCGAGGCTGTTTTGGAATCGGTGGCTTTGGCCGCAGACCTCGACGGTCTCACCAACGAGATTCCCGACCCAAAGCGCCACGCCGGCAGCTTCGAGCCCGCGGAAGACGTCAAGCTCGTGCCCCTCGACCCCGCTGATCCCAATGGGAAGGCGCTGAACATCAGCACCACCCTCGATCCGAAATAGGAAGCCGTGCTCGTCGACTTTCTCCGCGCAAACATCGACATCTTTGCGTGGAGTCCCTCGGATATGCCGGGCATACCCAGGGTAGTCGCCGAGCACGCCTTGGAGATTCGGGCCGGGTCCAAACCGGTGAAGCAACGCCTGCGCCGCTTCGACGAGGAGAAGCGCAGGGTCATCGGCGAGGGGATCCACAAGCTACTAGAGGCCGGATTCATCAAGGAAGTTCATCATCCTGAGTGGCTAGCTAATCCTGTATTAGTTAAGAAAAAGAGTGGGAAGTGGAGGATGTGTGTAGACTATACTAGTTTGAATAAAGCATGTCCGAAAGTTCCCTTCCCTTTGCCACGCATCGATCAAATCGTTGATTCCACTGCGGGATGTGAAACTCTTTCGTTCTTAGACGCCTACTCCGGTTACCATCAGATCAAAATGAAGGAGTCCGACCAGCTCGTGACTTCATTCATTACCCCATTCGGCATGTATTGCTATGTTACGATGCCCTTCGGTCTCCAGAACGCAGGGGCTACGTACCAGCGGTGCATGCAGCATGTTTTCGGGAAACACATCGGGTCGACCGTCGAGGCTTATGTCGACGACATCGTTGTCAAAACAAAACAAGCCGACGATCTGGTCAGCGACCTCGACGTTGCGTTTAAATGCCTCCGGGCAAAGAATATCAAGCTCAACCCAGAGAAATGCGTCTTTGGCGTTCCTCGAGGTATGCTTTTAGGGTTCATCGTGTCCAAACGCGGCATCGAGGCCAACCCCAAAAAAATCTCTGCCATAACTAAGATGGGCCCCATCCGAGATCTGAAGGGCGTACAGAGGGTCACGGGTTGCCTAGCAGCACTCAGCCGTTTCATTTCGCGCCTCGGTGAAAAAGCGTCTCTTGAAGAAATCGGAGCATTTTTCCTGGACCCTCGAGGCTGAGGAGGCTCTCACAAAACTCAAGGCCACACTCTCTAACTCACCAATCCTCGTCCCTCCGACCCCGGGGAACCGCTCCTACTTTATGTCGCTGCGACGTCACAAGTCGTCAGTTCGGTCCTAGTTGTCGAACGGGCCGAGGAGGCGCATACCTTGCTTGTCTAGAGGCCGGTCTATTTCATTAGTGAGGTGCTCTCGGAAACTAAGGTTCGATACCCACAAATCCAGAAACTGCTATATGCCATCGTCCTGACACGGCGCAAGCTCCAACACTACTTCGAGGGTCACCCGATTACTGTGGTTTCTTCTTTCCCCCTGGGAGAGATAGCCCAGAACCGGGAAGCCTCGGGTAGGATTGCCAAGTGGGCAGTCGAGCTCATGGGTGAGACCTTATCTCATGCGCCGCGCAAAGCTTTAAAGTCACAGGTATTAGCAGACTTCCTGGCAGAGTGGACCGACACCCAACTCCCCCCCGCACAGCTCCAGGCTGAGCTGTGGACCATGTACTTCGATGGGTCGTTGATGAAAACAGGAGCAGGCGCGGGTTTGCTCTTCATCTCACCCCTCGGGGTTCACATGCGCTACGTCGTCCGGCTTCATTTTCCTGCGTCAAACAACGTCGCCGAGTACGAGGCACTCATCACGTGGCTGAGAATCGCCATCGAGCTCGGGGTCCGACACCTTGACGTCCGAGGCGACTCCTAGCTCATAATCGATCAGGTCATGAAGAGCTCGAGCTGCCGGGACCCCAAAATGGAAGCTTATTGCCAAGAGGTGCGGCGCCTCGAAGACAAGTTTCACGGCCTTGAGCTCAACCATATCGCACGCAGGTATAATGAGGCCACCGATGAATTGGCAAAAATCACGTCCAGTCGAACTACGGTTCCTCCAGACGTTTTCACAAAAGATCTCCAGCAGCCATCCGTCGACCTTGGACCAGACGGAGGGGTCGACGGGACGTCACTCGACCCCCCACCTGAGGCAGAAGCCCCCTCGACTGGGGCTGAGGCCATGCAGGTGGAAGGCTCGACCCCACCATCTGGCCTCGAGCCTGACTGGCGCGTCTCGTACCTCAACTACCTCATCTGAGGGGACCTCCCCTCGGATAAGACCGAGGCTCGACGGATCGCTCGCCGGGCCAAAACCTTTGTGATCATTGGCGACAGTAGGGAGCTGTACCACCGCAGCCCTACTGGCATCCTCCAACGCTGTATCACAAATGAGCAAGGCAGGGACCTGCTCAGCGACCTGCACTCGGGGGCTTGCGGTCACCACGCAGCGCCTCGAACCCTCGTCGGAAATGCCTTTCGACAAGGATTCTATTGGCCGACCGCGGTCTCCGACGCTGTCAAGCTAGTACGCTCCTGCAAGGGTTGTCAATACTATGCGAGACAAACCCACCTTCCGGCACATGCCCTGCAAACTATCCCTATCACACGGCCGTTTGCCGTTTGGGGGCTCGACCTGGTTGGACCCTTGAAAAGGACAACTGGCGGCTTCACCCACTTGCTCGTCGCAGTCGACAAATTCTCCAAGTGGATCGAGGCCCGCCCTATCACCAGCATTAGGTTCGAGCAAGCTGTGCTCTTCTTCACCGACATCATTCATCGCTTTGGGGTCCCTAACTGTATCATCACAGACAATGGCACCCAGTTCACTAGTAAAAAGTTTCTGGATTTCTACGACCGCCATCACATCCGCGTGCTCTGGTCAGCCATGGCTCATCCAAAAACAAACGGCCAAGTGGAACGTGCCAATGGTATGCTCCTACAAGGCCTGAAACCCAGAATCTTTGACAAGCTAAACAAACATGGCAAAAGATGGGCTGCCGAGCTGCCCTCGGTACTGTGGAGCTTAAGAACAACGCCGAGTCGAGCCACGGGGTTCACTCCGTTCTTCTTAGTCTACGGGTCTGAGGCAATGCTCCCGACCGATATAGAATATGGGTCCCCAAGGTTAAAGGCCTACAACGAAAGAAATAACGATGCCGCAAGAGAGGATGCCCTCGACCAGCTCGAGGAGGCCTGGGATGTAGCTCTGTTGCATTCTGCCAGGTACCAGCAGGGTCTCCGACGCTACCACGACAAACACGTCCGCAAGCGTGACCTCAACGTCGGCGATTTGGTGCTGCGGCGGAACCAGAACACCAAGGGACGGCACAAGCTCACGCCACCATGGGAAGGACCGTACATCATCGCAGAAGTGCTAAAACCGGGCACCTACAAGCTATCCAACGAGAAGGGCGAAATCTTCACCAACGCTTGGAACATTGAACAACTACGTCGCTTTTTCCTTAGAAAGCCTCGAGGCTCTGTAATCTCTTTTTCATCAATAAAGAATACAACAATGATCAGACTTTCGTTTCACAATGAGGAAGGATCGACTCTGCACTACCAGAATCGACCCTCCCTCGGGGGCTACAGGGGGGAACCCCCTAGTCCCCGAAAAAATTTGCGCTCTTTTTTAAATTTAAGAACCGCTTCTTAGATCAACGGCGCTGCAAGAGCGACCGTAAGGTTCGAAAGGGCCCTTGAGCCAGGAGTGTCACCTACGCCCCCGAGGCTACGGTACCTCCACTCATCCCTTACACCTTCTAGAGGTGCGACTTCACGCTAGGGAGATCTAAACAGGGGTTCCTAACTCTAAAAAAGAACACACTCCCTGTCCCTTAGATCAGGTTCTCACGCGATCTACAAGGCCGCAACATCACCCTGAAGCTCGAGGGCGGTTGAGTCGGGAGATCACCTACGCCCCCGAGGCTACGGTACCTCCACTTGCTACCTTACGCCAAAGGACGCAACTGCGTGCTAGGTAAATCATGCGAGAACATTATCAAAACGATAAAGGGAAGAAAACCTCGGATAAAACTGAAATAACCACGAACTGGTTTATGTTTTGAGGGCCTCCAAGGCCACCACGACTAAAATTCAAAATACTAACTTATTACATGGGCCTTTGCGCCCAGATCTGGCTCACAGGCCTTCATCGTCAGCAGGCGGGACCACCTCGGCTTCAAAAAGCGAGGCCAGACGACTCCCAGGCCCCTCCACGGCTTCAATCAGCTCCAGGTAGGCGGTCTCATTGTCCTCGTCCGTCCGATCCGGGTCTATGATGAAGCCATCGGCGACGAGCTCCATGTCGAACACAAACCCTGAACGGACGACGGCTAGCGCCCTCTTCACGCCGTGGTGGAGGCTGTCCCGTATCTTCTCCCGGGCAAGGCGGCCCAGTGCCGCCATCCGACGGATGAAGGAGTTCCCCGGAACGTCTTCCCCGATGTCGGCGTCGGGCTTGACCCCTAGACCGTCACACACAGTGGTGATCGCGCCCTCGAGCAGTTGGGTCCTCCGGGTCTCGGCTTCGAGGAGGCTCTGGAGGGAGTTGGCGGACGAGTGGGCCTCCCGATTCTCACTCTCCAGCTCTGAAACACGACAAAACAAATTAGTACCTAACACGAGGCCTCGACGTCATGGCTGTAACAGTCATACTTACCCTCGATATGGGTCTTCAAGCCCACAACCTCGTCACGGAGCCCCCCACACGTCTGCTCGAGCCCCAGGAGGGCGCTGTCCTTGTCACGGAGGGTCGCCTTCAGCGCCTCGATCTCCTGACGGGCGGTCTGGAGTGCCGCGTCCTTCTCTTGGACAGCCCCGTTCAGCGTCGTGATCTCGTCCTTCAGCGCGCTGAAACGGGCCGTGACCTGCCCGATTTGGACGTTGAGGAGGTCGCGTTGACGACTGACCTGTGAGACATCCTCCTCGAGGTCCTTCACCCGTGCCGACAGGGGCTCGAGGTCCCTGCGAGCCTGGGCAGCCTCTTCCCGGGCCTTGTCCATCTCGGTGCGCATCACGGCTTCTGTAACGGAACCGTCCAAATTATAAGAGCACAAGTACAAAAACAATCACCGAAGTGATCAAATTCTCGCACTTGAGCCCATATAACTCCGGTAGTCCAATGAAATCGCGAGGGATTTCAAACCAACCAACATACAAGCCAAGATCGTAGTGATTCAACATAACAAGTCACATGTTACAACCATTTCACAAGTAATTGAATATACATCGGAGTTCAACATAGTTATTACAACTTAAGTTCAAAAGTAGCGGAAGCAAGGTAATTTAAAACTAACAACACCTTTATTTCAAATATATGCCAGTACTAAGTCGATTTTCCACAAAAGCATGAGAGAGAAGATAACTCAGAAGGATCATGCCCATGATCACACTCCGCCTCTACGGCAGGAGTCAACCAACTCTTGCAGTCGCCATGATACATCACAACCTGCAACAAGTGGGGATAAAACCCTGAGTACAAGAAGGTACTCAGCTAGACTTACCCGTCATAAACCAGAAATAAGGTGACACCAAGGATCATGCAAGGCTGATATAAAGTGGGCTAGCTTGACAACATTTTGCACAAAAGCTTATTATGAATAAGTAATCATTAATGCTTAAGCATCAAGTTAATTATCATTAACCTGTCATCTATATTAGAACCTATACTAGAGCACTCACTTTATTAGGAGCAAACAATATTAACCATAGCAGGTATAAATTGAGGCAACATTTCCATCGTTATCCAATTAACCATCCGTTCAATTTAATGGAATCTACGTTGCCGCTGCTCAAGTCAAGTGCTCACTAACCGGGAGCGACGGCGATTCGAATCGAATTCCTATCCAGCTGGAGGGGTATTTCTAACACTCACCGTGCAGACCCCTGCCAGGGTCGCACAGGCCACCTTTTCATATGATTCAGGAATCGCGGGTCCGAATGATGTCGCAACCCCAAGGGCGACACTCTGCCAGGTGATAGGGACTCTAACCCCCCCTTGGTCTCACGCCAATGTCCCCAAGCACATCCTTTCTCTCCTCCAAGAAGCAACCTACCATTCGATTCCCGGCCTGAATCACATTACTCGGCTTCGCGGTCGGAACGACTTATCCGGCCAACTAAGTGTTAGACTGCGTTCAACATGACTCAAGGACGTACAGCGAATCGGTCCTTAAACGACTCAGACGGGGATAGATCCACACCCAAGACCTCCATGCCTTGTTGCTTCACTATCGTCATCCCGCCCGGTCTCATTTCATTTTATTAACACATGGTTCCATTCCACGATAGCAATATAGCCAACCGTACCATATAAGAATATCCCTACATCTCGCAGGTGACAGGAAATCACCTGACTTCTACCGCTTAAAGCAGGGCTAAGCATCTACTCGATCCTAGTCTATGTAGGATTCAGGGATTCATATATCTGGACAAGGAATGATATAATGCAGCAAGGTTTTCAACCAACTCCTACCACTTAATGCAACAATACTTATAACATATATATAATTAATTGCTTTTGAAGGTAGGAGGCTTATAATGCTCCGGGGCTTGCCTGGGATCCGACTCAAGTTAGAGTATGTCAGATGAAACTCGCTTGGCGAGCATTCCCTCATTCTAGCACTTGTCCGATCTTTTCATCTCTGAGATAGGTCCACCAACACCATCTTTTGGTTAGCTCCACATCACGTCCTTCACGTGGCGCATCTAGCGTACCTAAATGAGGTGCAATAATGCATATATATATGAATGCATAGAAGTGCAATAAACAGAGTAATCACGCAAACATACCAAAGTTCACATAAGCACCTAGAGCTAATTAACTTAATCCTCATTAAGATATAACATAGAAGATAGCAAGCACATCAATCAAGGCACAAGTATCATAAGATTACAGGGTACCAACCTAAGTACCATCAAAGATATGAGTCACACTTTAACACACAAGCATGACAAAGTGAATCAAAGCATTGAAATTAGAATCTGCCACTTTCTAGACATATATGCAGTAGCTGAGTAAATCAATCATATCTGAAGTTCTACAAATCCAAATGACTTGCAAGAAGACATTATAGAAAGCTTATGAAATTATCTACAATTCATTTAATATCACTTAAGCCTGATTCCAAAGTTAAATAAGTCAAAATTACAAAGTTCCAGAATCTGTTCCTGACAAACAGAGAGCAAGCAATTCTGTACCCTAACTTTAAACAGCTATAACTCAAAAACTACTTAACCAAATGATACTAAATTTTAACAGCAGCTAGATACATAAATTATATACAACTTTGTTATAGACAAGGTGCTCAGAAAACATAATTAACATGGGGTAATCCACATTTCCCCCAGAACTGTCCAGAAACTAGTAATTGCAAGAAATAATTATTAACATATGTTGCAAACATATAATTGGACAAAACCAACTTTACCAACATTTCATACATGACTAAAGAACACCAGAAAATATAGTGTCAATTACTAAATAAATTCTTTTAATACATTTTCTTAATTTATTTAGATAATTAGGTGGAATCATGATAACCTATCAAAAGTATACAATAAATTCTACCAAAATTACAATGGCCTACATATGCTCCCAAAAGTATACTGTCCAAATTTGAGACCATTTGGACATGTATATCAACCTCTACGAAAAAGACAAATTGCTATAGCAATAAATCATGTAAGAGCAAATTAAACCTAAACTCAATATTTTCTGTGAACACAAGGCCACATTATAAATCAATATGATAGAGAAACATCATACTAAGGTAATGGAACAACATTTTCTATTTTATCATTTATATTTTATTTATAAGCTATTTATCAAGCTATAAACAAGTTAAATCAATAACTTGTGCATACAGTAAACAATGACCATGAAATTTATACCACAGCACATCCCTAGCATGACAAACCTACCATAAAAATTTCACATAAATTGGAGCATCATAACTCAAGATATAAAATGACAAGTAAAATAATATAGATTTCCTTATTTATCAAGGTCCAAATCAAAACCCTAGGAAAACAGTGACAACTAGGGTGTTTAATATTTTTCCTAGCTAGTACATGTCATCACAAAATTAACAAAACAAGAATCACTAATTTTGGATGTCTAAAACTCCAAATCTCGCTCTGGTTAGTTTTGAAGGCATTTCTAGAGCTCTTTTTCAACTTAAATAAACACATTAGAAAGCATCTATAAACATATAGAATTTTATGACTCTACTGCATAGATCTATCCTCAAGGTTTCCAAAAAGTCCACTCTTGCTATTTTTGGACTTACCTAGCATGAGATATGATTTTTATAAGATTCCCAAATTTTCTGAAATTCAAAAACAGACTTAGAGCAACCCTAACTCAATTTGCTAGCTCCACCCGAATACATACACAAACAACCGTTTTCTTAAACCGACGAGTGGGACCCGCTGGACTGTTGGGCCCACTTGCCAGTCAGATGGACACAAGGAGAACGACGGTCTTCTTCTACCTTGAGACAGAACAGAGGATGGGGGAGAAAACGGACTCCGGCGAAGGGAGCGGCCGGCCTACGGCGAAGGGGTCACCGGCGGCGGCGGCTGGGGGCAGCACGAGCTCCAACACGCCCTTGCGCACCCGAAGAGCTACAGGACTCGGCCAGAGGCGGTCCATGGCCTCCTGGCCGCGGAGGCGGGCGGCTGCGGTGGCCGGTGCTCCGGTGGCAGCACGCTGCAGGCGGCTGCGCGGCCGAGGAAGCGGCGCACAAGAGGCAGTAAGACCCGGCGGTGCTGCTACGGGCTTCAGGGGAATGTGAGGACCTGCTCGGTGGGGAAAACGATAGTGGCCCTCGAGCTCGGCCCGGTGGCCATGGCGGCGAGCTCTGAAGCTTGAGCCTGCGCGCGAGAAGGAGCGGAATAGACTGAAGGGGGGGCTGGGGAGGAGCTCGGGCGGTCGCTCCGTTGCTCTACCAAGCCGAGCGAGGCTCAGGCACGCGGCATGTAAGCGGACGCGCGGCGTCCATGGCGAAGACGTGCGGTGCATGGGCGCCACGTTCGGGGCGCGTGGCTCCCGTTGAGGCCCACTGTCGAACAGCTGGCATGCGTCTCTGTGAGCATATTAGGTTGTCGTTTTGGGCTTCCTAGGGTCCGAATTTGATCACGAGCCTTGAAGCAAAGTTGTTCACCTCGGTTTACTCTACAATTTTTATTTAAACACCATAGTCATAAGACCCACAGATAAGGAGATAACTAAGCCCAAAGTTGACAGTGTCAACAGGTTAAGCTAGGGCTCGGTTTTGGGATTTTTAAATGCCAAATTTGGTCAAATTGATTCCAAATTTTTACATGTTGTCCTCCAACAAATTGTTTCCAACTTTCATTTTTGGACCAATTTAAGTTTCTTAGTAAAAACTCGAGAACGCGGAATGTCAATGTCGAAGACACTGAAAACGGGGTTTTAAAATGGTTAAGTGTTGGAAACAGTCCCAATTCTGACTTGTGGGCCCTGTTTGAACATGTTACACACATTTTCATGACTTGACTCTTAAACAAAGTTTGTTCCTTATAAAATCCTCTACGACTTTGTCAAAGGGTGCACAGTCATGCAAAACCTCTAGGTCACACTTTTGAAACGGTCAAACAAAAGTGTTCCGGGGTCCATATATGGTCAACCATCACTTAGAAGCACATTTAGGCAAAATGATCAACATGAACATTGTTCCATGGAGTGTCCTAAGTGTAGTTAAGGTGTTGTAGAGGCCAAACATACCCACCATGCATAAGTTGCACAAAGGTGTAGGCCTCACATGCCTTGAAACATAGAACTCAAGTGAGATGCTATAGTCATTTCATGTGGTTGTTTCAAGATACATGCTACACATGTTCCACTAGGTTGTTCCACATGTGTCCAAGATGTGTTGCACATGTTGCATTGTATGTTGCACAAACACTAGTTCCCATGGGATGAAAGGCAGGTTTCAGTTCTAATCCAACAAGCATATAACTTATCATTTCATGTGACTTTTTGATTCCAAACTTTATGAAACTTTTCCAGGGATCAATATGGATAGTTATTGATGTGAGACATGTGAAGATACTTTGGTAACACACCCAAGCATATGTCTTTCAATTGAGCCTATGTGTAAGCAAGGGTGCAAATCCAAATTTAGGTTAAGGTTTATTTCGATAGGTTTGACATTGGCATCGTCATCTCCACTTAAACTGTCATGTTTGAGCTTAACCCCCTACTTAATTGGTAATAAACACCTGGGGTGTTACAGCCCTCCCCCCTTAAAAGAATCGCGTCCCGAGATTCGGAATGGAAGACCTTTTAAGGAAGAGAGTCACGTTGTCTAGTTCCCAACATGTGCTGTAGCATTCAACTACAAAGCTTCGACATGGGTGAATAATTTGGTCAAAGGCACTTTCTGATACTTACTCTTTATGGTAAAATTTGTCTGAAGAATTTCCTTCATTGACTTCCATGAAGCATTGTTACTTTGGGAGGAATCCAAGATAGCACGTACTACATTCTCAGTGTACGGAGATCATTCGGTCCGTGAGCTGACCACTCACAAATATCTGATTCTTAAGTGAGCACAGCATAGTCCGTATGAACTTTACACTAGACCGAAATCTTCAAAAAAATACTCGTTAAAATGACTCTATGTTCACAAAGGTTGAAAAGCAGTTCTCTACCAAAATGGCTTGAGTACAGCCTTCCAAAAGAGGGAGATCATAGACGACAAATATACTCTGAGGCCATAGGATACTGACTACCGATAGACAAGGTCTATGTTGGTCGTAAATGTTCATTCATTTAGATATCAACTAATGGAAAACTACTTGCGGTTCCATGTGTGCAGTTCTCTTTCTCTGACGACAACACTGTATTATCTGAGTCTATCGATGGTCAGTGAATGTGATAGCTGACTCCGTCGGCTTCGTATTTCTGTCAAAAGCTACCAAATAAGGTTCCTTTATCCAAGACAACAGTTATCTGAGTTGAATCAGATGCAACCTCTTGGGTAAAACATTTATAAGGTACCAAAGTATGTCATCATAGGAAAAACAATTCTCAAAGAAAGATGTAGCGAGGCCTTAAGGACAACAAAAGTTGTAAATATCACTAAACCGTGGGGAGTAGTCTACCACCAAGCGGTTGAGTAACAATTTCCTTTGGACTTAGTTGCACTGTAAGTTGAGTTGACTTGCAATATAGCAACCATGTCAGGCCAACTTTCACCTAGGCTTCCTCTTTGGGATCAACAGCAGCTCTAAAATAGGAAATCTGTTGTTTGACACTTCTCAAATTGCTTTCGAATATTCCTCAACACTTGTCCAATAATGTTATGAACAAACCGTTTGTGGCACCTAAGGGCACAAGGATGCTGATCGAAACTAGGGCATGCTTTTCTCTAATTCTGCACCGCAGCTAATTGAACACCTTGCACTATCTGTGTGATTGTCCAAGACAGAATTGACTTCATCTCTATGGCTCTGAAAAAAATTGAGTATTACTCAAGTTGTGGCTAGTTGATTAACTTCTTGTTGGTTATTGCTCTGTAAGACATAGCCTTCATAGCTACCAAAGAGTCGTTACTTAGCTGGAGATTAACCTTCCTATTGGTAACTAATCAGTTGTCTCTCAACACTAAAAAGTTCCAAATATCCACTCTTGATCACAACAATTGTTGTTGATGTAGAGCAAATGATTGCCATCGAAGCCAGCAGATAAGGAGTCACACCAGAGATAGTGATTTCGATTGTATGGTCATTATGTATACAAAGGTTAAAATTTGCATATTGTGATGATGATTCTTATCCAACGAAATGACTTATCAAATTTTTAAGTGTTGGGTGCCCTTTTATCTAATAGAGATGAGATACTTGCTTACTAGATGACGTTCGTCGATACGGGGGCAACTAAATAGAGTCATTGGGCTACCACACATTGCAGTCTGTTAATGTTTATGTCGGTGACTGGTTCTTCAAAGATTATCAAAGATTATCCTTTATATAACTTCAAATGGAAGTTCTACTACTTTCGGTCTAAGATATGGATCTTACGATACGATTT
>CM039595.1:41959254-41983666 GCA_022457205.1 Saccharum spontaneum | reverse complement strand
TTGGGTGATGTAATAAAGTTACTACCGATACTTCTCTACTAATGGTTTGTAATAATGTACATAAGGTTTGAGATTTGAAAAACTGGTTTGTAACCTAAGTTATTGTAAGACTTCCGCTACTTTACTCTGTTGAATATTTTGAATAAACTGTTGTAATATTGCAATACTCTTGTGATTGGATCCTGTTCGGAGGAAAGTAGGCCTTTTAAGTTATGGTGAACATAAGTACGACTGTCAGAGGTCATTATGGCAATGACGTGTACTTGTGGGCCATCATAATTAGGAGGTTCTGTGACACTCCCCCAAGCTTATCCTTTGCTCGTCCCTGAGCAAAGATAAACTCAGTGATAGATCAGGAGTTGCTTCAATGCTTTCACACCTCAAACACATGCGTTCAAACAGGAACTCTTCTCCGGTTTAGAGTGAACTATTCTGACTTTCAAACTTACCCATATTACCTTTTACCATGGGGCTTGTAGCCATCACTTGGGTCTTGAGCAGTTGAAAGACAGAACAGTCAAGTCAAGCACTATGTCTCGAGTTCTTTGATCAACCTTTATTCTGGAGTTTTTGCAGATTTTCAAATAAAACTCAGAGTTTCCTTTGTATGACCCTCTCAAGTCTCTCATTTGTGGTATTTGTGGATCCTCACCAAGGCATTTATGGTGTATGCCTTCTCTCATCTCAAGATATATGGTATTTTTGGCATAAGGCAGAGTAACATTGTGCCTTCTCTCTCTCACCCAACAACTAATAGGCTTATGTGGAGCTCATAGGTGGGGAGACAGCTAATACATACTTGAAAACATTTATTGCACACTCAAACCATGGATCTAGAGGAATGAGTCCAGCCATACAGTCAAATCAAGATGTGCATGTGTGTGGTCCTAAGTATATGGTTTGAGTGGATATATGGTGATAGTGGAAAATGGTGATGATGGTGTGTAAAAATGAAGGGGTAAAGGGATGGTGAATACCTAATTCTACTTTTGCTCCTTTGAAGAAATACATACCTCTCTTGAACTTTGATGAATTTTGGGGACAAGTTGGACGGCTCAAAAATCTTCTTATGTTGAGACATTTGTCCTCTTTCTTTTATTTTATTATTTTTTTTTTCTCTCTCTTTTTTTCAGAGCACCCAAACCTCTTTTTTGAATATATGCATAGAGGTAGTAGCAAAAGGGATACTTGGAGCTTTATTGCATAACAAAAGGGGCTAGCAATGGATGAAGGGAATTTTATTTTATGCTCACTCCCAGTGTTGGAGTAGAACAATTTTGGGATATGTCTAAATGGAAAGTATGTGGATGCGTACTTCTAGGGTAGAAGTAGCATATATGGGTGGATTGTGTGTGATCTTGATTTTAACCGCATGACCAATCCCTAAGGGTCGGCACAGCTTGACCATACTCAATGCTCACAAGCAGTAAATATAAGTGGAAGTTTTCCTAGTCTACAAGCATGTACATATGGTTATGGTAGGAATTCAAGCTCTCGTCATACAGGAACTCATCATGCAATATTTTTTATGTTTTTCAAAAGATAAAATCTCTAGAACTCTAGTATCTCTAGGAACAAGATAAACAGCAGCTCAGACCTTCTCATATCATATCTGCCAACTACCTAGACTTAGATCAAGCATTTGCTACCCACAAGTTTCAGGTTCAGAGCAAATCTTAGATCAAAATAGTTGTGTTCAAAACTTGAGAGAGTTCAAGGTTGAAAACTAGGTACTTGAAAGGAATTATGGTAGATCAACTATTCATCATTTCCATGCAAGAGATTATTCTAGGGGTTCACTTTAGCAAGGTAAAACTTTGCACACTCTCCTATATTTATTTAGCAAACTTAAAGATCATATAGAAAACATATATATGTATAAGAAAGCATTTATTTGGGTTTCTATAGGTTATGCATTTTTTTATTTCATATATCAAAGAAAAAATAAGTAAATAGGTAGGTAAGAAAACACTTAGCTGGATACATGGGGATGCTCTCCCCCAAGCTGGATGTTGACATAGTCTTGCTTGATGAAGCTGGTAGACAGTGAAGTTGTACTTCCCTTATTAGAGTGCTCATGATGATAATTGTTGAAACAACACTCCGACAGGGGACAGATTGTCTTTCTGTCTGTTTGCTTTCCTTGATCCTTCAAATTCTCCCTGGTGAGGGTTCAGTGACTTAGGTCCTCTAAATAGGACTTCTCATCATGTTCACTCCTTAGGTGCACCATCTGATCCAAAAGGTAGAGACCTTGATAACTGCACCTCTTGAGATGGTAACTCTGAGGAAGGTGCCACCCATGTTTTTTTCCAATAGTTTGAACTGAAACTTTAATTGTGGAAGCTGGCAACATCTCTTTCAGTGTGCATGTTGCGGGTTAGACTCTTACTTGTAGGGTTTGGGAAATCAACTAATTCCCCTTCATTTTTTCTTGAAGTGTGTCCTGCTTGCAAAGACAAGGTAGAGATCAAGTGCATAGGTCCTGTTGGTGGAAAGACACCAACAGAACCATACCCTATTTATTCTTCTTTAACCTTAGGCACATTGAACATGATGAGATTGATGTGTGTTGTTCATTTTATGGGTGTCAAGATTAGAAGGACGAGCATGAATGTAGCATTTAAATACTTTTGTCAAAAAGAGTGGAATTGCTTAACCAATGGAAGAATTGTCAACTTTACATTTATGTATCAAACATTTTCAGTATTAAGACAATCATCTCCCAAAGATGCAACATTTAGCTCATTTAATTATGTCTATGAAATCAAGATAGTGATGTTATGAACAAGCTTAAGAAACAAGACATGTTTAGTCAGATTGAATCAAGCAAGTTGTAACTCGAACATGTTTATTCTTTTCTTTAGGTGCATACCAGAGTCATGGTAAAGCTTTATAAATAATGACCACTTACCTTAGGATGTTACCTTTATAACTAGAGCACCCTGTGATGAAGAGTAGATGCTTCTAGTGGTCCTTTCCTTCTTCTTGGATTTTGCCTCACTCGGTGCACCTCTCTCCTTGACTTGTTCATGAGCATCTTGTCTTCTAGATTTGCACTCCTTCTTTCCCCTCCCTCTTTTCTATTATTTTATGTCCAGACCTTTGGCTCCACTCATTGTTTCTTCTCTACATAGTATTAGTGGACAACACATACCCGAAGGAATAACAAGGTCATAGACCTAAAGGTCATATTCTATGCTACAGAAAAGTTGATTTGAACATTTTACTTAGCATAGAACATTTACTCACCATTACTTCTTCTCTTAAGGATTGATTTTACTTTGTCTTAAGTTTGATTTGCATATATGACATCTATAGAAACATTTATAGAGAGAAAGTAATTTTGAGTGGAGGGATTGCAAACCAGCGTGCCAGAGCGACGAGGCTTGAGAAGAGGAAGAGCATTGCTGGATCATCATTAGAGGAGTCGGTGGCCTTTTTCCCCCAAGCTTGAGCCTTGCTGTTGCTCGTCACTTGAAGCCAAGTGTGAGTGTTGAATTATCCCTCAAAGTGTGTTATAACTCCATGTCCTTAGACACTTTGTCCTTTGTTCTTCAATCTGTCGGAGAGGGCTCTTGATTCTAGGTCCGTTGAGCAAAGATCTCTCCTTTGCATTATGCTTTTCTTTGGATTGTCCAATCCAGGGGATGAGGATACAGACGGTTGCATGATCTTCTTCATCAACCACTCTTGATTTTTTTATTGAGTCTTCTGGTGGCATGGCGAAGAGTTGTTCAGTTAATGATACGTCATCTGTCTTGATGATCAAGGAAGGACTTCATTAACATATGCTTACAGGCTTTATCTCCAATGGCTTAGGGACATCATCTTGCAATCATAGTCATGGTCTTTCAAGGCTTGGTCAGTAGTCAACCCTTGATTGGTGATTGGTTGACACAAGGATGCATGCTATCATGTCATCCTTGTCCTCGCCGCCGACGTGTAAGATGGTGTCTTCAAGAACAATGAGAGCAGGTCTTTGGTTGGCTAAAATGAGGTCAGTTGCGCCCTGCTCCTCATCGGCATCCTAGCTCGAGTTTTGAGCTCAATGCTATGATGTCTTCAAGGTTGCTCATAGCTTGTCGCCTTGTTCATCCACTTCTTTTGAGTGAGTTCAAAATATTGATCCTTCTTGTGGCACTCTTGTCCCCTTCTTTGTTCAATCACTGAAGTGGTGATTTGGCAGGTTCATGACAAACCATGAACAGACACATCGTAGATTCTTTCCTACAAAATGTTAGTGGACACATACCCGAAGGATTGCAACAATTCAAACTATGGGCTATTATCCACTATCTATTTGAATTTCTTCTATACTAACAAAGAGATGGTTTTCGAGTCACTTTAGCATAGGATTTATTTATCATGTTTTCTAACAACTTTTTTATGGCACTTTAACATGGTTCAAGACAAGGGTAACATGTAGCAAAAGACAATGTGAATGATATTTGATACTTACAATTCTTCCTTGGACGATGAATGAGTTGTGTCTTTTGTGCGAAGTTGTTGGAGTGCATCATATGCCTTGCTTCACCTCTCGTGTGAGTTCTTCTCTTGACTTACCCAAATTGGATTTGTGAATTTTCTACAGGGGTTAGTCTGACAAAATAACCAATATCCACTAAAGCACAATTTTAGTTCAATAACCAAACTAGACTCCATGTCTAATTGGATTAAGGAAGGCTATTTAACCTAAGCACCACGCTTAATTTAAAAGCCTCTAGAAGTATAGCTAGTACTTCCAAACCAAAACATACTTTAGCAAACAAAGGTAGCATGAAAGAACTATAGAGATTTTACTCAAGTGGAGATGAAAGAGCATGATCATGGTAAGAATTATTATTTATATATATATATATAAAGATGTAGGCAACATGGATTATATGCAAGGAACTAATCATGCAATGGATGAGAAAACATTATAAACTAAATGGAGTGAATGCATGAATTGTTGAAAGTAAACATGTTGTGAGATACAAGAATTTAAAAGATAACTACTCATCAATTTTAAAGTCTATGAGCAAGACTATCTCACCTTTCTTGATCATACTTACCATGACTCACAATATGGTTGTGAGTGGTGTAGCTTCTAATTTCGTCACTTGAGATGTGAGTTGAATTCTTGTGATGACGACCTTGTCTCCAATCTACACATGGTTAGAATAACATATATGTATATGCAAACCGGGAATGGTTCCAATGTTGATGAATGTTGAGGCACCCAGGGTTCTTCAATCTTATGGAAACTTGTCGGAAGGTCAAAACGACATCTTTTGTCCTGTCTATTTCACACTCAACAAAACAAGGGGTAATCCTACTAAAGCTAATGATACACTAAATTAGCAGACATCAAGATCATTATCAAAATCTTTACGCCACATTGCTTCCCTGGCAACGGCGCCAAAAATGCTTGTTGGTATAAACTAAGTGCAACTAAAATATGAAGGATTCCGCAAGTGCACAGAATATACCATTATATCATTTTACCGGGAGTCAACCAGGTATTGTTATTTATATTTTACCACAGGGAAGCAAGGGTTAAAGAATCTGATAATTCACCATCATGTATCTTCTAACTTAGTAAACCAACTAAACTAAAGCACTGGGTAAATGATATATGATAAGTATATGAATAAAAGCACACATAGGAGAATTCTAGGATAAATGAGTAGCTAGCTAAAGTGAGAGGACAACAGGAGAGATCAAGGTTCCAATGTACTTCTCTATTACTTTGGTTCTTTAATAACTAAAGCATGAATAGATACAGCGATCATACACATGACACCTTGGAGCAACAATACCCTTTCGACTCTCGAAAGAGACTAGGAAGAAAGTAGTCGGGGGAAGGCTATCAAAAGCTCTACGAACATCAACCCGAATATGGTGGATTACGAAGGCCTTACAGAGCTATCACCTCTAGGGCTACCACAACTATATGTGGGGTTGAGCGCAACCTCAGGTAACCTATAGCCTAGACACCATGCCTAAACTATCAATTACTACTCTAGCTATGCGCAATAACTAAAGCACTCAATACGAGCTAAGATCCCATGCCAAGGTATAACAACTATACTAACCATACATAATAAAGGCATAAAGTAAATAGAGAAGATGAAAATATATAAAGCATAAGTCATGTAAAGAATACATACAAAGACATACCAAATATCTGAAGACTTCTCTAGAACCAGAGCGCAGCTCCGCTCTCCCTAACTCCCATCTAGATCTAATCTACTACATTGGAATGTCTAGCCCTAATTCTCTAGGGAGGAGAGGTCATCCTTTCATGGGACACCTCTGCCTCTGATCCTAGCTCAGAGATAATGAAATTAGGGTTTATGGGATGCCTCCTCCAGGGGTCTGGGGCCTTGCTTATATAGCCCTCTAGGAAACACAACAGCCCTCGGATCAAACCGACCTTAATCAATGACTTTTTATTAATCCTCAAAGGCGGTGGAGGCATGATCCGCGAGACGGAGCCTGATTAGCTCTACAGGTGGGGCGGGCGCCCAAGGAGGGGGTGGGCGCCCCACTTCCAGGCCTGTTTTGCCTCCCGTTTGTTTCTAGAGTCTTCTCGTACCTTCTAGATTACAGAAAAGTTATGCGTGGCCCTGTTGTCTCTATGTAAACCTGACATGTGGGCCTTCCTTGGTTATTTTCAACTAACGCCTTGCAGAAATAGAAATTCACCAAAGCTCATGGAATTATGTCAGTAAACCCCCTATATCTAAGTGGTAATTATTGTTTAGTCCTTTTTCATGCTATGTTGACGGTTAAAAAATGATACTTATCTACCGTTAACAACGGTTTGCGCCAAACATACCATAGGCTCAAAAATCATTTTGGACACTCCCAATGGAACTCCTAGGTGACAAGGCTCAAGTGGAAGCTCATTTTGTTCCGTTTAGAGATGGTGCTAATCTTGTCGCAAGATAGGTGTACGGTTTGCGCTGAACGTACCATAGGGTCGAAAATCGTTTTGGACACAACCGGTGGTACTCCTAGGTGACAAGGCTCAAGTGGAAGCTTGTTTTGGTCTGTTCGGAGATGGTGCTAATCTTGCCGCAAGATAGGTGCACGGTTTGCACTGAACGTACCATAGGCTCGAAAATCGTTTTGGACGCACCCGGTGGTACTCCTAGGTGACGAGGCTCAAGTGGAAGCTCGTTACGGTCCGTTTGGAGATGTTGCTAATCTTGCCACAAGATAGGTGCACGGTTTGCGTAGAATGTACCATAGGCTCGAAAATTGATTTGGATGCACCCGGTGGTACTCCTAGGTGACGAGGCTCAAGTGGAAGCTAGTTTTGTTCCGTTTGGAGATGGTGCTAAACTTGATAAACTTGATGCAAGATAGGTGCATGGTTTGTGCTAAACGTACCATAGGCTTGGAAATCATTTTCGACTCACCCAATGGAACTCCTAGTGACGAGGCCCTAGTGGAAGCTCATTTTAGTCTGTTTGGAGATAGTGCTAATCTTGACGAGGTACACGGTTCGCGCCAAACCTACCATAGGCTCAGAAATCGGTTTGGACGCATCCGATGGAACTCCTAGGTGACGTGGGTCATGTGGAATCTCGTTTTAGTCCAATTGGAGACAGTGTTTGTGTCGGTGCAAGATAGTTGGATGGTCTGCGCCAAACATACCATACACTCAGAAATCGATTTGGACGCACCCCATGGTACTCCTAGGTGACTATGCTCAAGTGGAAGCTCGTTACGGTCCGATTGGAGATGGTGCTAAACTTGATGCAAGATAGGTGCATGGTTTGCGCCAAACATACCATAGGCTCGAAAATCCTTTTGGACACACCCAATGGAACTCCTAGGTGACGAGGCTCAAGTGGAAGCTCATTTTGGTCCGTTTGGAGATGGTGCTAATCTTGCAGCAAAATAGGTGCATGGTTTGCGCTGAACGAACCATAGGCTCGAAAATCATTTTTTACGCACCCGGTGGAACTCTTAGGTGACAAGCCTCAAGTGGAAGCTCGTTTTGGTCCATTTGGAGATGGTGCTAATCTTGCCGCAAGATAGGTGCACGGTTTGCGCTGAACGTACCATAGGCTCGAAAATCATTTTCGACGCACCCGGTGGTGCTCTTAGGTGACAAGGCTCAAGTGGAAGCTCGTTTTGGTTCATTTGGCGATGGTGCTAATCTTGTCGCAAGATAGGTACACGGTTTGCGCTGAACATACCATAGGCTAGGAAATTTTTTTGGAAGCACCCAATGGAACTCCTAGGTGTCGGGGGTCATGTGGAATCTCATTTAAGTCCGTTTGTAGATTGGTTTAGTGTCGGTGCTAGATAATTGCATGTTCTGCGCCAAACATACCATATGCTCAGAAATCGTTTTGGACGCACCCGATGGTACTCCTAGGTGACGATGCTCAAATGGAAGCTTGTTTTGGTCTGTTTAGAGATTGCGCTAATCTTGCCGCAAGATACGTGCAAGGTTTGTGTGAACGTACCATAGGCTCAAAAATCATTTTGAACACACCCGGTGGTAGTCCTAGGTGAAAAGGCTCAAGTGGAAGCTCGTTTTGGTCCGTTTGAGATGGTGCTAATCTTGCCGCAGGATAGGTGCATGGTTTGTGCTGAACATACCATAGTCTATGAAATCATTTTGGATGCACCCAATGGAACTCCTAGGTGTTGGGGTCATGTGGAATCTCGTTTAAGTCCGTTTGGAGACATGTTTAGTGTCGATGCAAGATAATTGCACGGTCTACGCCAAACGTACCATAGGCTCAAAAATCATTTTGGACACACCTGATGGTACTCCTAGGTGACGATGCTCAAGTGGAAGCTCGTTACGGACCAATTGGAGATGGTGCTAAACTTGATGCAAGATAGGTGCACAGTTTGCGCCAAACATACCATTGGCTCGAAAATTGTTTTGGACACTCCCAATGGAACTCCTAGGTGACGAGGCTTAAGAGGAAGCTCGTTTTGGTCTGTTTAGAGATGGTGCTAGTCTTGCCACAAGATAGGTGCATGGTTTGCGGTGAACGTACCATAGGCTCAAAAATCATTTTGGACCCAACCGGTGATACTCCTAGGTGACAAGGCTCAAGTGGAAGCTCGTTTTGGTCCGTTTGGAGATTATGCTAATCTTCCCGCAACATAGGTGCACGGTTTGTGCTGAACGTACCATAGGCTCGAAGATCATTTTGGACGCACCTGGTGGTACTCCTAGGTGACAAGGCTCAAGTGGAAGCTCGTTTTGGTCCGTTTGGAGATGGTGCTAATCTTGCCACAAGATAGGTGCACGGTTTGCGCTGAACGTACCATAGGCTCAAAAATCATTTTCGACGCACCCGGTGGTACTCTTAGGTGACAAGGCCCAAGTGGAAGCTCGTTTTGGTCCGTTTGGAGATGGTGCTAATCTGGCCACAAGATAGGTGCACGGTTTGCGCTGAACGTACCAAAGGCTCGAAAATCATTTTTGACGCAACTGGTGGTACTCTTAGGTGACAAGGCTCAAGTGGAATCTCGTTTTGGTCCGTTTGGAGATGGTGCAAATCTTGCCGCAAGATAGGTGCACGGTTTGCGCTGAACGTACCATAGGCAAGGAAATAGTTATGGACGCACCCAAAGGAACTCCTAGGAGTCGTGGGTCATGTGGAATCTAGTTTAAGTCCGTTTGGAGACAGGTTTAGTGTCGGTGCAAGATAATTGCACGGTCTGCACCAAACATACCATAGGCTCCAAAATCATTTGGGACACTCCCAATGGAACTCCTAGGTGACGAGGCTCAAGTGGAAGCTTGTTTTGGTCCGTTTGGAGATGGTGCTAATCTTGCCACAAGATAGGTGCACGGTTTGCGCTGAACGTACCATAGGCTCAAAAATCCTTTTGGACACCCCCAATGGAACTCCTAGGTGATAAGGCTCAAGTGGAAGCTCGTTTTTGTCCATTTGGAGATGATGCTAATCTTGCCGTAAGATAGATGCACGGTTTGCGCTGAACGTACCATAGGCTAGGAAATCATTTTGGATGCGCCCAATGGAACTCCTAGGTGTCGGGGGTCATGTGGAATTTCGTTTAAGTCCATTTGGTGATAGGTTTAGTGTCAGTGCAAGATAATTGCATGGTCTGTGCCAAACATACCGTAGGCTCAGAAATTAATTTGGAGGCACCTAATGTTACTCCTAGGTGATGATGCTCAAGTGGAAGCTCGTTAAGGTCCATTTGGAGATGGTGCTAATCTTGCCACAAGAAAGGTGCACGGTTTGCGCTGAACGTACCATTGGCTCGAAAATCATTTTGGACGCACCTGGTGGTACTCCTAGGTGACGAGGCTCAAGTGGAAGCTCGTTACGGTCTGTTTGTAGATGGTGCTAATCTTACCGCAAGATCAGTGCACTGTTTGCGCTGAATGTACCATAGGCTCAAAAATTGTTTTGGACGCACCTGGTGGTACTCCTAGGTGATGAGGCTCAAGTGGAAGCTCGTTTTTGTCTGTTTGGAGATGGTTCTTAACTTGATGCAAGATAGGTGCATGGTTTGTGCCAAACATACCGTAGGCTTGGAAATCATTTTGGACACACCCAATGGAACTCCAAGATGACGTGGGTCATGTGGAATCTCGTTTCAGTCTATTTGGAGACAGTTGGACGGTCTGCGCCAAACATACCATACACATAGAAATCAATTTGGACGCACCCCATGGTACTCCTAGGTAACTATGCTCAAGTGGAAGCCCGTTACGGTCCGATTGGAGATGGTGCTAAATTTGATGCAAGATAGGTCCACGGTTTGCGCCAAACATACCATGGGCTCAAAAATCCTTTTGGACACCCCCAATCAAACTCCTAGGTGACGAGGCTCAAGTGGAAGCTTGTTTTGGTCCGTTTGGAGATGGTGCTAATCTTGCCGCAAAATAGGTGCACGGTTTGCGCTGAACGTACCTTACGCTCGAAAATCATTTTTGACGCACCTGGTGGAACTCTTAGGTGACAAGGCTCAAGTGGAAGCTCGTTTTGGTCCATTTGTAGATGGTGCTAATCTTGCCGCAAGATAGGTGCACGGTTTGTGCTGAAAGTACCATAGGCTCGAAAATCATTTTTGACGCACCCGGTGGTACTCTTAGGTGACAAGGCTCAGGTGGAAGCTCGTTTTGGTCCGTTTGGAGATGGTGCTAATCTTGCCGCAAGATAGGTGCACGGTTTGCGCTGAACATACCATAGGCTAGGAAATTGTTTTCGAAGCACCCAATGGAACTCCTAGGTGTCGGGGGTCATGTGGAATCTCGTTTAAGTCCGTTTGGAGATTGGTTTAGTGTCGGTGCAAGATAATTGTATGTTCTGCGCCAAACATACCATAGGCTCAGAAATCATTTTTGACACACCCGATGGTACTCCTAGGTGACGATGCTCAAGTGGAAGCTCGTTACGTACCGATTGGAGATGGTGCTAAACTTAATTCAAGATAGGTGCATGGTTTGCGCCAAACATACCATAGGCTCAAAAATCATTTTGGACACTCCCAATGGAACTCCTAGGTGACGAGGCTCAAGTGGAAGCTCGTTTTGGTCCGTTTAGAGATGGCGCTAATCTTGACGCAAGATAGGTGCACGGTTTGCGCTGAACGAACCATAGGCTCAAAAATCATTTTGGACATACCCGGTGGTACTCCTAGGTGAAAAGGCTCAAGTGGAAGCTCGTTTTGGTCCGTTTGGAGATGGTGCTAATCTTGCCGCAGGATCGGTGCATGATTTGTGCTGAACGTACCATAGTCTGTGAAATCATTTTGGACGCACCCAATGGAACTCCTAGGTGTCGGGGGTCAAGTAGAATCTCATTTAAGTCCGTTTGGAGACAGGTTTAGTGTCGGTGCAAGATAATTGCACGGTCTGCGCCAAGCATACCATTGGCTCAGAAATTGTTTTGGACGCACCCGATGGTACTCCTAGGTGACGATGCTCAAGTGGAAGCTCGTTACGGACCGATTGGAGATGGTGCAAAACCTGATGTAAGATAGGTGCATGGTTTGCGCCAAACATATCATTGGCACGGAAATCATTTTGGACACTCCCAATGGAACTCCTAGGTGGCGAGGCTCAAGTGGAAGCTCATTTTGGTCCATTTAGAGATGGTGCTAATCTTCCCACAACATAGGTGCACGGTTTGCGCTGAACGTACCATAGGCTCAAAAATCATTTTGGACGCACCCGGTGGTACTCCTAGGTGACAAGGCTGAAGTGGAAGCTCGTTTTGGTCCATTTGGAGATGGTGCAAATCTTGCCACAAGATAGTTGCACGGTTTGCGCTAAACGTACCATAGGCTCGAAAATCATTTTCAACGCACCCAGTGGTACTCTTAAGTGACAAGGCTCAAGTGGAAGCTCGTTTTGTTCTATTTGGAGATGGTGCTAATCTTGCCACAAGATAGGGGCACAGTTTGCGCTGAACGTACCATAGGCTGAAAAATCATTTTAGATGCACCCGGTGGTACTCCTAGGTGACAAGGCTCAAGTGGAAGCTCGTTTTGGTTCGTTTGGAATTGGTGCTAATCTTGCCGCAAGATAGGTGCACGGTTTTCGCTGAACCTACCATAGGCTAGGAAATCATTTTGTACGCACCCAATGGAACTCCTAGGTGTCGCGGGTCTTGTGGAATCTCGTTTAAGTCCATTTGGTGAAAGGTTTAGTGTCAGTGCAAGATAATTGCATGGTCTACGCCAAACATACCGTAGGCTCAGAAATTGTTTTGGACGCACCCGATGGTACTCCTAGGTGACGATGCTCAAGTGGAAGCTCGTTAAGTTCCGTTTGGTGATGGTTCTAATCTTGCCTCAAGATAGGTGCACGGTTTGCGATGAACGTACCATTGCTCGAAAATCATTTTGGACGCACCCGGTGGTGCTCCTAGGTGACGAGGCTCAAGTGGAAGCTCGTTACGGTCTGTTTGTAGATGGTGCTAATCTTGCCGCTGTAAGGTCCTAGATGGCTAGAGGGGGGTGAATAGCCTATTAAAAAATTCTACAAGTACCACTAAGCAAACTTGTTAGAATAACAAACGGCGTAAAGCGAGTTTTGCTTAGCCAAAGGTTGTGATGCAAGCCTCCTATCCACAAGTCTAGTAGATTAAGATCTCTAGTTCACACAAGAGCTATGTCACTAAGGTTACACTAGAGAACAAGCTAACAAAACTACTAGCAAAGCTACTACTAGAGCTACACAAGAAAAACTAGTGAATGTAAGTGCAAGAGAGAGGATTGTGATTATTATACCGACGGTGAAGTGAAGATGTTGCCAATCACCAAGATGATATATAATCAATCAATATTGACAACAACACAAAATGAAGACCAATCACCGGGAGACAAGAGACACAATATTTGTTCACCCGGTGTTCACTTGTGCACCGACAAGCTACGTCACCGGTTGTGTCGACCAACACCTAGATGGTTCTCCGGTGTGACCCTCAAGTCACTTGCCCCTCAAGGCACGCCCCGCAAGGCACCGCAAGACACCACTCTCAAGTGAGGTAACTCAATGACACGCGGATTCCACTAGAGTTGCTTTTGGCGTCCCGCCGAGGAAAGCACAAGAACCTCTCACAATCAACCGGAGGTGGCCAAGAACAATCACCTTCTCTTGCCAACGCCTCCAACAATCTCCAAGCCGGCTAGGAGCGGTACTCTCCAAGAGTAACAAGAAATCCACCGGCTAAACTACCCACAAGTGCCACTAGATGCTCTCAAGCTATGCAATGCACTTTGGGATCACTCAATCTCACTTTTGATTTGCAATCAAGCAAGGGAGATGAGTGGGAGGAGTTGTTCTAGCTCAAAGGATGCACAAGTATGTTAGAAATGCCAAGAGTCCTCCCCAAGGGCCGGCCAACAAGTATTTATAAGCATCCCATCCAAATAGAGCCGTTACAACTCCACTCACGATTTTCGCGGGACCACCGGACGCACCGGTCGTAACAGACCGGACGCGCTCAACCGCGTCCGGTGTCCCTGCGACGTCCACGTGTTCTCCGAAATTCAAATTCGTCCGTTAGATCCTCCAACGGTCACTGCGCGCCAACGGTCAAACGCACCACCGGACGCGCTGTTGCGAATCACCGGACGCGCCGGTGCGCACAGTCCCCGCACGCCCGAAGACATGACCGGACGCGCTCCTCGCAACCATCGGACGCCACAGTACCCGCGTCCGGTGCGAGTCCAGTAAGCTCCCTGGACCACCGGACGCGTCCGATGGTGAGGGACCGGACGCGCACCGCGTCCGAAGACTTCGTGACTCGCTGTTCGCCAGACCGGACGCGCCGGTCCCGTGGGTCACCGGACGCGCCGGTGTCAAACCCTAGCTCGCGCGCCTGACCCCGACGCTGTACTGACCGGACGCGCCGGTCGAAACTGACCGCGTCCGGTGCAGCGTCCGGTGCAGCGTCCGGTCACCTCTGTGACCGCGTTCGCCTCCGTTTCTTTTCCGACTCCCGGCGCAATGGAAAATAGGCATTTCATTTCCCCGAAATCGCCTGAATCCCGCGCTCGCACGCTCGGCGGGAGGGAGAGAGGAACCCAAACCCCTCTCTACCCGCAAACGGCAGCGCGACCAACGCCACCTTTGTAAATGTGCCAACACCATCAAGTGTACATCTCCATGTGCTTGTGTGTTAGCTTTTTCTCAATCATTTTCAAAGGTTTTCCAGTTAGCTCACTAGGCCCTACATGCAATGCACTTCATGAATTCACCTAGTGGCACCCGTGCATCGAATAACCGATAAGACTTCCCCTCTTAATAGTTCGGCTATCGACCCTAAACCACTCACACCCTCTATGGTGTCTTGAGTGTAAAACAAAATGGCCCTATGGTTATACCTTTGCCTTGAGCCCATTTTGTTTCTCCAAATGATATGTTCCACTTCATATCATCACATGACCGTCTCGATCCATCGACCTTGACTTCACTTGCTCTTCACCGTTGCATCGGTCCGTCGGCGCCAAGTCTTGCTCAAGCTTCACCATCGCATGGTCCTTCGCTTCGAAGCCTCGACTTGCCCTTCACCTTCACAACCGGTCCATCGAGCCAAGCCTCCTCTTGGTCTTCACCATCTTGGTCACATGAGTCAATGTCATGTCTCATATTCAATGACCACCTTTATCTAAATCATCCACTTAGATACAAAGGTTAGTCCTAGGTTTCATCAATTAGCCAAAACCAAACTAGGGACTTTCAGCCGCAAGATAGGTGCACTGTTTGCGCTGAATGTACCATAGGCTTGAAAATTATTTTCGACGGACCTAGTGGTACTCCTAGGTGACGAGGCTCAAGTGGAAGCTTGTTACGGTCGGATTGGAGATGGTGCTAAACTTGATGCAAGATAGGTGCATGGTTTGCGCCAAACATACCGTAGGCTTGGAAATCATTTTGGACACACCCAATGGAACTCGTAGGTGACGAGGCTTAAGTGGAAGCTCGTTTTGGTCCGTTTGGAGATAGTGCTAATCTTGATGAGGTGCACGGGTGCGCCGAACCTACCATAGGCTCTGAAATTGGTTTGGACGCATCCGATGGAACTCCTAGGTGACGTGGGTCATGTGCAATCTCATTTCAGTCTATTTGAGACAGTGTTTGTGTCGTTGCAAGATAGTTGGACGGTCTGCGCCAAACATACCGTACACTTAGAAATAGATTTGGACGCACCCCATGGTACTCCTAGGTGACTATGCTCAAGTGGAAGCTCGTTACGGTCCGATTGGAGATGGTGCTAAACTTGATGCAAGATAGGTGCACGGTTTGCGCCAAACATACCATGGGCTCGAAAATCCTTTTGGACACCCCCAATCAAACTCCTAGGTGACGAGGCTCAAGTGGAAGCTTGTTTTGGTCCATTTGGAGATGGTGCTAATCTTGCCGCAAAATAGGTGCACGGTTTGCGCTGAACGTACCATACGCTCGAAAATCATTTTTGACGCACCTGGTGGAACTCTTAGGTGACAAGGCTCAAGTGGAAGCTCGTTTTGGTCCATTTGTAGATGGTGCTAATCTTGCCGCAAGATAGGTGCACGGTTTGTGCTGAAAGTACCATAGGCTCGAAAATCATTTTTGACGCACCCGGTGGTACTCTTAGGTGACAAGGCTCAGGTGGAAGCTCGTTTTGGTCCATTTGGAGATGGTGCTAATCTTGCCGCAAGATAGGTGCACGGTTTGCGCTGAACATACCATAGGCTAGGAAATTGTTTTCGAAGCACCCAATGGAACTCCTAGGTGTCGGGGGTCATGTGGAATCTCGTTTAAGTCCGTTTGGAGATTGGTTTAGTGTCGGTGCAAGATAATTGTATGTTCTGCGCCAAACATACCATAGGCTCAGAAATCATTTTTGACACACCCGATGGTACTCCTAGGTGACGATGCTCAAGTGGAAGCTCATTACGTACCGATTGGAGATGGTGCTAAACTTAATTCAAGATAGGTGCATGGTTTGCGCAAAACATACCATAGGCTCAAAAATCATTTTGGACACTCCCAATGGAACTCCTAGGTGACGAGGCTCAAGTGGAAGCTCGTTTTGGTCCGTTTAGAGATGGCGCTAATCTTGACGCAAGATAGGTGCACGGTTTGCGCTGAACGAACCATAGGCTCAAAAATCATTCTGGACATACCCGGTGGTACTCCTAGGTGAAAAGGCTCAAGTGGAAGCTCGTTTTGGTCCGTTTGGAGATGGTGCTAATCTTGCCGCAGGATCGGTGCACGATTTGTGCTGAACGTACCATAGTCTATGAAATCATTTTGGACGCACCCAATGGAACTCCTAGGTGTCAGGGGTCAAGTAGAATCTCATTTAAGTCCATTTGGAGACAGGTTTAGTGTCGGTGCAAGATAATTGCACGGTCTGCGCCAAGCATACCATTGGCTCAGAAATTATTTTGGACGCACCCGATGGTACTCCTAGGTGACGATGCTCAAGTGGAAGCTCGTTATGGACCGATTGGAGATGGTGCAAAACCTGATGCAAGATAGGTGCATGGTTTGCGCCAAACATATCATTGGCTCGGAAATCATTTTGGACACTCCCAATGGAACTCCTAGGGGGCGAGGCTCAAGTGGAAGCTCGTTTTGGCCCGTTTAGAGATGGTGCTAATCTTCCCACAACATAGGTGCACGGTTTGCGCTGAACGTACCATAGGCTCAAAAATCATTTTGGACGCACCCGGTGGTACTCCTAGGTGACAAGGCTGATGTGGAAGCTTGTTTTGGTCCGTTTGGAGATGGTGCTAATCTTGCCACAAGATAGGGGCACAGTTTGCGCTGAACGTACCATAGGCTGAAAAATCATTTTAGATGCACCCGGTGGTACTCCTAGGTGACAAGGCTCAAGTGGAAGCTCGTTTTGGTTCATTTGGAGATGGTGCTAATCTTGCCGCAAGATAGGTGCACGGTTTTCGCTGAACCTACCATAGGCTAGGAAATCGTTTTGTACGCACCCAATGGAACTCCTAAGTGTCGCGGGTCTTGTGGAATCTCCTTTAAGTCCATTTGGTGAAAGGTTTAGTGTCAGTGCAGGATAATTGCATGGTCTACGCCAAACATACCGTAGGCTCAGAAATTGTTTTGGACGCACCCGATGGTACTCCTAGGTGACGATGCTCAAGTGGAAGCTCGTTAAGGTCCGTTTGGTGATGGTGCTAATCTTGCCTCAAGATAGGTGCACGGTTTGCGATGAACGTACCATTGCTCGAAAATCATTTTGGACGCACCCGGTGGTGCTCCTAGGTGACGAGGCTCAAGTGGAAGCTCGTTACGGTCTGTTTGTAGATGGTGCTAATCTTGCCGCAAGATAGGTGCACTGTTTGCGCTGAATGTACCATAGGCTCGAAAATTATTTTTGACGGACCTAGTGGTACTCCTAGGTGACGAGGCTCAAGTGGAAGCTTGTTACGGTCGGATTGGAGATGGTGCTAAACTTGATGCAAGATAGGTGCATGGTTTGCGCCAAACATACCGTAGGCTTGGAAATCATTTTGGACACACCCAATGGAACTCGTAGGTGACGAGGCTTAAGTGGAAGCTCGTTTTGGTCTGTTTGGAGATAGTGCTAATCTTGACGAGGTGCACGGGTGCGCCGAACCTACCATAGGCTCTGAAATTGGTTTGGACGCATCCGATGGAACTCCTAGGTGACGTGGGTCATGTGCAATCTCATTTCAGTCTATTTGGAGACAGTGTTTGTGTCATTGCAAGATAGTTGGACGGTCTGCGCCAAACATACCGTACACTTACAAATCGATTTGGACGCACCCCATGGTACTCCTAGGTGACTATGCTCAAGTGGAAGCTCGTTACGGTCCGATTGGAGATGGTGCTAAACTTGATGCAAGATAGGTGCACTGTTTGCGCCAAACACACCATAGGCTCGAAAATCCTTTTGGACACCCCCAATGGAACTCCTAGGTGACGAGGCTCAAGTGGAAGCTCGTTTTGGTCCGTTTGGAGATTGTGCTAATCTTGCCGCAAAATAGGTGCACGGTTTGCGCTGAACGTACCATAGGCTCGAAAATCATTTTTGACGCACCCGGTGGAACTCTTAGGTGACAAGGCTCAAGTGGAAGCTCGTTTTGGTCCATTTGGAGATGGTGCTAATCTTTTCGCAAGATAGGTGCACGGTTTGCGCTGAAAGTACCATAGGCTTGAAAATCATTTTTGACGCACCCGGTGGTACTCTTAGGTGACAAGGCTCAAGTGGAAGCTCGTTTTGGTCCGTTTGGAGATGGTGCAAATCTTGCCACAAGATAGGTGCACGGTTTGCGTTGAACATACCATAGGCTAGGAAATTGTTTTGGAAGCACCCAATGGAACTCCTAGGTGTCGGGGGTCATGTGGAATCTCGTTTAAGTCTGTTTGGAGATTGGTTTAGTGTCAGTGCAAGATAATTGCATGTTCTGCACCAAACATACCATAGGCTCAAAAATTGTTTTGGACGCACCCGATGGTACTCCTAGGTGATGATGCTCAAGTGGAAGCTCGTTACGGTCCAATTGGAGATGGTGCTAAACTTAATTCAAGATAGGTGCATGGTTTGTGCCAAACATACCATAGGCTCGAAAATCATTTTGGACACTCCCAATGGAACTCCTAGGTGACGAGGCTCAAGTGGAAGCTCGTTTTGGTCCATTTAGAGATGGCGCTAATCTTGCCGCAAGATAGGTGCACGGTTTGCGCTGAACGCACCATAGGCTCAAAAATCATTATGGACACACCCGGTGGAACTCCTAGGTGAAAAGGCTCAAGTGGAAGCTCGTTTTGGTCCATTTGGAGATGGTGCTAATCTTGCCGCTGGATAGGTGCACGGTTTGTGCTGAATGTACCATAGTCTATGAAATCATTTTAGATGCACCCAATGAAACTCCTAGGTGTCGGGGGTCATGTGCAATCTCGTTTAAGTCCATTTGGAGACAGGTTTAGTGTCGGTGCAAGATAATTGCATGGTCTGCGCCAAACATACCATTGGCTTAGAAATTGTTTTGGACGCACCCGATGGTACTCCTATGTGACGATGCACAAGTGGAAGCTCGTTACGGTCTGATTGGAGATGGTGCTAAGCTTGATGCAAGATAGGTGCATGGTTTGCGCCAAACATACCATAGGCTCGAAAATCGTTTTGGACACTCCCAATGGAACTCCTAGGTGACGAGGCTCAAGTGGAAGCTCGTTTTGGCCCGTTTGGAGATGGTGCTAATCTTGCCGCAAGATAGGTGCACGGTTTGCACTGAACCTAGCATAGGCTAGGAAATTGTTTTGGACGCACCCAATGGAACTCCTAGGTGTCGGGGGTCTTGTGGAATCTCGTTTAAGTCCATTTGGTTGAAGGTTTAGTGTCGGTGCAAGATAATTGCACGGTCTGCGCCAAACATACCGTAGGCTCAGAAATTGTTTTAGACGCACCCGATGGTACTCCTAGGTGACGATGCTCAAGTGGAAGCTTGTTAAGGTCCGTTTGGAGACGGTGCTAATCTTGCCACAAGATAGGTGCACGGTTTGCGCTGAACGTACCATTGGCTCGAAAATCATTTTGGACGCACCCGGTGGTACTCCTAGGTGACGAGGCTCAAGTGGAAGCTGTTACGATCCGTTTTTAGATGGTGCTAATCTTGCCGCAAGATAGGAGCACTGTTTGCGCTGAATGTACCATAGGCTCGAAAATTGCTTTGGACACACCTGGTGGTACTCCTAGGTGACGAGGCTCAAGTGGAAGCTCGTTTTGGTCTATTTGGAGATGGTGCTAATCTTGACGAGGTGCACGGTTTGCGCCGAACCTACCATAGGCTCAGAAATCGGTTTGGATGCATCCGATGGAACTCCTAGGTGACGTGGGTCATGTGGAATCTCGTTTCAGTCTGTTTGGAGATAGTGTTTGTGTCGGTGCAAGATAGTTGGACGGTCTACGCCAAATATACCATACACTTAGAAATTGATTTGGACGCACCCCATGGTACTCCTAGGTGACTATGCTCAAGTGGAAGCTCGTTACCGTCCGTTGGAGATGGTGCTAAATTTGATGCAAGATAGGTGCACGGTTTGCGCCAAACACACCATAGGCTCAAAAATCCTTCTGGACACCCCCAATGGAATTCCTAGGTGACGAGGCTCAAGTGGAAGCTCGTTTTTGTCTGTTTGGAGATGGTGCTAATCTTGCCGCAAAATAGGTGCACAGTTTGCGCTGAACGTACCATAGGGCCAAAAATCATTTTCGACGCACTCGGTGGAACTCTTAGGTGACAAGGCAGAAGTGGAATCTCGTTTTGGTCCATTTGGGGATGGTGCTAATCTTTTCGCAAGATAGGTGCACGGTTTGTGTTGAAAGTACCATAGGCTCGAAAATCATTTTCGACACACCCGGTGGTACTCTTAGGTGACAAGGCTCAAGTGGAAGCTCGTTTTGGTCCGTTTGGAGATGGTGCAAATCTTGCCACAAGATAGGTGCACGGTTTGCGCTGAACGTACCATAGGCAAGGAAATAGTTTTGGACCCACCCAACGGAACACCTAGGTGTCGGGGGTCATGTGGATTCTCATTTAAGTCCGTTTGGAGACAGGTTTAGTGTTGGTGCAAGATAATTGCACGGTCTGTGCCAAACATACCATAGGCTTAGAAATCATTTTGGACGCACCCGATGGTACTCCTAGGTGACAAGGCTCAAGTGGAAACTCGTTTTGGTCCATTTGGAGGTGGTGCTAATCTTGCCGCAAGATAGGTGCACGGTTTGCGCTGAACGTACCATAGGCTAGGAAATCGTTTTGGACGCACCCAATGGAACTCCTAGGTGTCAAGGGTCATGTGGAATCTCATTTAAGTCCATTTGGTGATAGGTTTAGTGTCGGTGCAAGATAATTGCACGGTCTGCGCCAAACTTACCGTAGGCTCAGAAATTGTTTTGGACGCACCCGATGGTACTCCTAGGCAACAATGCTCAAGTGGAAGCTCGTTTTGGTCTGTTTAGAGATGGTGCTACTCTTGCCGCAAGAAAGGTGCACGGTTTGCGCTGAACCTACCATAGGCTGGGAAATTGTTTTGGACGCACCCAATGGAACTCCTAGGTGTCGGGGGTCTTGTGAAATCTCGTTTAAGTCCATTTGGTGAAAGGTTTAGTGTCGGTGCAAGATAATTGCACGGTCTGCGCCAAACATATCGTAGGCTCAGAAATTGTTTTAGACGCACCCGATGGTACTCCTAGGTAACGATGCTCAAGTGGAAGCTTGTTAAGGTCCGTTTGGAGACGGTGCTAATCTTGCCACAAGATAGGTGCACGGTTTGCGCTGAACGTACCATTGGCTTGAAAATCATTTTGGACGCACCCGGTGGTACTCCTAGGTGACGAGGCTCAAGTGGAAGCTCGTTACGGTCCGTTTGTAGATGGTGCTAATGTTGCCGCAAGATAGGAGCACTGTTTGCGCTGAATGTACCATAGGCTCGAAAATTGCTTTGGACACACCTGGTGGTACTCCTAGGTGACGAGGCTCAAGTGGAAGCTCGTTTTGGTCTGTTTGGAGATGGTGCTAATCTTGACGAGGTGCACGGTTTGCGCCGAACCTACCATAGGCTCAGAAATCGGTTTGGACGCATCCGATGGAACTCCTAGGTGACGTGGGTCATGTGGAATCTTGTTTCAGTCTATTTGGAGACAGTGTTTGTGTCGGTGCAAGATAGTTGGACGGTCTGCGCTAAATATACCATACACGTAGAAATTGATTTGGACGCACCCCATGGTACTCCTAGGTGACTATGCTCAAGTGGAAGCTCGTTACCGTCCGATTGGAGATGGTGCTAAATTTGATGCAAGATAGGTGCACGGTTTGCGCCAAACACACCATAGGCTCAAAAATCCTTCTGGACACCCCCAATGGAACTCCTAGGTGACGAGGCTCAAGTGGAAGCTCGTTTTTGTCTATTTGGAGATGCTGCTAATCTTGCCGCAAAATAGGTGCACAGTTTGCGCTGAACGTACCATAGGCCCAAAAATCATTTTCGACGCACTCGGTCGAACTCTTAGGTGACAAGGCAGAAGTGGAATCTCGTTTTGGTCCATTTGGAGATGGTGCTAATCTTTTCGTAAGATATGTGCACAGTTTGTGCTGAAAGTACCATAGGCTCGAAAATCATTTTCGACACACCTGGTGGTACTCTTAGGTGACAAGGCTCAAGTGGAAGCTCGTTTTGCTCCGTTTGGAGATGGTGCAAATCTTGCCACAAGATAGGTGCACGGTTTGCGCTGAACGTACCATAGGCAAGGAAATAGTTTTGGACCCACCCAACGGAACACCTAGGTGTCGGGGGTCATGTGGATTCTCATTTAAGTCCGTTTGGAGATAGGTTTAGTGTTGGTGCAAGATAATTGCACGGTCTGTGCCAAACATACCATAGGCTTAGAAATCATTTTGGACGCACCCAATGGTACTCCTAGGTGACAAGGCTCAAGTGGAAACTCGTTTTGGTCCATTTGGAGGTGGTGCTAATCTTGCCACAAGATAGGTGCACGGTTTGCGCTAAACGTACCATAGGCTAGGAAATCATTTTGGACGCACCCAATGGAACTCCTAGGTGTCAGGGGTCATGTGGAATCTCATTTAAGTCCATTTGGTGATAGGTTTAGTGTCGGTGCAAGATAATTGCATGTTCTGCGCCAAATAGACCGTAGGCTCAAAAATTGTTTTTGACGCACCCGATGGTACTCCTAGGTGACGATGCTCAAGTGGAAGCTCGTTAAGGTCTGTTTGGAGATGGTGCTAATCTTGCCACAAGATAGGTACATGGTTTGCGTTGAACGTACCATTGGCTCAAAAATCATTTTGGACGCACCCGGTGGTACTCCTAGTTGACAAGGCTCAAGTGGAAGCTCGTTTTGGTCCGTTTGGAGATGGTGCTAATCTTGCCGCAAGAAAGGTGCACGGTTTGCGCTGAACCTACCATAGGCTAGGAAATCGTTTTGGACGCACCCAATGGAACTCCTAGGTGTCGGGGGTCTTGTGGAATCTCGTTTAAGTCCATTTGGTGATAGGTTTAGTGTCGGTGCAAGATAATTGCACGGTCTGCGCCAAACATACCGTAGGCTCAGAAATTGTTTTAGACGCACCCGATGGTACTCCTAAGTGACGATGCTCAAGTGGAAGCTTGTTAAGGTCCGTTTGGAGACGGTGCTAATCTTGCCACAAGATAGGTGCACGGTTTGCGCTGAACGTACCATTGGCTCGAAAATCATTTTGGACGCACCCGGTGGTACTCCTAGGTGACGAGGCTCAAGTGAAAGCTCGTTACGGTCCGTTTGTAGATGGTGCTAATCTTGTCGCAAGATAGGTGCACTGTTTGCGCTGATTGTACCATAGGCTCGAAAATTCTTTTGGACACACCTGGTGGTACTCCTAGGTGACGAGGCTCAAGTGGAAGCTCGTTTTGGTCTGTTTGGAGATGGTGCTAAACTTCATGCAAGATTGGTGCATGGTTTGTGCCAAACATACCATAGGCTTGGAAATCATTTTGGACACACCCAATGGAACTCCTAGGTGACGAGGCTTAAGTGGAAGCTCGTTTTGGTCCGTTTAGAGATAGTGCTAATCTTGACGAGGTGCACGGTTTGCGCCGAACCTACAATAGGCTTAGAAATCGGTTTGGACGCATCCGATGGAACTCCTAGGTGACGTGGGTCATGTGGAATCTCGTTTCAGTCTATTTGGAGACAGTGTTTGTGTCGGTGCAAGATAGTTGGACGGTCTGCGCCAAATATACCATACACTTAGAAATTGATTTGGACGCATCCCATGGTACTCCTAGGTGACTATGCTCAGGTGGAAGCTCGTTACGGTCCGATTGGAGATGGTGCTAAATTTGATGCAAGATAGGTGCACGGTTTGCGCCAAACACACCATAGGCTCGAAAATCCTTCTGGACACCCCCAATGGAACT
>CM039595.1:41909903-41959154 GCA_022457205.1 Saccharum spontaneum | reverse complement strand
CGCAAACCGTGCACCTCGTCAACATTAGCACTATCTCCAAATGGACCAAAACGAGCTTCCACTTGAGCCTCTTCACCTAGGAATTCCATTGGGTGTGTCCAAAATGATTTCTGAGCCTACGGTATGTTTGGCACAAACCATGCACCTATCTTGCATCAAGTTTAGCACCATATCCAATCCGACCGTAACGAGCTTCCACTTGAGCCTCGTCACCTAGGAGTACCACCAGGTGCGTCCAAAACAATTTTCGAGCCTATGGTACATTCAACGCAAACCGTGCTCCTATCTTGCGGCAAGATTAGCACCATCTCCAAACGGACCGTAACGAGCTTCCACTTGAGCCTCGTCACCTAGGAGTACCACCGCGTACGTCCAAAATGATTTTCGGGCCAATGGTAAATTCAGCGCAAACCGTGCACCAATCTTGTGGCAAGATTAGCACCATCTCCAAATGGACCGTAACGAGCTTCCACTAGAGCCTCGTCACCAAGGAGTACCACCGGGGCGCGTCCAAAACAATTTTTGAGCATATGGTACGTTCAGCGCAAACCGTGCACCTATCTTGCGGCAAGATTAGCACCATCTCCAAACAGACCAAAACGAGCTTCCACTTAAGCCTCATCAGCTAGGAGTTCCATTGGGATGTCCAAAATGATTTTTGAGCCTATGGTATGTTTGGCGCAAATCGTGCACCTATCTTGCATCAAGTTTAGGACCAACTCCAATCGGACCGTAACGAGCTTCCACTTGAGCATCTTGCACCGACACTAAACCTGTCTCCAAACGGACTTAAACGTGATTCCACATGACCCCCGACACCTAGGAGTTCCATTGGGTGTGTCCAAAACGATTTCCTCACCTATGGTACATTCAGCACAAACCGTGCACCTGTCTTGCGGCAAGATTAGCACCATCTCGAAACGGACCAAAATGAGCTTCTAATTGAGCATTGTCACCTAGGAGTACCACCGGGGGCGTCCAAAACGATTTTCGAGACTATGGTACGTTCAGCGCAAAACGTGCACCTATCTTGCGGCAAGATTAGCACCATCTCCAAATGCACCAAAACGAGCTTCCACTTGAGCCTCGTCACCAAGGAGTTCCATTGGGAGTGTGCAAAATGATTTTCGAGCCTATGGTATGTTTGGCGCAAACCGTGCACCTATCTTGCATCAAGTTTAGCACCATCTCCAATCGGACCGTAACGAGCTTTCACCCGAGCATCATCACATTGGAGTACTATCGGGTGCATCCACATCGATTTCTTAGTGTATGGTATGTTTGGCGCAAACCATCCAACTATTTTGCACCGACACAAACATTGTCTCCAAATAGACTGAGACATGATTCCACATGACCCACGTCACCTAGGAGTTCCATCGGATGCGTCCAAACCGATTTCTGAACCTATGGTAGGTTCGGCGTAAACCGTGCACCTCGTCAAGATTAGCACTATCTCCAAACGGACCAAAACGAGCTTCCACTTGAGCCTCTTCACCTAGGAGTTCCATTGGGTGTGTCCAAAATGATTTATGAGCCTACGGTATGTTTGGCACAAACCATGCACCTATCTTGCACCAAGTTTAGCACCATCTCCAAACAGACCAAAATGAGCTTCCACTTGAGCCTCGTCACCTAGGAGTACCACCAGGTGCGTCCAAAACAATTTTCGAGCCTATGGTACATTCAGCGCAAACCGTGCACCTATCTTGCTGCAAGATTAGCACCATCTACAAACGGACCGTAACGAGCTTCCACTTGCGCCTCATCACCTAGGAGTACCACCGGGTGCGTCCAAAATGATTTTCGAGCCAATGGTACGTTCAGCGCAATCCGTGCACCTATCTTATGGCAAGATTAGCACCATCTCCAAACGAACCTTAACGAGCTTCCACTTGAGCATCATCACCTAGGAGTACTATCGGGTGTGTCTGTTGGGCATTCTTAACGTCATTACCAAAAGTAGACTTAGTTTTCTAATTCTGATAACGGCGCCAAAAATGCCGAACCTGTCCCTCATGCCACTTAAGCCAAGTTGTCATCCCCAGCATGACATGAGAGACGCGGTATTGAAATATGCAACTGCTCTTCTAAATAAATAATAAATAAGATCTGCAAGCGCACAGATTAATACCGATGTAGCATTTTAACCGGGAAGTATTCCAGGTATCGTTATTTATATTTTTACCACTGGGAAGGGATTACTAACATCAATGTTGATTATGGAATGGAATATAGGAATGAGTATCAATCATTGCATGTATAAGTGAGAGCATTCATCTATCTCTTGCATACAAGGGTAAGTGTCACATAAAATATAGATAAAGTATGAATGGTGACAAAGATAATTAATCTGATCAGCTAGCCACATATAATAATGATAAGCACCTCAACAGATATTCTAGCAAGTCATTAGCATGGTATTAGGACGAACTACAAGGATATTTCCTAAGTTATTCTTAACTATAAAGTCTAGCATATCATAGTTAGTGCAAGTACACTTGGCAATCATTGCGAGAAAGGACTACGCCCATGCATAGTGATATTATCAAGGAAGATGAGAAACATAGCAATCACTCCCCCGTAATAATGTTGCTCTGCCTGTCTTACACACGGGAGGGGGACTATATAAGAACCAACGAAGCTGTCACCATCGTGGACCACCCCACGATCCGGCATATAAGGTGCAATCGCAGATAAATATGGTCTAAGCACCACGCCTACACAATATTTATCATTTACCCATGGATCCGATGGATAAACGCTATACGATCCTAAACATGTATATAATTCCAATCTAACTAAGACAAGCGTATAACTACGATAAACTAAGAACAATATAATCGCAAACATAAACAAGTAGAGCATAGTCATAATCAATATATTGAAATAGAACAAATTTGTATTCATAAT
This sequence comes from Saccharum spontaneum, assembly GCA_022457205.1. NCBI lineage: Eukaryota > Viridiplantae > Streptophyta > Magnoliopsida > Poales > Poaceae > Saccharum > Saccharum spontaneum. The sequence goes on along the minus strand of CM039595.1, from coordinate 41,956,241 downwards.
ATTGAAGAACAAAGATGAACAATGAAGAACAGTAAAGGAATTACCAAGAATCCTCTTGACAGATCCGGAAACCAATCGAAGATTGACTCCTTCTAGTTCTAATCCTATGTAGCTATGCTATACTAGAGATCTAGTTGATGTGGTGGCTCTAGGGCTTGATCAGAGACTCTCCTCCTGAGATTAGGGTTTGAGGAATTGAGAATGAGGGAGTGCCTCCTCCAGGGGCCAGGGGTCCTGCTTATATAGCCCCCTCAAGTGAACGTGGGCCGTCGGATCAAACCGACATTAATCGCACGGTTTTCCTTGATCCCTTAGGTCGGTGGAGCATAATCCGCGAGACGGAGCCTGATTGGCTCTCAGGCCAAGGCGGGCGCCCTAGGGAGTAGGGCGGGCGCCCTGCCTCCGGGCTCGTTCGGCCTCCCGTTCGATCTCGTGGCTTCTGGAGTCTTCTAGATGATAGAAAATCAGTGAACACGTTATTATCTCTATGTAAACCCGACGTGTGGGCCTTTCCTCCATATTTTCTGATAACCCCCTGCAGAAACAGACAAACACCAAAACTCGTGGAATTCTGTCAGATAAAACCCTAAGTCTAGGTGTTGGTTGCATTTGGATCCTTTTCTTTATTTATTTGATAACTATATTTGGTACTTAAGGACCGTCAACAAACTCCCCCAAGCTTACCTCTTGCTCGTCCCTGAGCAAGGATAGACTCATTATGGATCAGAAGTTGCTGCAACGCCTTTGAACGTTGACGGTACATATGCTTTCAAATAAGGTCTTATCCCTGAGTTAGAGTAAACTGTCAAGACTTAAAACTTACTCATTTTTCCTTTCACCATGGGGCTTGCAACCGTCACCTGCATCTTGAGTGGTTAAAAGATAGAACGGTCTAGTCAAACGCCATGTCTCTTATTCTTGATCAGCTATAGCTCTGGAGTTTTTTGCAAATTTTTCAAATAAAACTCAGAGATTCCTTGTATGACTCTCTCAGATCTCTCTTTTGTGGTATTTCTGGATCCTTACCAAGGCAGTAATGGTATATGCCTTCTCTCTCAAAGTATGTGGTATTTATGGTATAAGGCGTAGTGACATTGCCTTCTCTCTCACCCTACTCTAATAAGGCTTTGATATCTGGAGCTCATAGGTGGGAGATACAGTATACATACTCATAGAACATTTATTGCATAGTCAAACCATGGATCCAGAGAAACAAGTCAATAAGTCAAATCAAGATGTGCATGTGTGGTGAATGAGTGGTGTATGGTGATGATGGTGATAACAAAAGTCTAATGCTCTTTTTGAGGGAATACATACCTTTCTTGCTTTTTGAAACTTTTAAGGGGAATGAGATGCTCTGTATTTTCTCTTCTTTTTTTTCTCTCAGGTGGGTATCTTGTACCCCTAATTCTAGTGTCGGACACTTGTCTATTTTTACCTCTCGTCTCACTTTTTCTTTCTTCGAGGTTCCGAGCACTTGCTCCTTTTTATTTCCTCGTATTTATATTTTTTTAGAGCAATCTCCCTCTTTTGAAAATATAGCAAGTGGTAGTAGAAATGACTTGAGCATTAACTTCACAGGGAATAACAGGAATGGGATAATGTTTTTGGCTATTCTCTTCCGGGTCAGGAGTAGAATAATTTTGGGTGAATCTAGAGATGGAAATGAGTGGATATATGTGGATGCATACTTCCAGAGTAGAAGCAGCATGTATGAGTGAACGTGCAAGTGAATCTTGATTTTAACCACATGACAAGTTCCTAAGGGTCTACACAGCTCGACCACACTCAATGCCCATAAGCAGTAAGTAGTAAAAGTGCGGCTCTTAATCTAACAAGCATGTATATATGGCTGTGGTAGGAATTTAAACTCTCATCATACAGGAACTTATCATGCAACATTTTAAAGATTTTTTTTAAAGATATAATTCTCCAGAATTCTAGCATCTCTAGGAACAGATAAACAACAGCTCAACCTTCCCATATCATATCCGTTAACAACTTAGACTTCAGATCAAGTTCTCTTCCCACTAGTTCAGGTTTAGAGCCAGTTTTAAATTATAACAGTTATGTCTAAACTAGAGAGATAACAAATTTGAAAATTAGGCAGAGCAACTATTCATCATATCCATGCTAGAGTTTTATTTTCAAGATTCAGTTTAGCACAGCTACTTTATTTATTTTTTAAACTAAGCAAATATATATAAACACAAAATATTTATTTGGGTTTTCATGATTATGCATCTTTTTATTTTAATAAAGCATAGGTATAAATGTAGATAAAAATACTTATCAGGATAAATGGGGGTGCTCTCCCCCAAGCTGGATCTTGACGTAATTTCTTCTGATGTAGCTAGCAGGTGCAGAGGTGTATTTGAATGTCGGCAGCACCCTGACAGCGATTAGGATGTCCTCCATCTGCTAGTCTTCCTGAATTCTATGGAGCTCAAATAGACAACAAAGCTTCGTGGAACTTGATTAAGCGTTAGCATAAATATCTAGCCTTTATCATGTTTGAGCTTCCTTGATAAATGTCACTCTCTATTTTTATTTTCATTTTTATAGAACAGAAAAAATATATATTATTATTTTTTTATGCCACCACAGTGAATGTACTTATGGGTTTTATGCCACTCGCATACTCACATGGGGCTTACTGTTTTTAACATTTTTTTAAGACAGAATGAACATGATTAACTAAGCAATAATTAAAGGGAAAATGATAACTACCAAGTTTACCTCTTGGCATGGCGTTCGGTGTTTTTAAGTCCTCCGAACAGGACTTCTTTTCTTCTTAGTTGTTCTGGGATTTGGGTGGCGTAGACGGTGGTTCCGGCAGCGCCTCCTCTTCTTGTGTAACTGTCTTCGCTTTCCATACCCAACTTGGTGCTTCGGTCTCCTGTTGTGTGTCCTCGGGCCTTATGACCTCTCCTTCATAGTCTGCCCATACGTCCTTGATGGTTTGCCTCCTTTGGTTACGGTTACGTCGCCTTCTTCTTGTCCTGACCTGCTTAGAATCTTCAACTATATAGTTAGGGTCATTAAAGTAGCGGCGTACCTTCTCAGAGGGGAAATGCATATGGACTTCTCCGGTTCCAATGTAGATGATTGCTTTGACGGTGCCTAGGAACGGTCTTCCTAGGATGATGGGTGGCTCGTACTCGTCGTCTCCCATGTCAATGACCTGAAAGTCTATATGGACAAAATGATCGTTAATTTTAACAGGGACATCGGTTACTATACCTTCGACCTTTCGGGATGTCTGATCTGCCATTTGGAGCTGAGTGTATGTTGGTTTTAAGGGCATGGTCCCGTACAAGAGCTGATAGGTGACTGTGGCCATTATGTTGACACCTGATCCAGTGTCGCAGAGCGCCTTCTGAAAGGAGTATCCATTGATTGAGCACTCAATGCTTGGCATACCTGGGTCGTCCTTCTTGTTCAGGAAGGGCGACTTGAGTCGACCATCTTTACCTCCTTGAACTGCAGTGACCATCTTAGCTGATTCGGTCCATCCTTGGTTGTTCTTGTTCTGCTTGTTCCTCCTGTTGGTCCTCTTCCTTGGTTCATGTTGGGGTTGCTCTGGGATTTGTGTAATCTTGTTCTTGAAGGAAAACGTCTCCTTCCTCCCCTTGATGTTGAAGTTGATCTTCGCAGCGCTGGCGTAGATGACAGCTCCCGAGGTGTTCAGGAATGGCCTTCCCAGAATAACTGGTGACCTCTCATCGGACCCGGTCTCTATCACCACGAAGTCAGCTGGAGCATACGAGGTACCAACTCGGACACACATGTTCTTTAATATTCCTTTAGGAAAGCTTAGTGTCCGATCTGCAAGCTGCAAACACATAGTTGTTTCTGATAAAGGATATGTAAAGAATTTTTCATAGAGTACCATGGGCATAATGTTGACGCTGGAGCCAAAGTCACAGAGTGCTTCTGGGAAGTCCACCATGCCGATGGAGATCGGGATGACGGGGCGTCCTGGATCGCCTCTTTTGACTGGCAGAAGGTCATTATGTACTCCGATAGCGGGATTACTCCTAATAGTTACCTGCATCAAACATGTCTACAAGATTTGCAGATTCTAATCCTTCCGGTTGTGATGGTATACCGGGGTTAGTAGCAGGAACAGCAGCAGCTATTTGATTTAACTGAGATTCAATCATTTTATTAAAGCTAATTTGGTTTTTGATGGCAGTAGAGAAATTATCCATTCTATTATTTATGTTTTCTAGTATTTTGTCATTGGATGCCAATTTCTTAGACAAGTTATCCATTAGCTTTCCTTGATTAGACACAAACTCTCTCAGGGGTGGAAAATTATTATTGTTGTTGTAAGAGTTATTACCTTGATAATTACCTGAGTAGTTACCTGAGTAGTTAGGCCTCTGTTGATTCCAACCTTGATTTTGTTGAGGACGGTTGTAGTAGTTGTTGTTGTTGATGTACCTTGCATCCTCAAGCATCTCAGGGCAGTGATTGCCTGAGTGTCCAGTATCTCCACATTCCTCACAAGTCATGTGAGAGTCGTAGACGTTCATGACTTCTCTTTTGTCTCCAGCTTTGTCATTGAGCTTTTTCATGAGTAGGTCTAACTTTGCAGACAGCATGTCTACCTCCTTGAGCTGGTGCATACCTCCACCCTTCTTGCGTGTTTGGATCCTCTCTTTTGTTCCAACCTTGGTTGGACGCCATTTTCTCCACAAGGGCTGTAGCTTGTGGTATGGTGAGTGATAGAAATGCGCCTCCAGCTGCAGCATCCATGGTCTCACGAGCACTAGTGATGAGCCCATGATAGAAAGTCTGCATAAGTAGCTAGCTCTCCATTCCATGATGGGGACATTCTAGGATGCAATCTTGAAAGCGCTCCCATGCTTCTGGAACGGATTCATCATGTTGTTGCTGAAAACTTGTAATCTTCCCACGGAGAGCATTGGTCTTGCCCATGGGAAAGAACTTAGCCAGAAAGTTCGTAGAGCAGAGTGCCCACGTAGTGTTCTTATCCTTCGTCGCGTAGAACCACTGCTTCGCTCTCCCCAATAGTGAGAATGGGAAAAGGCGAAGTAGTATGGCATCTCTGGGAACATCTAATATAGTGAATGTGCTGCAAATCTCCAGGAAGTATTGGAGATGAGCACTTGCATCTTCGTGCGGCTTCCCACAAAACTGGTTGGCTTGTACCATGTTGATGAGCCCTGGCTTGAGCTCAAAGTTCTTGTCGATGGCCGCGGCAGGTCCAGTGCGAATGTTGTCCGTAGTGGGAGCTGAGAACTCGCGGATCGTCTTGTTCGCCATGGCTGCGAACTCTGTTGACAAATTCCGGATGAAACTTCGGCGGTTTCTGAATTGGATGAAGTGTTGCGTCGAAGTGTTGACTTCTTGAGCTTGGCTCTTGCCCCTCTGATTAATGCTTCGGGGTTGTCAACAAAATTTTCTGGAAGATGTCCTCTATTCATACATCACCCTGCAAAACAATAAGAATGGAAAAATACAGGGGTAAATCTGTATGGGAGAATTGATGATCTCAATCACTTAATGATGCGAATGATGACTCAAATTCCGTATTCATTCCTTGTTAGTAAATCAACCTTCCCCGGCAACGGCGCCAAAAATGCTTATTGGGCATTCTTAACGTCATTACTAAAAGTAGACTTAGTTTTCTAATTCTGATAACGGCGCCAAAAATGCCGAACCTATCCCTCATGCCACTTAAGCCAAGTTGTCATCCCCAGCATGACATGAGAGACGCGGTATTGAAATATGCAACTGCTCTTCTAAATAAATAATAAATAAGATCTGCAAGCGCACAGATTAATACCGATGTAGCATTTTAACCGGGAAGTATTCCAGGTATCGTTATTTATATTTTTACCACTGGGAAGGGATTACTAACATCAATGTTGATTATGGAATGGAATATAGGAATGAGTATCAATCATTGCATGTATAAGTGAGAGCATTCATCTATCTCTTGCATACAGGGGTAAGTGTCACATAAAATATGGATAAAGTATGAATGGTGACAAAGATAATTAATCTGATCAGCTAGCCACATATAATAATGATAAGCACCTCAACAGATATTCTAGCAAGTCATTAGCATGGTATTAGGACGAACTACAAGGATATTTCCTAAGTTATTCTTAACTATAAAGTCTAGCATATCATAGTTAGTTCAAGTACACTTGGCAATCATTGCGAGAAAGGACTACGCCCATGCATAGTGATATTATCAAGGAAGATGAGAAACATAGCAATCACTCCCCCGTAATAATGTTGCTCTGCCTATCTTACACACGGGAGGGGGACTATATAAGAACCATCGAAGCTGTCACCATCGCGGACCACCCCACGATCCGGCATATAAGGTGCAATCACAGATAAATATGGTCTAAGCACCACGCCTACACAATATTTATCATTTACCCATGGATCCGATGGATAAACGCTATACGATCCTAAACATGTATATAATTCCAATCTAACTAAGCCAAGCGTATAACTACGATAAACTAAGAACAATATAATCGCAAACATAAACAAGTAGAGCATAGTCATAATCAATATATTGAAATAGAACAAAGTTGTATTCATAATATTGAAGAACAAAGATGAACAATGAAGAACAGTAAAGGAATTCCCAAGAATCCTCTTGACAGATCCGGAAACCAATCGAAGATTGACTCCTTCTAGTTCTAATCCTATGTAGCTATGCTATACTAGAGATCTAGTTGATGTGGTGGCTCTAGGGCTTGATCAGAGACTCTCCTCCTAAGATTAGGGTTTGAGGAATTGAGAATGAGGGAGTGCCTCCTCCAGGGGCTAGTGGTCCTGCTTATATAGCCCCCTCAAGTGAACGTGGGCCGTCGGATCAAACCGACATTAATCGCACGGTTTTCCTTGATCCCTTAGGTCGGTGGAGCATAATCCGCGAGACGGAGCCTGATTGGCTCTCAGGCCAGGGCGGGCGCCCTAGGGAGTAGGGCGGGCGCCCTGCCTCCGGGCCCGTTCGGCCTCCCGTTCGATCTCGTGGCTTCTGGAGTCTTCTAGATGATAGAAAATCGGTGAACACGTTATTATCTCTATGTAAACCCGACGTGTGGGCCTTTCCTCCGTATTTTCTGATAACCCCCTGCAGAAACAGACAAACACCAAAACTCGTGGAATTCTATCAGATAAAACCCTAAGTCTAGGTGTTGTTTGCATTTGGATCCGTTTCTTTATTTATTTGATAACTATATTTGGTACTTAAGGACCGTCAACAGTGTCCAAAACAATTTCTGAGCCTACGGTATGTTTGGCGTAGACCGTGCAATTATCTTGCACCGACACTAAACCTATAACCAAATGGACTTAAACGAGATTCCACATGACCCACGACAACTAGGAGTTCCATTGGGTGCGTCCAAAATGATTTCCTAGCCTATGGTACGTTCAGCGCAAACTATGCACCTAACTTGCGGCAACATTAGCACTGGGGCGCGTCCAAGACTAACACTGTCTCCAAATAGACAGAAACGAGATTCCACATGACCCACGTCAACTAGGAGTTCCATCGGTTTCGTCCAAACTGATGTCTGAGCCAATGGTAGGTTCGGCGCAAACAGTGCACCTCGTCAAGATTAGCACGGTCTCCAAACGGACCAAAACGAGCTTCCACTTGAGCCTTGTCACTAGGAGTTCCACTAGGTGTGTCCAAAATGATTTCAGAGCCTATGGTATGTTTGGCACAAACCATGCACCTATCTTGCATCAAGTTTACCACCATCTCCAATGGAACAAAACTAGCTTCCAATTGAGCCTCATCACCTAGGAGTACCACCGGGTGCGTCCAAAACAACTTTCGAGCCTATGGTACATTCAGCGCAAACCGTGCACCTATCTTGTGGCAAGATTAGCACCATCTCCAAACGGACCGTAACGAGCTTCCACTTGACCCTCGTCACCTTGGAGTACCACCGGGTGCATCCAAAACGATTATTGAGCCTATGGTATGTTCAGCGCAAACCGTGCACCTACCTTGCGGCAAGATTCGCATCATCTCCAAACAAACCAAAACAAGCTTCCACTTGAGCCTGGTCACCTAGAAGTACCACCGGGTGCATCCAAAACGATTTTTGAGCCTATGGTACGTTGAGCGCAAACTGTGCACCTATCTAGCGGCAAGATTAGCACCATCTCCAAACGGACCAAAACGAGCTTCCACTTGAGCATTATCACCTAGGAGAACCACCGGGTGCGTCCAAATTGATTTTTGAGACTCTGGTACGTTTTTGCGCAAACCGTGCACCTATCTTGCGGCAAGATTAGCACCATCTCCAAATGGACCAAAACGAGCTTCCACTTGAGCCTCATCATCAAGGAGTTCCATTGGGAGTGTCCAAAATGATTTTTGAGCCTATAGTATGTTTGGCACAAATCGAGCACCTATCTCGCATCAAGTTTAGCACCATCTCCAATCGGACCGTAATGAGCTTCCACTTGAGCATCGTCACCTAGGAGTACCTTCGGGTGCATCCAAAACGAGTAAATATCTTGCACCGACATGAACATTGTATCCAAATAGACTGAAACGTGATTCCACCTGACCCACGTCACCTAGGAGTTCCATCGGATGTGTCCAAACCGATTTCTGAACCTATGGTACGTTCAGCGCAAACCGTGCACCTCGTCAAGATTAGCACTATCTCCAAACGGGCCAAAACGAGCTTCCACTTGAGCCTCTTCACCTAGGAGTTCCATCGGGTGTGTCCAAAATGATTTCTGAGCCTACGGTATGTTTGGCACAAACCATGCACCTATCTTGCAACAAGTTTAGCACCATCTCCACACAGATCAAAACGAGCTTCCACTTGAGCCTCGTCACCTAGGAGTACCACCAGGTGCATCCAAAATAATTTTCAAGCCTATGGTACATTCAGCGCAAACCATGCACCTATCTTGCGGCAAGATTAGCACCATGTACAAACGCACCGTAACGAGCTTCCACTTGTGCCTCATCACCTAGGAGTACCACCGGGTGCGTTCGAAATGATTTTCGAGCCAATGGTATGTTCAGCACAAACCGTGCACCTATCTTGTGGCAAGATTAGCACCATCTCCAAATGAACCTTAACGAGCTTCCACTTGAGCATCACCTCCTAGGAGTACCATCAGGTGCGTCCAAAACAATTTCTGAGCCTACGGTACGTTTGGCGCAGACCGTGCAATTATCTTGCACCGACACTAAACCTGTCACCAAATGGACTTAATCGAGATTCCACATGACCCCCAACACCTAGGAGTTCCATTGGGTGCATCCAAAATGATTTCCTAGCCTATGGTACGTTCAGCGCAAACCATGCACCTATCTTGCGGCAAGATTAGCACCATCTCCAAACGGATCAAAACGAGCTTCCAATTGAGCATTGCCACCTAGGAGTACCACTGGGTGCATCCAAAATGATTTTCAAGCCTATGGTACGTTCAGCGCAAACCGTGCACCTATCTTGCGGTAACATTAGCACCATCTCCAAATGGACCAAAACGAGCTTCCACTTGAGCCTCATCACCTAGGAGTTCCATTGGGAGTGTCCAAAACAATTTTCGAGCCTATGGTATGTTTGGCGCAAACCGTGCACCTATCTTGCATCAAATTTAGAACCAGCTCTAATCGGACCGTAACGAGCTTCCACTTGAGCATCGTCACCTAGGAGTACGATCGGGTGTGTCCAAATCGATTTATTAGTGTATGGTATGTTTGGCGCAAACAGTCCAACTATCTTGCACTAACACTAACACTGTCTCCAAATAGACTGAAACGAGATTCCACATGACCCACGTCAAATAGGAGTTCCATCAGATTATTCCAAACCAATTTCTGAGCCAATGGTAGGTTCGGTGCAAACAATGCACCTCGTCAAGATTAGCACTATGTCCAAACGGACCAAAACGAGCTTCCACTTGAGCCTCGTCACTTGGAGTTCCACCGGGTGTGTCCAAAATGATGTCCGAGCCTATGGTCTGTTTGGAACAAACCATGCACCTATCTTGCATCAAGTTTACCACCATCTGCAACGGAACAAAACTAGCTTCCACTTGAGCCTCGTCACCTAGGAGTACGACTGGGTGCGTCCAAAACAATTTTTGAGCCAATGGTCCGTTCTGCGCAAACCGTGCAGCTATCTTGTGGCAAGATTAGCAACATCTCCAAACAGACCGTAACGAGCTTCCCCTTGACCCTCGTCACCTAGGAGTACCACCGAGTGCGTCCAAAATGATTTTTGAGCCTATGGTAGGTTCAGCGCAAACCGTGCACCTATCTTGCGGCAAGATTCGCATCATCTCCAAACAGACCATAACAAGCGTCCACTTGAGCCTAGTCAGCTAGAAGTACCACCGGGTGCATCCAAAATGATTTTTGAGCCTATGGTACGTTCAGCGCAAACTGTGCACCTATCTAGCAGTAAGATTAGCACCATCTCCAAACGGACCAAAACGAGCTTCCACTTGAGCATTGTCACCTAGGAGTACCACCGGGTTCGTCCAAAATGATTTTTGAGACTATGGTACGTTCAGCGCAAACCGTGCACCTATCTTGCGGTAAGATTAGCACCATCTCCAAATGGACCAAAAACGAGCTTCCACTTGAGCCTCGTCATCAAGGAGTTCCATTGGGAGTGTCCAAAACGATTTTCGAGCCTATGGTATGTTTGGCACAAATCGAGCACCTATCTCGCATCAAGTTTAGCACCATCTCCAATCGGACCGTAACGAGCTTCCGCTTGAGCATCGTCACCTAGGAGTACCGTCGGGTGTGTCCAAATCGATTTCTGAGTGTATGCTATGATTGGCGCAAACCATGTAATTATCTTGCACCGACATGAACATTGTCTCCAAATAGACTAAAACATGATTCCACATGACCCACGTCACCTAGGAGTTCCATCGGATGCGTCCAAACTGATTTCTGAACCTATGGTAGGTTCAGCACAAACCGTGCACCTCGTCAAGATTAGCACTATCTCCAAACGGACCAAAACGAGCTTCCACTTGAGCCTCTTCACCTAAGAGTTCCATTGGGTGTGTCCAAAATGATTTCTGAGCCTACGATATGTTTGGCACAAACCATGCACCTATCTTGCAACAAGTTTAGCACGATCTCCAAACAGACCAAAACGAGCTTCCACTTGAGCCTCGTCACCTAGGAGTACCACCAGGTGCGTCCAAAACAATTTTCGAGCCTATGGTACATTCAGCGCAAACCATGCACCTATCTTGCGGCAAGATTAGCACCATCTACAAACACACCGTAACGACCTTCCACTTGAGCCTCGTCACCTAGGAGTTCCACCGGGTGCGTTCGAAATGATTTTCGAGCCAATGGAACGTTCAGCGCAAACCGTGCACCTATCTTGTGGCAAGATTAGCACCATCTCCAAATGAACCGTAACGAGCTTCTACTTGAGCATCATCTCCTAGGAGTACCATCGGGTGCGTCCAAAACAATTTCTGAGCCTACGATATGTTTGGCGCAGACCGTGCAATTATCTTGCACCGACACTAAACCTGTCACTAAATGGACTTAAACGAGATTCCACATGACCTCTGACACCTAGGAGTTCCATTGGGTGCGTCCAAATTGATTTCCTAGCGTATGGTACATTCAGCGCAAACCATGCACCTATCTTGCGGCAAGATTAGCACCATCTCCAAACGGATCAAAACGAGCTTCCAATTGAGCATTGTCACCTAGGAGTACCACCGGGTGCATCCAAAATGATTTACAAGCCTATGGTATGTTCAGCGCAAACCGTGCACCTATCTTGCGGCAACATTAGCACCATCCCTAAACGGACCAAAATGAGCTTCCACTTGAGCCTCATCACCTAGGAGTTCCATTGGGAGTGTCCAAAATAATTTTCGAGCCTATGGTATGTTTGGCGCAAACCGTGCACCTTGCATCAAGTTTAGAACCATCTCTAATCAGACCGTAACGAGCTTCCACTTGAGCATCGTCACCTAGGAGTACGATCGGGTGCGTCCAAATCGATTCATTAGTGTATGGTATGTTTGGCGCAAATAGTCCAACTATCTTGCACTGACACTAACACTATCTCCAAATAGACTAAAACGAGATTCCACATGACCCACGTCAAATAGGAGTTCCATCGGATTAGTCCAAACCAATTTCTGAGCCAATGGTAGGTTCGGCGCAAAAGTGCACCTCGTCAAGATTAGCACTATCTCCAAACGGACCAAAACGAGCTTCCACTTGAGCCACGTCACTAGGAGTTCCACCGGGTGTGTCCAAAATGATTTCCGAGCCTATGGTATGTTTGGCACAAACCATGCACCTATCTTGCATCAAGTTTACCACCATCTCCAACGGAACAAAACTAGCTTCCACTTGAGCCACGTCACTAGGAGTTCCACCGGGTGTGTCCAAAATGATTTCCGAGCCTATGGTATGTTTGGCACAAACCATGCACCTATCTTGCATCAAGTTTACCACCATCTCCAACGGAACAAAACTAGCTTCCACTTGAGCCTCGTCACCTAGGAGTACGACCGGGTGCGTCCAAAACAATTTTTGAGCCTATGGCCCGTTCAGCGCAAACCGTGCACCTATCTTGTGGCAAGATTAGCATCATCTCCAAACAGACCGCAACGAGCTTCCACTTGAGCCTCGTCACCTAGGAGTACGACCGGGTGCATCCAAAACAATTTTTGAGCCTATGGTCCGTTCAGCGCAAACCGTGCACCTATCTAGCGGCAAGATTAGCACCATCTCCAAACGGACCAAAACGAGCTTCCACTTGAGCAATGTCACCTAGAAGTACCACCGGGTGCGTCCAAAATGATTTTTGAGTCTATGGTATGTTCAGCGCAAACCATGCACCTATCTAGTGGCAAGATTAGCACCATCTCCAAACGTACCAAAATGAGGTTCCACTTGAGCCTCATCAGCTAGGAGTTCCATTGGGATGTCCAAAATGATTTTCGAGCCTATGGTACGTTTGGCACAAATCGTGCACCTATCTTGCATCAAGTTTAGCACCGTCTCCAATTGAACCGTAACGAGCTTCCCCTTGAGCATCGTCGCCTAGGACTACCATCGGGTGTGTCCAAAACAATTTCTGAGCCTATGGTATGTGTGGCGTAGACCGTGCAATTATCCTGCACCGACACTAAATCTGTCTCCAAACGGACTCAAACGAGATTCCACATGACCCCCGACACCTAGGAGTTCCATTAGGTGCGTCCAAAATGATTTCCTAGCCTATGGTACGTTCAGCGCAAACAGTACACCTATCTTGCGACAACATTAGCACCATCTCCAAATGGACCAAAACGAGCTTCCACTTGAGCCTTGTCACCTAGGAGTACCATCGGGTGTGTCCAAAATGATTTTTGAGCCTATGGTACATTCAACGCAAACCGTGCACCTATCTTGCGGCAAGATTAGCACCATCTCTAAACAGACAAAAACGAGCTCCTACTTGAGCCTCGGCACCTAGGAGTTCCATTGCGAGTGTCCAAAATGATTTTCGAGCCTACGGTATGTTTAGCGCAAACCGTGCACCTATCTTGCATCAAGTTTGGCACCATCTCCAATTAGTCCGTAATGAGCTTCCGCTTGAGCATCATCACCTAGGAGTACCATCGGGTGTGTCCAAAACGATTTCTAAGCCTATGGTATGTTTGGCGCAGACCATGCAATTATCTTGGACCGACACAAAACCAGCCTCCAAATGGACTTAAGCAAGATTCCACATGACCCTCGACACCTAGGAGTTCCACAGTATCATTGGGTGCGTCCAAAATGATTTCCTAGCCTATGGTATGTTTATCGCAAACCGTGCACCTATCTTGCAGCAAGATTAGCAACATCTCTAAACGGACCAAAACGAGCTTCCACTTAAACCTCGTCACCTAGGAGCTCCATTGGGAGTGTCCAAAATGATTTTTGAGCCTATGGAATGTTTGGCGCAAACCGCCCACCTATCTTGCGTCAAGCTTAGCACCATCTCCAATCGGACCGTAACGAGCTTCCACTTCAGTATCGTCACCTAGGAGTACCATCGGGTGCGTCCAAGACAATTTCTAGGCCTATGAAATGCAGGGCATAAACTACGCACCTATCTTGTGTCAAGATTGGCACTGTCTCCAAACGGACTGCAACGAGCTTCCACTTGAGCCTTGTCACCTAGGAGTACCACCAGGTGCATCCAAAACGATTTCCGAGCCTATGGTATGTTTAGCGCAAACCGTGCACCTATCTTGTGGCAAGATTAGCACCATCTCCAAACGGAATGAAACGAACTTCCACTTGTGCCTCGTCACCTAGGAGTACCATCGGGTGCGTCCAAATCGATTTTTGAGAGTATGGTATGTTTGGTGCAAACCATTTAACCATCTTGCACCGACACTAACACTGTCTTCAAATAGACTAAAACAAGATACCACATGACCCACGTCACCTAGAAGTTCCATCGGATGCATCCAAACCAATTTATGAGCCTAAGGTAGATTCGGTGCAAACCGTGCACCTCGTCAAGATTAGCACTATCTCCAAACGGACCAAAACAAGCTTCCACTTGAGCCTTGTCACCTAGGAGTTTCATTGGGTGTGTCCAAAATGATTGCCGAGCCTATGGTATGTTTGGCACAAGCCATGCACCTATCTTGCATCAAGTTTAGCACCATCTCCAATCGGACCGTAATGAGCTTCCACTTGAGCATTGTTACCTAGGAGTACCATCGGGTGCGTCCAAAATGATTTATGAGCCTATGGTATGTTTGGCACAGACCGTGCAATTATCTTGCACCGACACTAAACCTGTCTCCAAACGGACTTAAATGAGATTCCACATGACCCCCGACACCTAGGAGTTCCATTGTGTGCGTCCAAAATGATTTTTGAGCCTATGGTACGTTGAGCGCAATACGTGCACCAATCTTACGGCAAGATTAGCACCATCTCCAAACGGAACAAAACGAGCTTCCAATTGAGGCTCGTCACCTAGGAGTTCCATTGTGAGTATCCAAAATGATTTTCAAGCCTATGGTATGTTTGGCGCAAACCGTGCACCTATCTTGCATCAAGTTTAGCACCATCTCCAATCATACCGTGACGAGCTTCCACTTGAGCATCATTAGCTACGAGTACTATCGGGTGCATCCAAATCGATTTCTGAGTGTATGGTATGTTTGGCGCAAACTATCCAACTATCTTGCACCGACACTAACATTGTCTCCAAATAGACTAAAACGAGATTCCACATGACCCACGTCACCTTGGAGTTCCATCGGATGTGTATAAACCAATTTTTGAGCCTATGGTAGGTTCGGCGCAAACCGTGCACCTCGTCAAGATTAGCACTGTCCCCAAACGGACCAAAACGAGCTTTCACTTGAGCCTCGTCACCTAGGAGTTCCATTGGGTGTGTCCAAAATAATTTCCAAGCCTACGGTATGTTTGGCGCAGACCGTGTAATTATCTTGCACCGACACTATACCTATCACCACATGGACTTAAACGAGATTCCACATGACCCCTGACACCTAGGAGTTCCATTGGGTGCATCCACAATGATTTCCTAGCCTATGCTATGTTCAGCACAAACCGTGCACCTATCTTGTGGCAAGATTAGCACCATCTCCAAATGGACCAAAACGAGCTTCCACTTGAGCCTTGTCACCTAAGAGTACCAGCGGGTGCGTCAAAAATGTTTTTCGAGCCTATGGTACTTTCAGCGCAAACGGTGCACCTATCTTGCAGCAAGATTAGCACCATCTCCAAATCGAACAAAATGAGCTTCCACTTGAGCCTTGTCACCTAAGAGTTCCACCGGGTGCGTCGAAATAGATTTTCGAGCCTATGGTACGTTCAGCGCAAACTGTGCACCTATTTTGCGGCAAGATTAGCACCATCTCCAAACGGACCAAAACGAGCTTCCACTTGAGCCTCGTCACATAGGAGTTCCATTGGGGTGTCCAGAAGGATTTTCGAGCCTATGGTGTGTTTGGCGCAAACCGTGCACCTATCTTGCATCAAATTTAGCACCATCTCCAATCGGACCGTAACGAGCTTCCACTTGAGCATAGTCACCTAGGAGTACCATGGGGTGCGTCCAAATCGAATTCTAAGTGTATGGTATATTTGGTGCAGACCGTCCAACTATCTTGCACCGACACAAACACTATCTCCAAATAGACTGAAACGAGATTTCACATGACCCACGTCACCTAGGAGTTCCATCGGCTGCGTCTAAACCGATTTCTGAGCCTATGGTAGGTTCGGCGCAAACCGTGCACCTCGTCAAGATTAGCACTATCTCCAATCGGACCAAAACGAGCTTCCACTTAAGCCTCGTCACCTAGGAGTCCCATTGGGTGTGTCCAAAATGATTTTCGAGCCTATGTACGTTTAGCACAAACCGTGCACCTATCTTGCGGCAAGATTAGCACCATCTCCGAACAGACCAAAACGAGCTTCGACTTGAGCCTCATCAGCTCGGAGTTCCATTGGGATGTCCAAAACGATTTTTGAGCCTATGGTATGTTTGGCACAAATCGTGCACCTATCTTGCATCAAATTTAGCACCAACTCCAATCGGACCGTAACGAGCTTCCACTTTAGCATCGTCACCTAGGAGTACCATCGAGTGCGTATAAAATGATTTCTGAGCCAATGGTATGTTTGGCGTAGACCGTGCAATTATCTTGCACTGACACTAAACCTGTCTCCAAACGGACTTAAACGAGCCTACGGTATGTTTGGCACAAACCATGCACCTATCTTGCACCAAGTTTACAACCATCTCCATACAGACCAAAACGAGCTTCCACTTGAGCCTCATCAACTAGGAGTACCACCAGGTACGTCCAAAACAATTTTCAAGCCTATGGTACATTCAGCGCAAACCGTACACCTATCTTGCGGCAAGATTAGCACCATCTCCAAACGGACCGTAACGAGCTTCCACTTGAGCCTCATCGCCTAGGAGTACCACCGAGTGCGTCCAAAATGATTTTTGAGCCAATGGTACGTTCAGTGCAAACCGTGCACCTATCTTGTGGCAAGATTAGAACCATCTCCAAACGGACCGTAACAACCTTCCACTTGAGCATCGTCACCTAAGAGTACCATCTAGTGCGTCCAAAACAATTTCTAAGCCTATGGTATGTTTGGCGCAGACCGTGCAATTATCTTGCACCGACACTAAACCTCTCTCCAAACGGACTTAAACGAGATTCCACATGACCCCCGACACCTAGGAGTTCCATTGGGTGCGTCCAAGACGATTTCTGAGCCTACGGTAAGTTCAGTGCAAACCGTGCACCTATCTTGCGGCCAGATTAGCACCATCTCCAAGCGGACCAAAACGAGCTTCCACTTGAGCATTGTCACCTAGGAGTACCACCACCGGGTGCGTCCAAAACAATTTTTGAGCCTATGGTACGTTCAGCGGAAACCGTGCACCTATCTTGCGGCAAGATTAGCACCATCTCCAAACAGACCAAAACGAGCTTCCACTTGATCCTCATCAGCTAGGAGTTCCATTGGGATGTCCAAAACGATTTTCGAGACTATGGTATGTTTGGTGCAAATCGAGCACCTATCTTGCATCAAGTTTAGCACCATCTCCAGTCAGACCGTACAGAGCTTCCGCTTGAGCATCGTCACCTAGGAGTACCATCGGGTGCGTCCAAAACGATTTCTGAGCCTGTGGTATGTTTGGCGCAGACCATGTAATTATCTTGCACCGACAATAAACCTGTCTCCAACGGATTTAAATGAGATTCCACATGACCCCCGACACCTAGGAGTTCCATTGTGTGCGTCCAAAATGATTTTTGAGCCTATGGTACGTTCAGCGCAAACCGAGCACCTATCTTGTGGCAAGATTAGCACCATCTCCAAATGGACCAAAACAAGCTTCCACTTGAGGCTCGTCACCTAGGAGTTCCATTGGGTGTGTCCAAAACGATTTTCGAGCCTATGGTATGTTTGGCGCAAACCGTGCACCTATCTTGCATCAAGTTTAGCGCCATCTCCAATCATACCGTGACGAGCTTCCACTTGAGCATCATTACCTACGAGTACTATCGGGTGCATCCAAATCGATTTCTGAGTGTATGGTATGTTTGGCGCAAACCGTCCAACTATCTTGCACCGACACCAACATTGTCTCCAAATAGACTAAAACGAGATTCCACATGACCCACGTCACCTTGGAGTTCCATCGGATGCGTATAAACCGATTTCTGAGCCTATGGTAGGTTCGGCGCAAACCGTGCACCAAGTCAAGATTAGCACTGTCTCCAAACGGACCGAAATGAGCTTTCACCTGAGGCTCGTCATCTAGGAGTTCCATTGGGTGTGTCCAAAATAATTTCCAAGCCTACGGTATGTTTGGCACAAACCATGCACCTATCTTGCATCAAATTTAGCACCATCTCCAAACAGACCAAAACGAGCTTCCACTTGAGCCTCGTCACCTAGGAGTACCACCAGGTGCGTCCAAAACAATTTTCAAGCCTATCCTACATTCAGCACAAATCGTGCACCTATCTTGCCGCAAGATTAGCACCATCTACAAACGGACTGTAACGAGCTGCCTCTCGAGCCTCGTCCCCTAGGAGTACCACCGGGTGCGTCCAAAATGATTTTCGAGCCAATGGTACGTTCAGCGCAAACCGTGCACCTATCTTGTGGCAAGATTAGCACCATCTCCAAACGGACCTTAACGAGCTTCCACTTGAACATCATCATCTAGGAGTACCATCGGGTGCGTCCAAAACAATTTCTGAGCCTACGATATGTTTGGCACAGACCATGCAATTATCTTGCACCGACACTAAACCTATCACCAAATGGACTTAAACGAGATTCCACATGACCCCCGACACCTAGGAGTTCCATTGGGTGCGTCCAAAACGATTTCCTAGCCTATGGTACGTTCAGCGCAAACCGTGCACCTATCTTGCGGCAAGATTAGCACCATCTCCAAACGGACCAAAATGAGCTTCCACTTGAGCCTTGTCACCTAGGAGTATCAACGGGTGCGTCCAAAATGATTTTTCAGCCTATGGTATGTTCAGCGAAAACCGTGCACCTATCTTGCAGCAAGGTTAGCAACATCTCCAAACGGACCGTAACGAGCTTCCCCTTGAGCATAGTCACCTAGGAGTACCATGGGGTGCGTCCAAATCGATTTCTGAGTGTTTGGTATGTTTGGCGCAGACCGTCCAACTATCTTGCACCGACGCAAACACTGTCTCCAAATTGACTGAAACGAGATTCCACATGACCCACGTCACCTAGGAGTTCCATTGGATGCGTCCAAACCGATTTATGAGCCTATGGTAGGTTCGGCGCAAACCGTGCTCCTCGTCAAGATTAGCACTATCTCCAAACAGACCAAAACGAGCTTCCACTTGAGCCTCGTCACCTAGGAGTTGCACTGGGTGTGTCCAAAATGATTTCCAAGTCTATGGTATGTTTGGCAGAAACCATGCACCTATCTTGCATCAAGTTTAGCACCATCTCCAAACAGACCTAAGCGAGCTTCCACTTGAGCCTTGTCACCTAGGACTACTACCAGGTGCGTCCAAAACAATTTTTGAGCCAATGGTACATTCAGCGCAAACCGTGCACCTATCTTGCCGCAAGATTAGCACCATCTACAAACGGACCGTCACGAGCTTCCACTTGAGCCTCGTGACCTAGGAGTACCACCAGGTGCGTCCAAAATGATTTTCGAGCCAATGGTACGTTCAGCGCAAACCGTGTACCTATCTTGTGGCAAGATTAGCACCATCTCCAAACGGACCTTAACGAGCTTCCACTTGAGCATCGTCAGCTAGGAGTACCATCGAGTGCGTCCAAAACAATTTCTGAGCCTACGGTATGTTTGGCGCAGACCGTGCAATTATCTTGCACCGACACTAAGCCTATCACCAAATGGACTTAAATGAGATTCCACATGACCCCTGACATCTAGGAGTTCCATTGGGTGCGTCCAAAACGATTTCCTAGCCTATGGTACGTTCAGCGCAAACCATGCACCTATCTTGGCAAGATTAGCACCATCTCCAAATGTACCAAAACGAGCTTCCACTTGAGCCTTGTCACCTAGGAGTACCATCGGGTGCGTCCAAAATGATTTCTAAGCCTATGGTATGTTTGGCACAAACTGTGCAATTATCTTGCACCAACACTAAACCTATCTCCAACCGGACTTAAATGAGAATCCACATGACCCCCGACACCTAGGTGTTCCGTTGGGTGGGTCCAAAACTATTTCCTTGCCTATGGTACGTTCAGCGCAAACCGTGCACCTATCTTGTGGCAAGATTTGCACCATCTCCAAACGGACCAAAACGAGCTTCCACTTGAACCTTGTCACCTAAGAGTACCACTGGGTGCGTCGAAAATGATTTTCGAGCCTATGGTACTTTCAGCACAAACCATGCACCTATCTTGCGGCAAGATTAGCACCATTTCCAAATGGACCAAAACGAGATTCCACTTGAGCCTTGTCACCTAAGAGTTCCACCGGGTGTGTCGAAAATGATTTTTGAGCCTATGGTACGTTCAGCGCAAACTGTGCACCTATTTTGCGGCAAGATTAGCACCATCTCTAAATGGACAAAAACGAGCTACCACTTGAGCCTCGTCACCTAGGAGTTCCATTGGGGGTGTCCAGAAGGATTTTCGAGCCTATGGTGTGTTTGGCGCAAACCGTGCACCTATCTTGCATCAAATTTAGCACCATCTCCAATCGGACCGTAACGAGCTTCCACCTGAGCATAGTCACCTAGGAGTACCATGGGATGCGTCCAAATCAATTTCTAAGTGTATGGTATATTTGGCGCAGACCGTCCAACTATCTTGCACCGACACAAACACTGTCTCCAAATAGACTGAAACGAGATTCCACATGACCCACGTCACCTAGGAGTTCCATCGGATGCGTCCAAACCGATTTCTAAGCCTATTGTAGGTTCGGCGCAAACCGTGCACCTCGTCAAGATTAGCACTATCTCTAAACGGACCAAAACGAGCTTCCACTTAAGCCTCGTCACCTAGGAGTTCCATTGGGTGTGTCCAAAATGATTTCCAAGCCTATGGTATGTTTGGCACAAACCATGCACCAATCTTGCATGAAGTTTAGCACCATCTCCAAACAGACCAAAACGAGCTTCCACTTGAGCCTCGTCACCTAGGAGTACCACCAGGTGTGTCCAAAAGAATTTTCGAGCCTATGGTACAATCAGCGCAAACAGTGCACCTATCTTGCGACAAGATTAGCACCATCTACAAACGGACCGTAACGAGCTTTCACTTGAGCCTCGTCACCTAGGAGTACCACCGGGTGCGTCCAAAATGATTTTCGAGCCAATGGTACGTTCAGCGCAAACCGTGCACCTATCTTGTGGCAAGATTAGCACCGTCTCCAAACGGACCTTAACAAGCTTCCACTTGAGCATCGTCACTTAGGAGTACCATCGGGTGCGTCTAAAACAATTTCTGAGCCTACGGTATGTTTGGCGCAGACCGTGCAATTATCTTGCACCGACACTAAACCTATCACCAAATGGACTTAAACGAGATTCCACAAGACACCCGACACCTAGGAGTTCCATTGGGTGCGTCCAAAACGATTTCCTAGCCTATGGTAGGTTCAGCGCAAACCGTGCACCTTTCTTGCGGCAAGATTAGCACCATCTCCAAACGGACCAAAACGAGCTTCCACTTGAGCCTTGTCAACTAGGAGTACCACCGGGTGCGTCCAAAATGATTTTTGAGCCAATGGTACGTTCAACGCAAACCATGTACCTATCTTGTGGCAAGATTAGCACCATCTCCAAACGGACCTTAACGAGCTTCCACTTGAGCATCGTCACCTAGGAGTACCATCGGGTGCGTCAAAAACAATTTTTGAGCCTACGGTCTATTTGGCGCAGAACGTGCAATTATCTTGCACCGACACTAAACCTATCACCAAATGGACTTAAATGAGATTCCACATGACCCATGACACCTAGGAGTTCCATTGGGTGCGTCCAAAACGATTTCTTAGCCTATGGTACGTTCAGCGCAAACCGTGCACCTATCTTGTGGCAAGATTAGCACCACCTCCAAATGGACCAAAACGAGTTTCCACTTGAGCCTTGTCACCTAGGAGTACCATTGGGTGCGTCCAAACTGATTTCTAAGCCTATGGTATGTTTGGCACAGACCGTGCAATTATCTTGCACCAACACTAAACCTATCTCCAAACGGACTTAAATGAGAATCCACATGACCCCCGACACCTAGGTGTTCCGTTGGGTGGGTCCAAAACTATTTCCTTGCCTATGGTACGTTCAGCGCAAACCGTGCACCTATCTTGTGGCAAGATTTGCACCATCTCCAAACGGAGCAAAACGAGCTTCCACTTGAGCCTTGTCACCTAAGAGTACCACCAGGTGTGTCGGAAATGATTTTCGAGCCTATGGTACTTTCAGCACAAACTGTGCACATATCTTACGAAAAGATTAGCACCATCTCCAAATGGACCAAAACGAGATTCCACTTCTGCCTTGTCACCTAAGAGTTCCACCGAGTGCGTCGAAAATGATTTTTGGGCCTATGGTACGTTCAGCGCAAACTGTGCACCTATTTTGCGGCAAGATTAGCAGCATCTCCAAATAGACAAAAACGAGCTTCCACTTGAGCCTCGTCACCTAGGAGTTCCATTGGGGGTGTCCAGAAGGATTTTTGAGCCTATGGTGTGTTTGGCGCAAACCGTGCACCTATCTTGCATCAAATTTAGCACCATCTCCAATTGGACAGTAACGAGCTTCCACTTGAGCATAGTCACCTAGGAGTACCATGGGGTGCGTCCAAATCAATTTCTAAGTGTATGGTATATTTAGCGCAGACCGTCCAACTATCTTGCACCGACACAAACATTGTCTCCAAATAGACTGAAACAAGATTCCACATGACCCACGTCACCTAGGAGTTCCATCGGATGCGTCCAAACCGATTTCTGAGCCTATGGTAGGTTCGGCGCAAACCGTGCACCTCGTCAAGATTAGCACCATCTCCAAACAGACCAAAACGAGCTTCCACTTGAGCCTCGTCACCTAGGAGTACCACCAGGTGTGTCCAAAGCAATTTTCGAGCCTATGGTACATTCAGCGCAAACAGTGCTCCTATCTTGCGGCAAGATTAGCACCATCTACAAACGGACCGTAACGAGCTTCCACTTGAGCCTCGTCACCTAGGAGTACCACCGGGTGCGTCCAAAATGATTTTCAAGCCAATGGTACGTTCAGCGCAAACCGTGCACCTATCTTGTGGCAAGATTAGCACCGTCTCCAAACGGACCTTAACAAGCTTCCACTTGAGCATCGTTACCTAGGAGTACCATCGGGTGCGTCTAAAACAATTTCTGAGCCTACGATATGTTTGGCGCAGACCGTGCAATTATCTTGCACCGACACTAAACCTTTCACCAAATGGACTTAAACGAGATTCCACAAGACCCCCGACACCTAGGAGTTCCATTGGGTGCGTCCAAAACAATTTCCCAGCCTATGGTAGGTTCAGCGCAAACCGTGCACCTTTCTTGCGGCAAGAGTAGCACCATCTCTAAACGGACCAAAACGAGCTTCCACTTGAGCATTGTCGCATAGGAGTACCATCGGGTGCGTCCAAAACAATTTCTGAGCCTACGGTAAGTTTGGCGCAGACCGTGCAATTATCTTGCACCGACACTAAACCTATCACCAAATGGACTTAAATGAGATTCCACATGACCCTTGACACCTAGGAGTTCCATTGGGTGCGTCCAAAACGATTTCCTAGCCTCTGGTACGTTCAGCGCAAACCGTGCACCTATCTTGCGGCAAGATTAGCACCACCTCCAAATGGACCAAAACGAGTTTCCACTTGAGCCTTGTCACCTAGGAGTACCATCGGGTGCGTCCAAAATGATTTCTAAGCCCATGGTATGTTTGGCACAGACCGTGCAATTATCTTGCACCAACACTAAACCTGTCTCCAAACGGACTTAAATGAGAATCCACATGACCCCCGACACCTAGGTGTTCCGTTGGGTGGGTCCAAAACTATTTCCTTGCCTATGGTACGTTCAGCGCAAACCGTGCACCTATCTTGTGGCAAGATTTGCACCATCTCCAAACGGACCAAAACGAGCTTCCACTTGAGCCTTGTCACCTAAGAGTACCACCGGGTGTGTCGAAAATGATTTTCGAGCCTATGGTACTTTCAACACAAACCGTGCACCTATCTTGCGAAAAGATTAGCACCATCCCCAAATGGACCAAAACGAGATTCCACTTCTGCCTTGTCACCTAAGAGTTCCACCGAGTGCGTCAAAAATGATTTTTGGGCCTATGTTACGTTCAGCGCAAACTGTTCACCTATTTTGCGGCAAGATTAGCACCATCTCCAAACAGACAAAAACGAGCTTCCACTTGAGCCTCGTCACCTAGGAGTTCCATTGGGGGTGTCCAGAAGGATTTTTGAGCCTATGGTGTGTTTGGCGCAAACCGTGCACCTATCTTGCATCAAATTTAGCACCATCTCCAACGGACGGTAACGAGCTTCCACTTGAGCATAGTCACCTAGGAGTACCATGGGGTGCGTCCAAATCAATTTCTAAGTGTATGGTATATTTGGCGTAGACCGTCCAACTATCTTGCACCGACACAAACACTATCTCCAAACAGATTGAAACGAGATTCCACATGACCCACGTCACCTAGGAGTTCCATCGGATGCGTCCAAACCGATTTCTGAGCCTATGGTAGGTTCGGCGCAAACCGTGCACCTCGTCAAGATTAGCACCATCTCCAAATAGACCAAAACGAGCTTCCACTTGAGCCTCGTCACCTAGGAGTACCACCAGGTGTGTCCAAAGCAATTTTCGAGCCTATGGTACATTCAGCGCAAACAGTGCTCCTATCTTGCGGCAAGATTAGCACCATCTACAAACGGATCGTAACAGCTTCCACTTGAGCCTCGTCACCTAGGAGTACCACCGGGTGCGTCCAAAATGATTTTCGAGCCAATGGTACGTTCAGCGCAAACCGTGCACCTATCTTGTGGCAAGATTAGCACCGTCTCCAAACGGACCTTAACAAGCTTCCACTTGAGCATCGTCACCTAGGAGTACCATCGGGTGCGTCTAAAACAATTTCTGAGCCTACGGTATGTTTGGCGCAGACCGTGCAATTATCTTGCACCGACACTAAACCTTCAACCAAATGGACTTAAACGAGATTCCACAAGACCCCCGACACCTAGGAGTTCCATTGGGTGCGTCCAAAACAATTTCCTAGCCTATGCTAGGTTCAGTGCAAACCGTGCACCTATCTTGCGGCAAGATTAGCACCATCTCCAAACGGGCCAAAACGAGCTTCCACTTGAGCCTCGTCACCTAGGAGTTCCATTGGGAGTGTCCAAAACGATTTTCGAGCCTATGGTATGTTTGGCGCAAACCATGCACCTATCTTGCATCAAGCTTAGCACCATCTCCAATCAGACCGTAACGAGCTTCCACTTGTGCATCGTCACCTAGGAGTACCATCGGGTGCGTCCAAAACAATTTCTAAGCCAATGGTATGTTTGGCGCAGACCGTGCAATTATCTTGCACCGACACTAAACCTGTCTCCAAATGGACTTAAACGAGATTGCACATGACCCCCGACACCTAGGAGTTTCATTGGGTGCATCTAAAATGATTTCATAGACTATGGTACATTCAGCACAAACCGTGCACCTATCCAGCGGCAAGATTAGCACCATCTCCAAATGGACCAAAACGAGCTTCCACTTGAGCCTTTTCACCTAGGAGTTCCACCGGGTGTGTCCAAAATGATTTTTGAGCCTATGGTGCGTTCAGCGCAAACCGTGCACCTATCTTGCGGCAAGATTAGCGCCATCTCTAAATGGACCAAAACGAGCTTCCACTTGAGCCTCGTCACCTAGGAGTTCCATTGGGAGTGTCCAAAATGATTTTCGAGCCTATGGTATGTTTGGCACAAACCATGCACCTATCTTGAATTAAGTTTAGCACCATCTCCAGTCGGACCGTAACGAGCTTCCACTTGAGCATCATCACCTAGGAGTACCATCGGGTGTGTCCAAAACAATTTCTGAGCCTATGGTATGTTTGGTGCAGAACATGCAATTATCTTGCACTGACACTAAACCAATCTCCAAACAGACTTAAACGAGATTCCACATGACCCCCGACACCTAGGAGTTCCATTGGGTGCTTCCAAAACAATTTCCTAGCCTATGGTATGTTCAACGCAAACCGTGCACCTATCTTGTGGCAAGATTTGCACCATCTCCAAACGGACCAAAACGAGCTTCCACTTGAGCCTTGTCACCTAAGAGTACCACCGGGTGCGTCAAAAATGATTTTCAAGCCTATGGTACTTTCAGCGCAAACCGTGCACCTATCTTGCGAAAAGATTAGCACCATCTCCAAATGGACCAAAACGAGCTTCCACTTGAGCCTTGTCACCTAAGAGTTCCACCGGGTGCGTCGAAAATGATTTTCGAGCCTATGGTACGTTCAGCGCAAACCGTGCACCTATTTTGCGGCAAGATTAGCACAATCTCCAAACGGACCAAAACGAGCTTCCACTTGAGCCTCGTCACCTAGGAGTTCCATTGGGGGTGTCCAAAAGGATTTTCGAGCCTATGGTGTGTTTGGCGCAAACAGTGCACCTATCTTGCATCAAGTTTAGCACCATCTCCAATCGGACCGTAACGAGCTTCCACTTGAGCATAGTCACCTAGGAGTACCATGGGGTGCGTCCAAATCGATTTGTAAGTGTACGGTATGTTTGGCGCAGACCGTCCAACTATCTTGCAACGACACAAACACTGTCTCCAAATAGACTGAAATGAGATTGCACATGACCCACGTCACCTAGGAGTTCCATCGGATGCGTCCAAACCAATTTCAGAGCCTATGGTAGGTTCGGCACACCCGTGCACCTCGTCAAGATTAGCACTATCTCCAAACAGACCAAAACGAGCTTCCACTTAAGCCTCGTCACCTACGAGTTCCATTGGGTGTGTCCAAAATGATTTCCAAGCCTACGGTATGTTTGGCGCAAACCATGCACCTATCTTGCATCAAGTTTAGCACCATCTCCAATCCGACCGTAACAAGCTTCCACTTGAGCCTCGTCACCTAGGAGTACCACTAGGTCCGTCGAAAATAATTTTCGAGCCTATGGTACATTCAGCGCAAACAGTGCACCTATCTTGCGGCAAGATTAGCACCATCTACAAACAGACCGTAACGAGCTTCCACTTGAGCCTCGTCACCTAGGAGCACCACCGGGTGCGTCCAAAATGATTTTCGAGCAATGGTACGTTCATCGCAAACCGTGCACCTATCTTGAGGCAAGATTAGCACCATCACCAAACGGACCTTAACGAGCTTCCACTTGAGCATCGTCACCTAGGAGTACCATCGGGTGCGTCCAAAACAATTTCTGAGCCTACGGTATGTTTGGCGTAGACCATGCAATTATCCTGCACTGACACTAAACCTTTCACCAAATGGACTTAAAGGAGATTCCACAAGACCCGCGACACCTAGGAGTTCCATTGGGTGCGTACAAAACGATTTCCTAGCCTATGGTAGGTTCAGCGAAAACCGTGCACCTATCTTGCGGCAAGATTAGCACCATCTCCAAATGAACCAAAACGAGCTTCCACTTGAGCCTTGTCACCTAGGAGTACCACCGGGTGCATCTAAAATGATTTTTCAGCCTATGGTACGTTCAGCGCAAACTGTGCCCCTATCTTGTGGCAAGATTAGCACCATCTCCAAACGGACCAAAACGAGCTTCCACTTCAGCCTTGTCACCTAGGAGTACCACCGGGTGCGTCCAAAATGATTTTTGAGCCTATGGTACGTTCAGCGCAAACCGTGCACCTATGTTGTGGGAAGATTAGCACCATCTCTAAACGGGCCAAAATGAGCTTCCACTTGAGCCTCGCCCCCTAGGAGTTCCATTGGGAGTGTCCAAAATGATTTCCGAGCCAATGATATGTTTGGCGCAAACCATGCACCTATCTTGCATCAGGTTTTGCACCATCTCCAATCGGTCCGTAACGAGCTTCCACTTGAGCATCGTCACCTAGGAGTACCATCGGGTGCGTCCAAAATAATTTCTGAGCCAATGGTATGCTTGGCGCAGACCGTGCAATTATCTTGCACCGACACTAAACCTGTCTCCAAATGGACTTAAATGAGATTCTACTTGACCCCTGACACCGAGGAGTTCCATTGGGTGCGTCCAAAATGATTTCATAGACTATGGTACGTTCAGCACAAATCGTGCACCGATCCTGCGGCAAGATTAGCACCATCTCCAAACGGACCAAAACGAGCTTCCACTTGAGCCTTTTCACCTAGGAGTACCACCGGGTATGTCCAAAATGATTTTTGAGCCTATGGTTCGTTCAGCGCAAACCGTGCACCTATCTTGCGTCAAGATTAGCGCCATCTCTAAACGGACCAAAACGAGCTTCCACTTGAGCCTCGTCACCTAGGAGTTCCATTGGGAGTGTCCAAAATGATTTTTGAGCCTATGGTATGTTTTGCGCAAACCATGCACCTATCTTGAATTAAGTTTAGCACCATCTCCAATCGGTACGTAACGAGCTTCCACTTGAGCATCGTCACCTAGGAGTACCATCGGGTGTGTCAAAAATGATTTCTGAGCCTATGGTATGTTTGGCGCAGAACATACAATTATCTTGCACCGACACTAAACCAATCTCCAAACGGACTTAAACGAGATTCCACATGACCCCCGACACCTAGGAGTTCCATTGGGTGCTTCGAAAACAATTTCCTAGCCTATGGTATGTTCAGCGCAAACCGTGCACCTATCTTGCGGCAAGATTAGCACCATCTCCAAATGGACCAAAACGAGCTTCCACCTGAGCCTTGTCACCTAAGAGTACCACCGGGTGCGTCAAAAATGATTTTCGAGCCTATGGTACTTTCAGCACAAACCGTGCACCTATCTTGCGGCAAGATTAGCACCATCTACAAATGGACCAAAACGAGCTTCCACTTGAGCCTTGTCACCTAAGAGTTCCACCAGGTGCGTCAAAAATGATTTTCGAGCGTATGGTACGTTCAGCGCAAACCGTGCACCTATTTTGCGGCAAGATTAGCACCATCTCCAAACGGACCAAAACAAGCTTCCACTTGAGCCTCGTCACCTAGGAGTTTGATTGGGGGTGTCCAAAAGGATTTTCGAGCCCATGGTATGTTTGGCGCAAACCGTGCACCTATCTTGCATCAAGTTTAGCACCATCTCCAATCGGACCGTAACGAGCTTCCACTTGAGCATAGTCACCTAGGAGTACCATGGGGTGCGTCCAAATCTATTTCTAAGTGTACGGTATGTTTGGCGCAGACCGTCCAACTATCTTGCAACGACACAAACACTGTCTCCAAATAGACTGAAATGAGATTGCACATGACCCACGTCACCTAGGAGTTCCATCGGATGCGTCCAAACCAATTTCAGAGCCTATGGTAGGTTCGGCGCACCCGTGCACCTCGTCAAGATTAGCACTATCTCCAAACGGACCAAAACGAGCTTCCACTTAAGCCTCGTCACCTACGAGTTCCATTGGGTGTGTCCAAAATGATTTCCAAGCCTACGGTATGTTTGGCGCAAACCATGCACCTATCTTGCATCAAGTTTAGCACCATCTCCAATCCGACCATAACAAGCTTCCACTTGAGCCTCGTCACCTAGGAGTACCACTAGGTCCGTCGAAAATAATTTTCAAGCCTATGGTACATTCAGCGCAAACAGTGCACCTATCTTGCGGCAAGATTAGCACCATCTACAAACAGACCGTAACGAGCTTCCACTTGAGCCTCGTCACCTAGGAGCACCACCGGGTGCGTCCAAAATGATTTTCGAGCAATGGTACGTTCATCGCAAACCGTGCACCTATCTTGAGGCAAGATTAGAACCATCACCAAACGGAACTTAACGAGCTTCCACTTGAGCATCGTCACCTAGGAGTACCATCGGGTGCGTCCAAAACAATTTCTGAGCCTACGGTATGTTTGGCGTAGACCATGCAATTATCTTGCACTGACACTAAACCTTTCACCAAATGGACTTAAACGAGATTCCACAAGACCCGCGACACCTAGGAGTTCCATTGGGTGCGTACAAAATGATTTCCTAGCCTATGGTAGGTTCAGCGAAAACCGTGCACCTATCTTACGGCAAGATTAGCACCAATTCCAAACGAACCAAAACGAGCTTCCACTTGAGCCTTGTCACCTAGGAGTACCACCGGGTGCATCTAAAATGATTTTTCAGCCTATGGTACGTTCAGCGCAAACTGTGCCCCTATCTTGTGGCAAGATTAGCACCATCTCCAAATAGAACAAAACGAGCTTCCACTTGAGCCTTGTCACTTAAGAGTACCACCGGGTGCGTTGAAAATGATTTTTGAGCCTATGGTACGTTTAGCGCAAACCGTGCAACTATCTTGTGGCAAGATTTGCACCATCTCCAAATGGACCAAAACGAGCTTCCACTTCAGCCTTGTCACCTAGGAGTACCACCGGGTGCGTCCAAAATGATTTTTGAGCCTATGGTACGTTCAGCGCAAACCGTGCACCTATGTTGTGGGAAGATTAGCACCATCTCTAAATGGACCAAAATGAGCTTCCACTTGAGCCTCGCCACCTAGGAGTTCCATTGGGAGTGTCCAAAATGATTTCCGTGCCAATGATATGTTTGGCGCAAACCATGCACCTATCTTGCATCAGGTTTTGCACCATCTCCAATCGGTCCGTAACGAGCTTCCACTTGAGCATCGTCACCTAGGAGTACCATCGGGTGCGTCCAAAACAATTTCTGAGCCAATGGTATGCTTGGCGCAGACCGTGCAATTATCTTGCACCGACACTAAACCTGTCTCCAAATGGACTTAAATGAGATTCTACTTGACCCCTGACACCGAGGAGTTCCATTGGGTGCGTCCAAAATGATTTCATAGACTATGGTACGTTCAGCACAAATCGTGCACCGATCCTGCGGCAAGATTAGCACCATCTCCAAACGGACCAAAACGAGCTTCCACTTGAGCCTTTTCACCTAGGAGTACCACCGGGTATGTCCAAAATGATTTTTGAGCCTATGGTTCGTTCAGCGCAAACCGTGCACCTATCTTGCGTCAAGATTAGCGCCATCTCTAAACGGACCAAAACGAGCTTCCACTTGAGCCTCGTCACCTAGGAGTTCCATTGGGAGTGTCCAAAATGATTTTTGAGCCTATGGTATGTTTGGCGCAAACCATGCACCTATCTTGAATTAAGTTTAGCACCATCTCCAATCGGTACGTAACGAGCTTCCACTTGAGCATCGTCACCTAGGAGTACCATCGGGTGTGTCAAAAATGATTTCTGAGCCTATGGTATGTTTGGCGCAGAACATACAATTATCTTGCACCGACACTAAACCAATCTCCAAACGGACTTAAACGAGATTCCACATGACCCCCGACACCTAGGAGTTCCATTGGGTGCTTCGAAAACAATTTCCTAGCCTATAGTATGTTCAGCGCAAACCGTGCACCTATCTTGCGGCAAGATTAGCACCATCTCCAAACGGACCAAAACGAGCTTCCACCTGAGCCTTGTCACCTAAGAGTACCACCGGGTGCGTCAAAAATGATTTTCGAGCCTATGGTACTTTCAGCACAAACCGTGCACCTATCTTGCGGCAAGATTAGCACCATCTACAAATGGACCAAAACGAGCTTCCACTTGAGCCTTGTCACCTAAGAGTTCCACCAGGTGCGTCAAAAATGATTTTCGAGCGTAAGGTACGTTCAGCGCAAACCGTGCACCTATTTTGCGGCAAGATTAGCACCATCTCCAAACGGACCAAAACAAGCTTCCACTTGAGCCTCGTCACCTAGGAGTTTGATTGGGGGTGTCCAAAAGGATTTTTGAGCCCATGGTATGTTTGGCGCAAACCGTGGACCTATCTTGCATCAAATTTAGCACCATCTCCAATCGGACCGTAACGGGCTTCCACTTGAGCATAGTTACCTAGGAGTACCATGGGGTGCGTCCAAATTGATTTCTATGTGTATGGTATGTTTGGCGCAGACCGTCCAACTGTCTCCAAATAGACTGAAACAAGATTCCACATGACCCACGTCATCTTGGAGTTCCATCGGGTGTGTCCAAAATGATTTCCAAGCCTACGGTATGTTTGGCACAAACCATGCACCTATCTTGCATCAAGTTAAGAACCATCTCCAAACAGACAAAAACGAGCTTCCACTTGAGCCTCATCACCTAGGAGTACCACCAGGTGCGTCCAAAACAATTTTTGAGCCTATGGTACATTCAGCGCAAACAGTGCACTGATCTTGCGGTAAGATTAGCACCATCTACAAACAGACCGTAACGAGCTTCCACTTGAGCCTCGTCACCTAGGAGTACCACCAGGTGCGTCCAAAATGATTTTCGAGCCAATGGTACGTTCAGCGCAAACCGTGCACCTTTCTTGTGGCAAGATTAGCACCATCTCCAAATGGACCTTAACGAGCTTCCACTTGAGCATCATCACCAAGGAGTAACATTAGGTGCCTCCAAATTAATTTCTGAGCCTACGGTATGTTTGGCACAGACCATGCAATTATCTTGCACTGACACTAAACCTATCACCAAATGGACTTAAACGAAATTCCACATGACCCCCGACACCTAGGAGTTCCATTGGGCGCATCCAAAATGATTTCCTAGCCTATGGTACGTTCAGCGCAAACCGTGCATCTATCTTACGGCAAGATTAGCACCATCTCCAAATGGACAAAAACGAGCTTCCACTTGAGCCTTATCACCTAGGAGTTCCATTGGGGGTGTCCAAAAGGATTTTTGAGCCTATGGTACGTTCAGCGCAAACCGTGCACCTATCTTGTGGCAAGATTAGCACCATCTCCAAACGGACCAAAACAAGCTTCCACTTGAGCCTCGTCACCTAGGAGTTCCATTGGGAGTGTCCCAAATGATTTTGGAGCCTATGGTATGTTTGGTGCAGACCGTGCAATTATCTTGCACCGACACTAAACCTGTCTCCAAACGGACTTAAACGAGATTCCACATGACCCACGACTCCTAGGAGTTCCTTTGGGTGCGTCCATAACTATTTCCTTGCCTATGGTACGTTCAGCGCAAACCATGCACCTATCTTGCGGCAAGATTTGCACCATCTCCAAACGGACCAAAACGAGATTCCACTTGAGCCTTGTCACCTAAGAGTACCACCAGTTGCGTCAAAAATGATTTTCGAGCCTTTGGTACGTTCAGCGCAAACCGTGCACCTATCTTGTGGCAAGAATAGCACCATCTCCAAACGGACCAAAACGAGCTTCCACTTGGGCCTTGTCACCTAAGAGTACCACCGGGTGCGTCGAAAATGATTTTTGAGCCTATGGTACGTTCAGCGCAAACCGTGCACCTATCTTGTGGCAAGATTAGCACCATCTCCAAACGGACCAAAACGAGCTTCCACTTGAGCCTTGTCACCTAGGAGTACCACCAGGTGCGTCCAAAATGATCTTCGAGCCTATGGTACGTTCAGCACAAACCGTGCACCTATGTTGCGGGAAGATTAGCATAATCTCCAAACGGACCAAAACGAGCTTCCACTTGAGCCTTGTCACCTAGGAGTATCACCGGTTGGGTCCAAAATGATTTTTGAGCCTATGGTACGTTCACCGCAAACCATGCACCTATCTTGTGGCAAGACTAGCACCATCTCTAAACAGACCAAAACGAGCTTCCTCTTAAGCCTCGTCACCTAGGAGTTCCATTGGGAGTGTCCAAAACAATTTTCGAGCCAATGGTATGTTTGGCGCAAACTGTGCACCTATCTTGCATCAAGTTTAGCACCATCTCCAATTGGTCCGTAACGAGCTTCCACTTGAGCATCGTCACCTAGGAGTACCATCAGGTGTGTCCAAAATGATTTTTGAGCCTATGGTACGTTTGGCGTAGACCGTGCAATTATCTTGCATCGACACTAAACATGTCTCCAAACGGACTTAAACGAGATTCCACATGACCCCAACACCTAGGAGTTCCATTGGGTGCATCCAAAATGATTTCATAGACTATGGTATGTTCAGCACAAACCATGCACCTATCCTGCGGCAAGATTAGCACCATCTCAAACGGACCAAAACGAGCTTCCACTTGAGCCTTTTCACCTAGGACTACCACCGGGTGTGTTCAAAATGATTTTTGAGCCTATGGTACGTTCACACAAACCTTGCACGTATCTTGCGGCAAGATTAGCGCAATCTCTAAACAGACCAAAACAAGCTTCCATTTGAGCATCGTCACCTAGGAGTACCATCGGGTGCGTCCAAAACAATTTCTGAGCATATGGTATATTTGGCGCAGAACATGCAATTATCTAGCACCGACACTAAACCAATCTACAAACGGACTTAAATGAGATTCCACATGACCCCCGACACCTAGGAGTTCCATTGGGTGCTTCCAAAAAAATTTCCTAGCCTATGGTATGTTCAGCGCAAACCGTGTACCTATCTTGCGACAAGATTAGCACCATCGCCAAATGAACCAAAACGAGCTTCCACTTGAGCCTTGTCACCTAAGAGCACCACCGGGTGCGTCGAAAATGATTTTCGAGCCTATGGTACGTTCAGCGCAAACCGTGCACCTATCTTGCGGCAAGATTAGCACCATCTCCAAATGGACCAAAACGAGCTTCCACTTGAGGCTTGTCACCTAAGAGTTCCACCGGGTGCGTCAAAAATGATTTTCGAGCCTATGGTTCGTTCAGCGCAAACCATGCACCTATTTTGCTGCAAGATTAGCACCATCTCCAAACGGACCAAAATGAGCTTCCACTTGAGCCTCGTCACCTAGGAGTTCCATTGGGTGTGTCCAAAAGGATTTTCGAGCCTATGGTATGTTTGGCGCAAACCATGCACCTATCTTGCATCAAGTTTAGCACCATCTCCAATCGGACCGTAACGAGCTTCCACTTGAGCATAGTCACCTAGGAGTACCATGGGGTGCGTCCAAATCGATTTCTGAGTGTATGGTATGTTTGGCGCAGACCATCCAACTATCTTGCACCGACACAAACACTGTCTCCAATTGGACTAAAACGAGATTCCACATGACCCACGTCACCTAGGAGTTCCATCGGATGCGTCCAAACCGATTTCTGAGCCTATGGTAGGTTTGGCGCGAACCGTGTACCTCGTCAAGATTAGCACTATCTCCAAACGGACCAAAACGAGCTTCCACTTGAGCCTCGTCACCTAGGAGTTCCATTGGGAGTGTCCAAAATGATTTTTGAGCCTATGGTATGTTTGGCGCAAACCATGCACCTATCTTGAATTAAGTTTAGCACCATCTCCAATCGGTACGTAACGAGCTTCCACTTGAGCATCGTCACCTAGGAGTACCATCGGGTGTGTCAAAAATGATTTCTGAGCCTATGGTATGTTTGGCGCAGAACATACAATTATCTTGCACCGACACTAAACCAATCTCCAAACGGACTTAAACGAGATTCCACATGACCCCCGACACCTAGGAGTTCCATTGGGTGCTTCGAAAACAATTTCCTAGCCTATAGTATGTTCAGCGCAAACCGTGCACCTATCTTGCGGCAAGATTAGCACCATCTCCAAACGGACCAAAACGAGCTTCCACCTGAGCCTTGTCACCTAAGAGTACCACCGGGTGCGTCAAAAATGATTTTCGAGCCTATGGTACTTTCAGCACAAACCGTGCACCTATCTTGCGGCAAGATTAGCACCATCTACAAATGGACCAAAACGAGCTTCCACTTGAGCCTTGTCACCTAAGAGTTCCACCAGGTGCGTCAAAAATGATTTTCGAGCGTAAGGTACGTTCAGCGCAAACCGTGCACCTATTTTGCGGCAAGATTAGCACCATCTCCAAACGGACCAAAACAAGCTTCCACTTGAGCCTCGTCACCTAGGAGTTTGATTGGGGGTGTCCAAAAGGATTTTTGAGCCCATGGTATGTTTGGCGCAAACCGTGGACCTATCTTGCATCAAATTTAGCACCATCTCCAATCGGACCGTAACGGGCTTCCACTTGAGCATAGTTACCTAGGAGTACCATGGGGTGCGTCCAAATTGATTTCTATGTGTATGGTATGTTTGGCGCAGACCGTCCAACTGTCTCCAAATAGACTGAAACGAGATTCCACATGACCCACGTCATCTTGGAGTTCCATCGGGTGTGTCCAAAATGATTTCCAAGCCTACGGTATGTTTGGCACAAACCATGCACCTATCTTGCATCAAGTTAAGAACCATCTCCAAACAGACAAAAACGAGCTTCCACTTGAGCCTCATCACCTAGGAGTACCACCAGGTGCGTCCAAAACAATTTTTGAGCCTATGGTACATTCAGCGCAAACAGTGCACTGATCTTGCGGTAAGATTAGCACCATCTACAAACAGACCGTAACGAGCTTCCACTTGAGCCTCGTCACCTAGGAGTACCACCAGGTGCGTCCAAAATGATTTTCGAGCCAATGGTACGTTCAGCGCAAACCGTGCACCTTTCTTGTGGCAAGATTAGCACCATCTCCAAATGGACCTTAACGAGCTTCCACTTGAGCATCATCACCAAGGAGTAACATTAGGTGCCTCCAAATTAATTTCTGAGCCTACGGTATGTTTGGCACAGACCATGCAATTATCTTGCACTGACACTAAACCTATCACCAAATGGACTTAAACGAAATTCCACATGACCCCCGACACCTAGGAGTTCCATTGGGCGCATCCAAAATGATTTCCTAGCCTATGGTACGTTCAGCGCAAACCGTGCATCTATCTTACGGCAAGATTAGCACCATCTCCAAATGGACAAAAACGAGCTTCCACTTGAGCCTTATCACCTAGGAGTTCCATTGGGGGTGTCCAAAAGGATTTTTGAGCCTATGGTACGTTCAGCGCAAACCGTGCACCTATCTTGTGGCAAGATTAGCACCATCTCCAAACGGACCAAAACAAACTTCCACTTGAGCCTCGTCACCTAGGAGTTCCATTGGGAGTGTCCCAAATGATTTTGGAGCCTATGGTATGTTTGGTGCAGACCGTGCAATTATCTTGCACCGACACTAAACCTGTCTCCAAACGGACTTAAACGAGATTCCACATGACCCACGACTCCTAGGAGTTCCTTTGGGTGCGTCCATAACTATTTCCTTGCCTATGGTACGTTCAGCGCAAACCATGCACCTATCTTGCGGCAAGATTTGCACCATCTCCAAACGGACCAAAACGAGATTCCACTTGAGCCTTGTCACCTAAGAGTACCACCAGTTGCGTCAAAAATGATTTTCGAGCCTTTGGTACGTTCAGCGCAAACCGTGCACCTATCTTGTGGCAAGAATAGCACCATCTCCAAACGGACCAAAACGAGCTTCCACTTGGGCCTTGTCACCTAAGAGTACCACCGGGTGCGTCGAAAATGATTTTTGAGCCTATGGTACGTTCAGCGCAAACCGTGCACCTATCTTGTGGCAAGATTAGCACCATCTCCAAACGGACCAAAACGAGCTTCCACTTGAGCCTTGTCACCTAGGAGTACCACCAGGTGCGTCCAAAATGATCTTCGAGCCTATGGTACGTTCAGCACAAACCGTGCACCTATGTTGCGGGAAGATTAGCATAATCTCCAAACGGACCAAAACGAGCTTCCACTTGAGCCTTGTCACCTAGGAGTATCACCGGTTGGGTCCAAAATGATTTTTGAGCCTATGGTACGTTCACCGCAAACCATGCACCTATCTTGTGGCAAGACTAGCACCATCTCTAAACAGACCAAAACGAGCTTCCTCTTAAGCCTCGTCACCTAGGAGTTCCATTGGGAGTGTCCAAAACAATTTTCGAGCCAATGGTATGTTTGGCGCAAACTGTGCACCTATCTTGCATCAAGTTTAGCACCATCTCCAATTGGTCCGTAACGAGCTTCCACTTGAGCATCGTCACCTAGGAGTACCATCAGGTGTGTCCAAAATGATTTTTGAGCCTATGGTACGTTTGGCGTAGACCGTGCAATTATCTTGCATCGACACTAAACATGTCTCCAAACGGACTTAAACGAGATTCCACATGACCCCAACACCTAGGAGTTCCATTGGGTGCATCCAAAATGATTTCATAGACTATGGTATGTTCAGCACAAACCATGCACCTATCCTGCGGCAAGATTAGCACCATCTCAAACGGACCAAAACGAGCTTCCACTTGAGCCTTTTCACCTAGGACTACCACCGGGTGTGTTCAAAATGATTTTTGAGCCTATGGTACGTTCACACAAACCTTGCACGTATCTTGCGGCAAGATTAGCGCAATCTCTAAACAGACCAAAACAAGCTTCCATTTGAGCATCGTCACCTAGGAGTACCATCGGGTGCGTCCAAAACGATTTCTGAGCATATGGTATATTTGGCGCAGAACATGCAATTATCTAGCACCGACACTAAACCAATCTACAAACGGACTTAAATGAGATTCCACATGACCCCCGACACCTAGGAGTTCCATTGGGTGCTTCCAAAAAAATTTCCTAGCCTATGGTATGTTCAGCGCAAACCGTGTACCTATCTTGCGACAAGATTAGCACCATCGCCAAATGAACCAAAACGAGCTTCCACTTGAGCCTTGTCACCTAAGAGCACCACCGGGTGCGTCGAAAATGATTTTCGAGCCTATGGTACGTTCAGCGCAAACCGTGCACCTATCTTGCGGCAAGATTAGCACCATCTCCAAATGGACCAAAACGAGCTTCCACTTGAGGCTTGTCACCTAAGAGTTCCACCGGGTGCGTCAAAAATGATTTTCGAGCCTATGGTTCGTTCAGCGCAAACCATGCACCTATTTTGCTGCAAGATTAGCACCATCTCCAAACGGACCAAAATGAGCTTCCACTTGAGCCTCGTCACCTAGGAGTTCCATTGGGTGTGTCCAAAAGGATTTTCGAGCCTATGGTATGTTTGGCGCAAACCATGCACCTATCTTGCATCAAGTTTAGCACCATCTCCAATCGGACCGTAACGAGCTTCCACTTGAGCATAGTCACCTAGGAGTACCATGGGGTGCGTCCAAATCGATTTCTGAGTGTATGGTATGTTTGGCGCAGACCATCCAACTATCTTGCACCGACACAAACACTGTCTCCAATTGGACTAAAACGAGATTCCACATGACCCACGTCACCTAGGAGTTCCATCGGATGCGTCCAAACCGATTTCTGAGCCTATGGTAGGTTTGGCGCGAACCGTGTACCTCGTCAAGATTAGCACTATCTCCAAACAGACTAAAATGAGCTTCCACTTGGGCCTCGTCACTAGGAGTTCCATTGGGTGAGTCGAAAATGATTTCCAAGCCTATGGTACGTTTAGCACAAACCATGCACCTATCTTGCATCAAGTTTATCAAGTTTAGCACCATCTCCAAACGGAACAAAACTAGCTTCCACTTGAGCCTCGTCACCTAGGAGTACCACCGGGTGCATCCAAATCAATTTTCGAGCCTATGGTACATTCTACGCAAACCGTGCACCTATCTTGTGGCAAGATTAGCACCATCTCCAAACGGACCGTAACGAGCTTCCACTTGAGCCTCGTCACCTAGGAGTACCACCGGGTGCGTCCAAAACGATTTTCGAGCCTATGGTACGTTCAGTGCAAACCGTGCACCTATCTTGCGGCAAGATTAGCACCATCTCCGAACAGACCAAAACAAGCTTCCACTTGAGCCTTGTCACCTAGGAGTACCACCGGTTGTGTCCAAAACGATTTTCGACCCTATGGTACGTTCAGCGCAAACCGTACACCTATCTTGCGACAAGATTAGCACCATCTCTAAACGGAACAAAACGAGCTTCCACTTGAGCCTTGTCACCTAGGAGTTCCATTGGGAGTGTCCAAAATGATTTTTGAGCCTATGGTATGTTTGGCGCAAACCGTTGTTAACGGTAGATAAGTATCATTTTTTAACCGTCAACATAGCATGAAAAAGGACTAAACAATAATTACCACTTAGATATAGGGGGTTTACTGACATAATTCCATGAGCTTTGGTGAATTTCTATTTCTGCAAGGTGTTAGTTGAAAATAACCAAGGAAGGCCCACATGTCAGGTTTACATAGAGACAACAGGGCCACGCATAACTTTTCTGTAATCTAGAAGGTACGAGAAGACTCTAGAAACAAACGGGAGGCAAAACAGGCCTGGAAGTGGGGCGCCCACCCCCTCCTTGGGCGCCCGCCCCACCTGTAGAGCTAATCAGGCTCCGTCTCGCGGATCATGCCTCCACCGCCTTTGAGGATTAATAAAAAGTCATTGATTAAGGTCGGTTTGATCCGAGGGCTGTTGTGTTTCCTAGAGGGCTATATAAGCAAGGCCCCAGACCCCTGGAGGAGGCATCCCATAAACCCTAATTTCATTATCTCTGAGCTAGGATCAGAGGCAGAGGTGTCCCATGAAAGGATGACCTCTCCTCCCTAGAGAATTAGGGCTAGACATTCCAATGTAGTAGATTAGATCTAGATGGGAGTTAGGGAGAGCGGAGCTGCGCTCTGGTTCTAGAGAAGTCTTCAGATATTTGGTATGTCTTTGTATGTATTCTTTACAAGACTTATGCTTTATATATTTTCATCTTCTCTATTTACTTTATGCCTTTATTATGTATGGTTAGTATAGTTGTTATACCTTGGCATGGGATCTTAGCTCGTATTGAGTGCTTTAGTTATTGCGCATAGCTAGAGTAGTAATTGATAGTTTAGGCATGGTGTCTAGGCTATAGGTTACCTGAGGTTGCGCTCAACCCCACATATAGTTGTGGTAGCCCTAGAGGTGATAGCTCTGTAAGGCCTTCGTAATCCACCATATTCGGGTTGATGTTCGTAGAGCTTTTGATAGCCTTCCCCCGACTACTTTCTTCCTAGTCTCTTTCGAGAGTCGAAAGGGTATTGTTGCTCCAAGGTGTCATGTGTATGATCGCTGTATCTATTCATGCTTTAGTTATTAAAGAACCAAAGTAATAGAGAAGTACATTGGAACCTTGATCTCTCCTGTTGTCCTCTCACTTTAGCTAGCTACTCATTTATCCTAGAATTCTCCTATGTGTGCTTTTATTCATATACTTATCATATATCATTTACCCAGTGCTTTAGTTTAGTTGGTTTACTAAGTTAGAAGATACATGATGGTGAATTATCAGATTCTTTAACCCTTGCTTCCCTGTGGTAAAATATAAATAACAATACCTGGTTGACTCCCGGTAAAATGATATAATGGTATATTCTGTGCACTTGCGGAATCCTTCATATTTTAGTTGCACTTAGTTTATACCAACAAGCATTTTTGGCGCCGTTGCCAGGGAAGCAATGTGGCGTAAAGATTTTGATAATGATCTTGATGTCTGCTAATTTAGTGTATCATTAGCTTTAGTAGGATTACCCCTTGTTTTGTTGAGTGTGAAATAGACAGGACAAAAGATGTCGTTTTGACCTTCCGACAAGTTTCCATAAGATTGAAGAACCCTGGGTGCCTCAACATTCATCAACATTGGAACCATTCCCGGTTTGCATATACATATATGTTATTCTAACCATGTGTAGATTGGAGACAAGGTCGTCATCACAAGAATTCAACTCACATCTCAAGTGACGAAATTAGAAGCTACACCACTCACAACCATATTGTGAGTCATGGTAAGTATGATCAAGAAAGGTGAGATAGTCTTGCTCATAGACTTTAAAATTGATGAGTAGTTATCTTTTAAATTCTTGTATCTCACAACATGTTTACTTTCAACAATTCATGCATTCACTCCATTTAGTTTATAATGTTTTCTCATCCATTGCATGATTAGTTCCTTGCATATAATCCATGTTGCCTACATCTTTATATATATATATATATATATAAAAATAATAATTCTTACCATGATCATGCTCTTTCATCTCCACTTGAGTAAAATCTCTATAGTGCTTTCATGCTACCTTTGTTTGCTAAAGTATGTTTTGGTTTGGAAGTACTAGCTATACTTCTAGAGGCTTTTAAATTAAGCGTGGTGCTTAGGTTAAATAGCCTTCCTTAATCCAATTAGACATGGAGTCTAGTTTGGTTATTGAACTAAAATTGTGCTTTAGTGGATATTGGTTATTTTGTCAGACTAACCCCTGCAGAAAATTCACAAATCCAATTTGGGTAAGTCAAGAGAAGAACTCACACGAGAGGTGAAGCAAGGCATATGATGCACTCCAACAACTTCGCACAAAAGACACAACTCATTCATCGTCCAAGGAAGAATTGTAAGTATCAAATATCATTCACATTGTCTTTTGCTACATGTTACCCTTGTCTTGAACCATGTTAAAGTGCCATAAAAAAGTTGTTAGAAAACATGATAAATAAATCCTATGCTAAAGTGACTCGAAAACCATCTCTTTGTTATTATAGAAGAAATTCAAATAGATAGTGGATAATAGCCCATAGTTTGAATT
Organism: Saccharum spontaneum; assembly: GCA_022457205.1. Lineage (NCBI taxonomy): Eukaryota > Viridiplantae > Streptophyta > Magnoliopsida > Poales > Poaceae > Saccharum > Saccharum spontaneum. The sequence continues at coordinate 41,913,598 of CM039595.1, read as the reverse complement.
GTTGCAATCCTTCGGGTATGTGTCCACTAACATTTTGTAGGAAAGAATCTACGATGTGTCTGTTCATGGTTTGTCATGAACCTGCCAAATCACCACTTCAGTGATTGAACAAAGAAGGGGACAAGAGTGCCACAAGAAGGATCAATATTTTGAACTCACTCAAAAGAAGTGGATGAACAAGGCGACAAGCTATGAGCAACCTTGAAGACATCATAGCATTGAGCTCAAAACTCGAGCTAGGATGCCGATGAGGAGCAGGGCGCAACTGACCTCATTTTAGCCAACCAAAGACCTGCTCTCATTGTTCTTGAAGACACCATCTTACACGTCGGCGGCGAGGACAAGGATGACATGATAGCATGCATCCTTGTGTCAACCAATCACCAATCAAGGGTTGACTACTGACCAAGCCTTGAAAGACCATGACTATGATTGCAAGATGATGTCCCTAAGCCATTGGAGATAAAGCCTGTAAGCATATGTTAATGAAGTCCTTCCTTGATCATCAAGACAGATGACGTATCATTAACTGAACAACTCTTCGCCATGCCACCAGAAGACTCAATAAAAAAATCAAGAGTGGTTGATGAAGAAGATCATGCAACCGTCTGTATCCTCATCCCCTGGATTGGACAATCCAAAGAAAAGCATAATGCAAAGGAGAGATCTTTGCTCAACGGACCTAGAATCAAGAGCCCTCTCCGACAGATTGAAGAACAAAGGACAAAGTGTCTAAGGACATGGAGTTATAACACACTTTGAGGGATAATTCAACACTCACACTTGGCTTCAAGTGACGAGCAACAGCAAGGCTCAAGCTTGGGGGAAAAAGGCCACCGACTCCTCTAATGATGATCCAGCAATGCTCTTCCTCTTCTCAAGCCCCGTCGCTCTGGCACGCTGGTTTGCAATCCCTCCACTCAAAATTACTTTCTCTCTATAAATGTTTCTATAGATGTCATATATGCAAATCAAACTTAAGACAAACTAAAATCAATCCTTAAGAGAAGAAGTAATGGTGAGTAAATGTTCTATGCTAAGTAAAATGTTCAAATCAACTTTTCTGTAGCATAGAATATGACCTTTAGGTCTATGACCTTGTTATTCCTTCGGGTATGTGTTGTCCACTAATACTATGTAGAGAAGAAACAATGAGTGGAGCCAAAGGTCTGGACATAAAATAATAGAAAAGAGGGAGGGGAAAGAAGGAGTGCAAATCTAGAAGACAAGATGCTCATGAACAAGTCAAGGAGAGAGGTGCACCGAGTGAGGCAAAATCCAAGAAGAAGGAAAGGACCACTAGAAGCATCTACTCTTCATCACAGGGTGCTCTAGTTATAAAGGTAACATCCTAAGGTAAGTGGTCATTATTTATAAAGCTTTACCATGACTCTGGTATGCACCTAAAGAAAAGAATAAACATGTTCGAGTTACAACTTGCTTGATTCAATCTGACTAAACATGTCTTGTTTCTTAAGCTTGTTCATAACATCACTATCTTGATTTCATAGACATAATTAAATGAGCTAAATGTTGCATCTTTGGAAGATGATTGTCTTAATACTGAAAATGTTTGATACATAAATGTAAAGTTGACAATTCTTCCATTGGTTAAGCAATTCCACTCTTTTTGACAAAAGTATTTAAATGCTACATTCATGCTCGTCCTTCTAATCTTGACACCCATAAAATGAACAACACACATCAATCTCATCATGTTCAATGTGCCTAAGGTTAAAGAAGAATAAATAGGGTATGGTTCTGTTGGTGTCTTTCCACCAACAGGACCTATGCACTTGATCTCTACCTTGTCTTTGCAAGCAGGACACACTTCAAGAAAAAATGAAGGGGAATTAGTTGATTTCCCAAACCCTACAAGTAAGAGTCTAACCCGCAACATGCACACTGAAAGAGATGTTGCCAGCTTCCACAATTAAAGTTTCAGTTCAAACTATTGGAAAAAAACATGGGTGGCACCTTCCTCAGAGTTACCATCTCAAGAGGTGCAGTTATCAAGGTCTCTACCTTTGGGATCAGATGGTGCACCTAAGGAGTGAACATGATGAGAAGTCCTATTTAGAGGACCTAAGTCACTGAACCCTCACCAGGGAGAATTTGAAGGATCAAGGAAAGCAAACAGACAGAAAGACAATCTGTCCCCTGTCGGAGTGTTGTTTCAACAATTATCATCATGAGCACTCTAATAAGGGAAGTACAACTTCACTGTCTACCAGCTTCATCAAGCAAGACTATGTCAACATCCAGCTTGGGGGAGAGCATCCCCATGTATCCAGCTAAGTGTTTTCTTACCTACCTATTTACTTATTTTTTCTTTGATATATGAAATAAAAAAATGCATAACCTATAGAAACCCAAATAAATGCTTTCTTATACATATATATGTTTTCTATATGATCTTTAAGTTTGCTAAATAAATATAGGAGAGTGTGCAAAGTTTTACCTTGCTAAAGTGAACCCCTAGAATAATCTCTTGCATGGAAATGATGAATAGTTGATCTACCATAATTCCTTTCAAGTACCTAGTTTTCAACCTTGAACTCTCTCAAGTTTTGAACACAACTATTTTGATCTAAGATTTGCTCTGAACCTGAAACTTGTGGGTAGCAAATGCTTGATCTAAGTCTAGGTAGTTGGCAGATATGATATGAGAAGGTCTGAGCTGCTGTTTATCTTGTTCCTAGAGATACTAGAGTTCTAGAGATTTTATCTTTTGAAAAACATAAAAAATATTGCATGATGAGTTCCTGTATGACGAGAGCTTGAATTCCTACCATAACCATATGTACATGCTTGTAGACTAGGAAAACTTCCACTTATATTTACTGCTTGTGAGCATTGAGTATGGTCAAGCTGTGCCGACCCTTAGGGATTGGTCATGCGGTTAAAATCAAGATCACACACAATCCACCCATATATGCTACTTCTACCCTAGAAGTACGCATCCACATACTTTCCATTTAGACATATCCCAAAATTGTTCTACTCCAACACTGGGAGTGAGCATAAAATAAAATTCCCTTCATCCATTGCTAGCCCCTTTTGTTATGCAATAAAGCTCCAAGTATCCCTTTTGCTACTACCTCTATGCATATATTCAAAAAAGAGGTTTGGGTGCTCTGAAAAAAAGAGAGAGAAAAAATAATAATAAAATAAAAGAAAGAGGACAAATGTCTCAACATAAGAAGATTTTTGAGCCATCCAACTTGTCCCCAAAATTCATCAAAGTTCAAGAGAGGTATGTATTTCTTCAAAGGAGCAAAAGTAGAATTAGGTATTCACCATCCCTTTACCCCTTCATTTTTACACACCATCATCACCATTTTCCACTATCACCATATATCCACTCAAACCATATACTTAGGACCACACACATGCACATCTTGATTTGACTGTATGGCTGGACTCATTCCTCTAGATCCATGGTTTGAGTGTGCAATAAATGTTTTCAAGTATGTATTAGCTGTCTCCCCACCTATGAGCTCCACATAAGCCTATTAGTTGTTGGGTGAGAGAGAGAAGGCACAATGTTACTCTGCCTTATGCCAAAAATACCATATATCTTGAGATGAGAGAAGGCATACACCATAAATGCCTTGGTGAGGATCCACAAATACCACAAATGAGAGACTTGAGAGGGTCATACAAAGGAAACTCTGAGTTTTATTTGAAAATCT
>CM039595.1:41837177-41909803 GCA_022457205.1 Saccharum spontaneum | reverse complement strand
CTATTCACCTCAAGCTCTCGTTGTTCAGTAACTTGATCTTCATTGTAGTTCTCAACCCGAGGTGACCGGAATTCAATGTCTGCTGGGAGCATAGCCTCGGCGCCGTAAACCATGAAATATGGTGAGACACCAGTATTGCGACTAGGCTATGTCTGAAGTCCCCAGACCATGGCTGGTAACTCCTTAATCCACCGTCCAGGGCTTTGTCGTTCTCTCTGTACATCCTTTTCTTCAATGCATCTAGAATCATTCCATTAGCCCGCTCGACCTATCCATTAGCTCTGGGGTGTGCCACTGAGTCGTATTTCACTACAATGCTTCGTTCATCACAGAAGTCCCAAAACGTGTTCCCGGTAAACTGAGTCCCCAGGTCTGTAATGATGTTGTTGGGTATACCGAAGCGGTGGATGACCTGGTCGAGGAACTCGACTGCTTTTTCAGAAGATGCCTTGACCAAGGGCATGTACTCTATCCATTTGGAAAATTTATCAATCAGTACGAATACGAACTTGAAGTTACCTAGTGCTGGTTTGAAGGGTCCAATCATATCCAGGCCCCAGCACGCAAAGGGCCAGGAGGCTGGTATGGTCTAGATCTCATGGGCTGGCACGTGAATTCTTTTGGAGAAAAACTGACAATTGGTGTAGTGTCTAACAAGCTTCTCTGCATCAGCTACTGCGGATGGCCAGTAAATACCTGCACGGAACGCTTTACCGACCAGTGTCCAAGATGCGGCATGATTACCATAGGTGCCATAATAATTGATGAGGACATGGCCTCCACACATATGACCATGCTTGGAGAATTACATGGAGGCCAAGGAGATCAGCAAGGGCATCCAAATCGAGAAGAAGACCCAAAGCTTATCCAGTTCGAGTCACCAAGGTGGAGGCCCAAATCAAGTTCGAGTCCACCTCGGAATCCAGGACCAGTCTGCCTTGAATTGGTCACCCAGGATGCGTCCGGACTCCGTTTTCGATGATCCATATATGGATGGAAAGCTTATTTGATAAGAAAGCCAACCCAAGTGGTCCCACATCAAAAGCTGTTCGGAATCAATGGGTCACCGTCCAGAATCTGTCAGGGCGCTGTGTCGCCGTCTTTTGGGCCGTTTGGGCCTTGTAACGTGTTGGCACTCCCCAGGGACACGAATAGAGGCCTTTGGACGTCCCTTAGGCTATATAATCAGTAGTTGCCGCTTACATTAGGGTTGGGTTTTGCTTAGATTATTCTGTTGACAACAGTTTCACCGCCGCCGTTGGTTTGTGAGACCCCAACTTTGTGAGATTAATCATTCATCTGCAATTTGGTTGCATTCCTTTGTGTTCTTGCGTGTGTTCTCGATTCGCAGGCAAGGACTTAGCCTTCTTGGCGAGGTCGACCGTGCAACGCCGGTCGATAACCAGATGAAAGCCCAAGTTTGGTTTTGGTAATTAATGACACCAAGTTGCTAATGCCATGTGTTAAGTGTTTTAAGTTAGGCATAAGCAACACATGTGATGAAGGTGTACGTGGCAAGGAGTGGTGGCCACAAGATCACAAAGAAATGGTGCATGAACATGAAACGTCGATCATGGTGGAGATGCACATAATATGATGGATATGATGATCAAGTGGAAGAGAAGGATCTAAGAGCGCAAGACAAAGGTATAACCATAGGATTTTCCTTTTGCCGGTGCGATCGGACGCGTCCGGTCTCGACGGAGCTTACTGGACTGCGACCGGACGCTGGCACTGTCGCGTCCGGTCAAACGCTAGAGCGCATCCGGTCACGGCAACGGCTAGTTCTGACGCGCACTGTTCACGCTTGTCCTATAGTGACCGGACGCGTCCGGTCACCCTGACCGGAGCGTCCGGTCACCACGATTTCAACTGTGTCGTCCGGTAACGGCTAGCTGCGTACCCCTTCGCTATAAATAGAAGATGTTCGGGGTTTGAGGGTAACCTTTGCACATTTTGAGACCTAGAGACATCCTTTGAGCTAGAGAACAACCCTCCACTCATCTCTTTGCTTGGTTGCACATCTTGAGTGAGATTGAGTGAGATTCAAGTGCATTGCTTGAGAGTTGCATTCTAGAGGCACTTGATCTTCGAGTTGCTATGGATTTCTTGTTACTCTTCCGTGTTTGCCGACACTGTAGATGGCTTGGAGCAGCGGAGGTGATTGAGCTCGCAATTGGAGATTGTTGGAGCCATCACCAGGTGTTGTAAGGGGTTCTTGATCCTTTCCCGCGGGAGTTCACAATTTGGATACTCTAGTGGAGCTCGTGGCTTGGAGGATCCCCATCTTGTGTGCGGTTGTGCGGCGCCCGCCGAGGGCTCGACTCTTGATAGTCGATTAGCTCGCGAACCGACAAGTGGGTGCATCGCCACAACGAGGAGTAGCTTGCCGGGAAGCAAGTGAACCTCGGTAAAAATCTTGTGTCATCTCTTTGCCGAGGATTACTCTTGTGGTTGATCATTGTGATTGATTCTTCGAGTACATTACTTCTCTACATCGTTGGTATAAGAATCAAGTCACTTGCTCTTTACTTTCTTGTACTAGTTCTATTGTAGTTTGCTTAGTGTAGCTTTTATCACATAGGAGTAAGTAGCTTAGTGACTTAGCCTTGTTGGTGTGTATTAGAGATCATAGCCTTGCTTCACTAGAATTGTATAGGTGGCTTGCATAGTGTAGTTGAGCTAGTGTTTGAATTAGCTTAGCCATCTTTTATACTAACGTGGTTGTTTAGTGAAGCTTGTAGATTTTTAAATAGGCTATTCACCCCCCTCTAGCCATTTGGACCTTACACCAGAGGGGTCGTGGTGCTGCGATTGCGGGTTCAGAGCCGAGTTGTTCGGAAGCCGGATCGAATTGTGTCGTGACTCCACTAAATCGAGAGTTATCAGAACCTTTCGGAAGATCGGGAAAACTAGTTCACATCAATTGGTAATCAGAGCTTCAGGTATACCGTCAGGTTCAATTTTACCCTAGTTTAGTTTGATTTCGCCTTCGTCCTAGAGTCCATAGAAAAGCCAAAAAAATAGTGTTAGGTTTTTCCCCTATCCCAGAAACCACGTTTAGCCTTTTGCATAATTCTTTTCAGATTCCGTCGTGTTGAGTTTGTGTCCTGATCAAGGGCTTGTTGCTGGTTTAGATTGTGTTCTTTTCTAGTTTGTGTAGATCCCTCCACCCACCGCCATCCCGTATCACCATCAGTTTGCATCTTGTGTCCACTGAAACCCGGATTCGAGCAGCTTTCTTAAAACAGTCATAACTTTTGTATCCGAACTCGAAACAGGGCAAATTTTATATCTACGGAGAATGCCAGAAAATTTTAGATCCGTTTCATCCTAGCAAAGCTAGGTTCGTAAAAATTAGATTTGCGAAATTTGATCAGGAAAATAGAGTTTCTAGGCCCACAAGTTTTGATATGCTTTTTGGAGCACAATCCTAATTTTCTATAGGCCACATCTTTTATCCAATTGAGCTCAATTTTTTTGGTGTTTATTGTTGTGTGCTCTTTGCTGAGAAAAAAATATCAAAAGAGCAAAAGCAAGGAAAAAAATTTGGACCAAAATAAAGAAAAAAATAGCAAAAGAGAAGAGGAGATAAAAAAGGAGCACATAAGGAACACTCGATAGCTCTACTGTTTGTTGTGCCTTTTGCTTTGTCCGTATTTCCATTGCTATCCATCATACTTGTTTCTCTATTTTGTTATCACACATCTAGTATTTGGAACACGTTAGACCAGCAACGAGAGCAAGTATTTGGGACTATAATTCAGCATTACTTTCTGTTTTTGAATTGTGTTCCACTCACATATTTGGCCTGCTTGCCTTAACTCCACATACTTCTTCTGGACGGTATAAGTTTTGACCCCTGTAATCGCAGTGCTACGCCTTCCAGGTATCCTTGACCTTGCTGGTAAGAACCTTGTAAGAGCTTGAGAAGGGGTCTCCTTTTGCTGTGATCTTGAGAGGCACTACTCCACCTACTTAGTAGATTACTAGGGATAACTTTCACTATTTATTCCTGTTTGTGTCTACAATGACATGTTACAACACTCACTGATACGAGACATCAGTGATGCATGAGCCACGCACTATTGCTGATACACCTCCTTCCGCAGGTCGTTCTATTCTTTCTTCTCCACCTACTTATGATGGTATTGGTGCTGATGAGTACATTGAGTGGGAAAGTAAAATAGATAATATTTTTGCACACTGTCATATGTGTGAGCGGAGGAAGATTAAGAATGCATCTAGTGTTTTGAGACATTTAGCATCAATTTGGTGGGAGTCTTTAAGTTCTTCAGATAAACCTCATACATGGAACGATATGAAAATTCTTATGAGAGAAACTTTTGTTAATTCATCTCTTGTAATTAATTCATATGATGAGGAACATCAACTAGACCAATCTCCTATTATTCCTCCTGCTGTGCCTAACCTTTTGCAGGACAATGCACAAAAGAGCGGGGATGACATGACAGAAAATGAGGTGCTCCCAGTCTCATGTAAAAATTCAACACGTGATACTTCCGGTGACAGTGAGAGCAAATGTAATGCCAATGATGCTAATCTCACAGAAGATGAGAGTTCTCTTGATGTGCTGAATTTTTCCACCAATCATGTTATGATAGAGCAAATATTAGTGGAACCTTCACTTGATTTACCTTTGTCACAAGATGATTTGCTTGATGTTCCTTGTGATAAAGATGAATTGAATGATGATATTTATATTATTTCAATGTAACCATTAATGAATGAACATGCTATATGTATGTCAGAATCGAACACTGCTGCTGAAAATAGACATGTTATTCATAATGTTAGTAATGTTGATGAGTTGAAATTGATGTCTTCTTTAAATACTTTGGGATACATTGAATTTGATGTTCTTTGTAATCTTAATTATATAGAGGAGAAACTTTATGCATATGCTGATTTGCCATGGTTATCTAGACATACATATCATGTTTTTGGCAAATATAGCAACCAAGGACAATATATGGTACAACGAGTTTAAGTTTTCTATGCGTGATAGATTTGTTCCACCATCATATCATAGAGACCTCTGTAAGAAACTGATGCGCTTAGAACAGGGAGATAAAGCTGTGCAGGATTACTATGGTGACCTTCAGAAAGGATTGATGCGTTGTGGCATAGTGGAGGGGCCCGAGGATTCTATTGTTCGTTTTTATTCGGGTTTGAGGCATGAAATTCAGGACATAGTTGATTATAAGGAATTTAACACTGTCAACCAGTTGTTTCAGTTTGCTATGGTTGCAGAGAAGGAGTTGCAGGGGCGTGATTTGCAGGGCAAGAACAAGGTTGGTACCACATACACACCGTGATCTTCGAGGCTTCCCAAGACATCTTCCTATCAGGTGTACCCAACCACGAGCAAGGATAAGTCTGGAGTCAAATCGTCTTCTCCATGACCTTCCGGTTCAGGTAAAAATTATGTGCAGAAAATTTTCGAAGAGTGCATCCTCCGTCGCCTCAACAGGACGCACTCCTGGCATTTAGTGCCACCGCTGCCATGGATTTGGGCATATGCAGCGAGAGTGCCCTAGTCAGCGAGCATACATTGCTACAGACGATGGGTACATCAGCACCTCTGACATTGAAGATGATGAGGATCAAGAACAAGCTATTCAGGAGGACGGCGAAGTCTTTGGTAGCGATGACACGCCCGCCTACATGAACATCATTGTGCAGCGAGTGCTTAGCGCACAGGTACAACAACCTGAGAAGCTGCAATGCCACAATTTATTCCAGATTTTCTTCGTTGTCAACAATCGACGAGCACGTATCATCATTGATGGAAGTAGCAGCAATAACTTGGTGAGTACAGATTTGGTCAAGAAGCTTGGCTTGACCACACGACCACACCCCCATCCATACCATATTCAGTGGTTGAATGATTCAGGTAAAGCTAAGGTAACACAAACTTGCAGAGTCTCTTTTTCCATTGGTACCTATGTTGATTCTATTGATTGTGATGTAGTACCTATGGAAGCTTGTTCACTTTTATTGGGTCGTCCTTGGGAATTTGAAGTAAGACATACACTTTTGTGCATAAAGGAAAGTTACTTTGGTTCGTTTGACCCAAGCTGAAATTGTCAACATGATAAAGCACGAACTTCTAGTTTGCATGAGGTTAAATCTAAAAATCAGCAAGTAGCAAATTCTATTTACCCACCTAAACAGGAGAAGTTAGCACCTAATGTTCAGGCTCAGGGAATTAAATTGAAGGGTGCTGTTATGCTTGTTGGGAGTATGCCCTAGAGGTTATCATAGAGATGATTGTATTGCCTTGTATCCATGACATATAATGAGTCCATTGAATATCCATTAAAGACAACTTGTATCGATTAGCAATTATGTGAATTGTTTATGAAACTCTTTTACTTGTATGGTTATTCTAGAATGGTCCCTGATCGGAGTTCATGTTTGTAACAGAACCGCCCAATTATACGAGATTAAGTAAGAAAATCATCCAACGGACGGACAATTTACCAAACTTAAGCCCGTATAACCCGGTAGTCCGTGAAATCTCGACGGATTTCAAACCATTTCACATCACAGCCAAGATCGTAATAAGTTTAGCGATTACCGTCATAAGTTACATAGCAGTTTGCGGCACAAAATACATCGGAGTTTAATCATAGTTATTACAAACCAGTTTCGAATAAAGTAGCGGAAGCATTAGTTCAAAGCGCACACACACACACACGACTTTCCAAAATAAAGTGCCAGTTCGCGATCATCTCCCACAAAAGCATCAGGCGAGGAGTAGTGAGTGACCATTGCCCATGGTCCTAGGCTTCGCCCATCACAGGGTAGAGACAGTTGATACAATAACCATAGTACATCTGTCCATCTGCAACAGTGGGAACAAAGCCCTGAGTACGAGAAGGTACTCAGCTAGACTTACCCGACAGAACCAAAACAAAATGATTCCAAGGATCATGATAGGCTTTTTGGTGGGGTAGCTGACTCATTTGCAAGAAAAGCATTTTTAGCTTATCAAATCATTTACAAAAGCATGTCATCTTTTAATTCTTTATTCTCCTGTCAACTATGTTTGCACTTATGCTAAAGTAACCATATAATTAAGCAAGCAAGGATTACCATTGATAATTAACAATAGTTACCATGTCATTTCCTCATAACTATCCAAGTGTTTCATCAGTATTACTACGATGAAGTAACTCAAGTCAAGTGTTCACTATCCAGTGAACGATGGCGATTCGAATCGATTATTGACCAGCTGGTAATTTATTCCTCACACAAACCTCACTCACCCGCTAAAGTGAGGTATTGGTCACCGAGTCAACCATTCAGGTAAAGTCGCGAGCTTGCCAGGAACCACATGTACCCGGGGGCCGCCCGACTGCTCTTTGGCCTTATCATCGCGCCCCCGTTTCCTGCCACTACTGCTCCGGTACAGTGCGTTGCGGGCAATCCACTCGGCCCGAATAATCTCCCGGCTTCGCGGTCGAAAGGTACTTTATTCGGCCAGCTAAATGTGAGGCATGCGTTCAACATGACCCGAGGCCCGACATCGGACGGTCCTTAATCGACACAGACGGAAGACACTACAGTCCAGAACCCTGCAAGCTTCCGCCCGGTCTCACATTCATTTCCACACTTAGTTATTCTCACAAGACATTCTTTTACATAAAACCAGGTAATCCCCTATAGCTCGCGGATGACAGGCAATCACCCGACTTCTACCGGCCTAAGCAAGCTAAGCAATTATTAACCGTGGACACCAGGGTGACAAGGATCGGGTAAAAACAAGGTGAAACAAGGTATAATGCAGCAACGTTTGCAAACAACTCCTAAACTTAATGCATCAGATTAAGTAAAATTAATAAATAATTATTTGCAAACCGGGGGAGAAATGCTCCGGGGCTTGCCTCGCTCGAAGGTACTGGGACGATGGTCAGGGCACTCCGGAAGTTCTTCACCGGACTCCTCTTCTGCTTCTGCTGGCTCCGGCTCCGTCACTTCGAGCTGCTCCTCTGCGTCCTCGGGAACAACTGTCGGAACCACTTCCTGCGATCCTGTATGATGCAGAAATATGAGTGCAACATGCATAGATGCATTGCAGAGGTGACATGAGATGATGATGATGCGGAGTGCATGCGATGTAATGAATATGTTACGTTATCGGATTATGTGGAACTTATGACTCTTCTACAAGGTAGTCTACGTCATCCAAGAACATGTACTCGGAAACTACCACCACTATTTTCTACCATGCGAGAGTACTTGACAATCAAGATGCTTCAAAGATACACCAAAGTATATTTTTCTAACTAGCTTTGCATTAAGAATAAATAGAAACCCTAATTAGTCCTATGGTTGAACAGCAACACATATTTTAGTAGCTCAGAAAAATCTTATAAAATTACAGTGGATTACTAATATCAAGAATAGCTTGACACAAAAATTTTACTGCATTTGGATAACTAGAACTGCCTATACAAAAATAACAAACTAAGGCCTAAAATAGATATTTAAAATACTTTACATTATGAAAAGTATCAAACAACAGATTTAGGAATTTTTCTACTATCTATTCCCTAAACAAACACTATAGAAAAATTATCACTTGCATGTTTTATTCAAATTTATTTAAATAACAAAAATAACAAATATTGGTAATAGAAAGCATTTGAACTACACCTACATATTTTTATACAGAACACCCAAGATATAAAATTTCCCTAGAAAGTACATGACACAAAAAGATTAATAAATTTGGAATCATATTTTTCTGACTTTTCTAGGATTTATTAAGTATTTAACAAGAAAATAGCCATTTCACTAGTTAATTATAAACTCTACAGAAAAGTATCTCAAATTTGACATGCAATAATTTTATATCATAGATCTGGTCCCAAAGAGTCCATAGAAATTTATTTCATCAATTTTAGAGCTAACATGACCAAGAAAACATTTTCCAAAGTGTTTTTCATCAAAAATAATAAAAAGAGAAATGAAAACGGATTTATTTAAATGTCGCTGGGCCGGCCCGAGGAAAATGATCGGCCCACGGCGGTCGCGGCCCATCTTGCTCGCGCGGGGGAGGAGACCGAGCCGGCCTGCTCGGGCTCGGCCCGCAGGCACGGTCCAGCCCACCGAGCGAGGAGGGGGGGAGAGACCCGAGCGCGTCGCCGGCGTTCCCGATGTCGACGTCGCGGCGGCGGTCACGGCCAATCGGCCGGTTCCGGCCAGCCAACGACCCACCAAGACGCGCAATAGGGTCGCCAAGAAGTGGCCAATACGAGAAGACAGTGCGGGAGAGTAAAGAGGTGGCGGGTGAGGCGGTGGAGAAGCGCGGCTCGTCGGCACCGTTGCGGTGGCGCGGCGAGGCGAGGAGAAATTGAGCCCTACCGCGGGCAGCGAGGGAGCGGAGAGGCTTGTTCGGAGGAGGGAAGAACGGGGTGGAGCTCGGTGCAAGATGAATTTGAGGGTGGTGGCCTGACGACGTCGGAACGGGGAGGCGAAACCGGAGCTCGCGGCGGCGAGCCGTCCGCCCGCTCGGTGAGGAGAGGAGGGGTGGCTGGCGAGTGAGGGAGGGGAAGTGAGGGAGCGAGGAGGCTCGGGCAGTCGGTTTTGAGTGCGCTCGCGCTGGCGGGAGATCAGGGCGAGGGCGACGCGCGGCGAGCGGCGGCAGCGCATGGCCAACACGCGGCGAACGCGCCCTGCCGCGGCGGCCAGCGTCGCACGGGCGCGCGCGGGAGGAGGAAGGAGGCCGGGGTCGCGGGCCGGGCCGTCGGCGTCGCGCGGGCGCGCGCGCGGCCGGCTGGGCCGGGCGGCTTCGCGAGCGGGCCGGGAAGTGAGGCCGCGGCCTGCTAAGGCGAAAACTCGTTTTTCCAATTTTCAAAAATTAATTCAAATGGATTTCAAACTTCAAACTGCATTTTGAACAAGAAGAAGACATTTTATGGAGTTGGCCCAAAAATAAAAGTTGCTCAAAATTAAATTCTCTACAACTTTGATTAAGGGGCCAACTGAAAATTCTTGATAGATTTTGAATGGCAGAATAAAAGCTAAAATAAGGGAATATTTTTGAATGATTTTCATGAAAATTTTTTAACAAGTTTTGACAAAATTTGAGTCATCTAGTTGCTCCAGAATTTGAACTAGGGTTCCAAGTGATGTAGAATTTATAGTTGCAAGACCTTTGGTACAATGTGATTATCATATTAATATAATTCATCACATATATTATTTTCAAGCTTTTATTTTAACCAATTTATAAATTATCACACATGATTATAATGTTATGAATGCGGTGCAATATGATTGCTATGCAAAATGCAATGCGTAACACCGGAGTGTTACAGCCTTCCCCCCTTATAAAAATCTCATCCCGAGATTTGGGTTACGAACCATTTATTATAAAAATCTTCGTATGCATTCTTTAAGTATTCACCCGTTTCCCAAGATGCATCCCCTTCATCGTGATGACTCCATTGTATCTTATATGTTTTCACCACACTGTTTCGAGTAGCCCTTTCCTTGGTATCCAATACTCGAACTGGCTGCTCACGATACACCAGATCTGACTTCAGTTTTATGCCTCGAGGTTCAATCCTTTCCTCTGGAACGCGCAAACATTTCTTGAGGTGTGATACATGAAAAACTGGGAATATAGCACCCATTGACTCTGGTAACTCCAATTTGTAAGCCACAGGACCCTTCCGTTCCAGGATTTTGTAAGGTCCCACAAATCTGGCGGCCAGCTTTCTGCGCACACCAAACCGTTTCTTTTTCATTGGCGTAACTTTTAGATAAACATAGTCACCAACTTCGAACACAAGCGGTCTCCTTCTCTTATCTGCATAGCTTTTCTGACGTGACTGAGCTGCTCTCATATTCTGCTGGATGATATGAACTTTCCTTTCGGCTTCCTCTACGAAGTCAATACCATAATACCTTCTTTCGCCTGGCTCAATCCAGTTTAGCGGTGTTCTACACTTTCGGCCATACAGAGCCTCAAAAGGTGCCATCTTGATACTCTCTTGATAGCTGTTATTGTATGAGAACTCTGCTAATGGTAACCATGACTCCCATGAACCTCTGGAAGACAACACACAAGCTCTTAACATATCCTCTAGAACAGCATTAACTCTCTCAGTTTGACCATCTGTTTGAGGATGATAGGCAGTGCTACGAATCAGACTAGTCCCCAAACCTTTGTGCAAATGCTCCCAAAAGTGAGCAGTGAACTGTGACCCTCTGTCAGACACTATAGTCTTGGGTATGCCATGCAATCTCACAATCTCTGCAATATACTTCTCAGCATATTGAGGTGGTCTATATTCCGTTTTGACAGGCAAAAAGTGGGCTGTCTTAGTAAGACGATCCACAATTACCCAAATGGAATCGTGACCTTTTTGAGTAGTGGGTAGACCCGTGATAAAATCCATACTTATGTCATCCCACTTCCAACTTGGTACTGACAAAGGTTGTAACATTCCGGCAGGCTTCATGTGAATTGCTTTCACTCTACAACATGTGTCACATCTGGCTACATACGCTGCAATTTCCTTCTTCATCTTGGTCCACCAATAACGAGGTCTTAGTTCTTGATACATTTTACTGCTGCCAGGATGAATAGACAACTTAGAGAGATGAGCTTCATCCATAATTTTATTCTTAAGCTCTCTATCTTTTGGAATAACAAGACGGTTGTCGAACCACAGCACATCCTGCTCATCCACCCTGAAGTGTTTCGAGGGTTCTTCTTGAATCTTCTTTTTGATGTGGAATATCCCTTTGTCTGCTTTCTGACCTTCTCTAATCTTACTCTCTAAGGAACAACTGACCTGAATACTATGTAGCACGGCAGGGTGCATTAGATCGAAACCATCTTCCAGCAAGGGTTGCACATTCAGACAATGTGACTTTCTGCTTAAAGCATCAGCTACCACATTGGCTTTCCCAGGGTGATACTGTACATTCAAGTTGTAGTCTTTGATCAGCTCTAACCATCTCCGCTGTCTCATGTTCAATTCTGGTTGGGTGAAAATGTACTTGAGACTCTTATGATCGGTGAAAATGTTACACACATTACCCAGTAAATAGTGTCTCCAAATCTTTAAGGCATGCACTACAGCGGCAAGCTCAAGATCATGTGTCGGATAATTGATTTCATGTTTTCTCAACTGCCGGGAGGCATAAGCAATGACTCTTCCTTCTTGCATTAGCACACACCCTAATCCTGTTTTTGATGCGTCACAGAACACATCAAAAGGTTTCTCGATGTCGGCCTGTGCAAGAACTGGAGCAGTGGTCAACAGTTTCCGCAAGGTATGGAAAGCTGTCTCACACTCCTCTGTCCACACAAACTTGTGATCTTTCTGTAACAGACTTGTCATTGGCTTGGCAATCTTCGAGAAGTCTGGGATAAAACGGCGATAGTAACCCGCTAACCCTAGGAAACTCCTGACTTCTGACACTGTGGTTGGAGTCTTCCAATCCATAACCTCTTGCACTTTACTCGGATCTACAGAAACTCCATTCTCAGATAGGATATGACCGAGGAAAGGAACTTTCTTTAACCAAAATTCACATTTGCTGAACTTAGCATATAACTTATGATCTCTCAGCCTGGTCAAGACAATTCTCAGATGCTCTTCATGATCTTTCTCATTTTCAGAGTATACTAGAATGTCATCAATGAAGACAACTACAAACTTGTCCAACTCTGGCATGAAAACTGTATTCATCAGATACATAAAATATGCAGGAGCATTTGTTAGTCCAAATGACATAACAAGATACTCGTACAACCCGTATCTGGTAGAAAAGGCGGTTTTCGGAACATCTTGTGGTCTAATCTTTATCTGATGATACCTAGACCTTAAGTCTATCTTGGAGAACACTCTAGCCTTAGCTAACTTGATCAAACAGAACGTCAATATGAGGCAAGGGATATTTATTCTTGATGGTTACAGCATTAAGAGGTCGATAATCCACACACATCCTGAGAGTACCCTCTTTCTTTTTCTTTACGAACAAGGCAGGACATCCCCATTCAGACTTACTTGGGCGAATAAACCCCTTCTTTAATAACTCTTCCAACTGTTTCTTTAACTCAGCTAACTCATCCGGAGGCATCCGATAAGGTCTCCTCGAAATTGGAGCTGTCCCGGGGATCAACTCGATTCCAAACTCAACATCTCTATCTGGAGGAAGGCCAGACAACTCGTCTGGAAACACATCCGGGAACTCACACACCACTGGGATCTGATGGATAGGAGCAACTTCCATGGCACAGGTCACACTCACAAGATCTGTTCTTTTAGGCAATGGTACCTGGAAAGTACCCTCTGCCTGGGGATCTTTAAGGGTAAGCATCCTACTGCTTGTATCTATGACTGCTTCCCAGTCTTTCATCCAGTTCATTCCTATTATTATATCTAAAACTAGTCCAGGCATAACTACCAGGTTCACTCGAAACTTCCGACTACCTAACTCAAGGGTTGCCCCTCTAACCATCTTATTGGTTAACACATCAGCTCCTGCTGAACTTATGCGATAACCATAACTCAAATCTGTGCATAGTTGTTCATGCTTCCGTGCAAATGCTTGACTCATAAAAGAATGCGAGGATCCAGAATCAAAAAGAACAACTGCAGGGTGATGGTTCACAAGAAACTTACCAGCAGTTACAGGCTCTCCCTCAGGAACTTCATCAATGGTGGTGTGGTGCACACGAGCATTGTAAGTCTGTTGCTTCTTTTTAGGCGGATAAGGGCAGAACTTTGAAAAATGGCCTGGCTGACCACAGTTGTAGCAGGGCCCTTTCACTGTACCAGCAGACCCTATAGCTCCCTTGGAGTTGCTCTGTTCTGCAGCTGCGTTGGTCTTTGTTGGCGGCACTGCCATCTTGTATGGTTTCTGTGGCCCCTTGTAGTTCTGGGTTTTATGCTGCGGCGGCCTGAACCTCGCACTAGGTGCGGACGGACGATAAGATGAACGATTTGCAGTGACAACTCTGGACTGGGATGGTCCTGACTCAAACACTCTCTTGCGATTCTTGGATGCGGTGTAAGCGTTATTGTTCTTCTCTTGCTTCAAACAGTCACTGATAAAGTCGTTGAATCTGTTGCGGGTATTGGTACCCACATGCTTCATCATCTTCGGACTTAACCCTCTCTTGAAACTAGCAATCTTCTTTGCATCTGTGTCAACCATGTCTGGAGCATAGCGGCACAAGTTATTAAAGGCATGCAGATACTGTGTCACAGTCTTGGTACCCTGATTCAAGGCTAAGAACTCTCCAAGCTTCATCTCAACCAACCCTGGGGGAATATAAACTCCCTTAAAAGCTTCAGTGAAATCCCTCCAAGTAATCTGAGCATTGGGAGGAAAAGTGGCGCGGTGATGCTTCCACCACATTCCTGCTGGTCCTTGTAACTGATGGGCAGCATACTCTGTTTTCAGAACTTCTGTCAGCCTCAACACACGGAACTTATCTTCCATAGTGTTGATCCATTCTTCGGCATCAAGTGGCTCTGCTGCTTCCTTGAAAATAGGTGGCCTAGTATCCATGAAATCCTTGAAACTGCTGTACTGGTTCACTCCATGGCCACCACCTTGGTTATTTCCTCTTTGAACATTTTCCGCGATGGTACGCAGAAAGTCTTCCATATTCCTCTGTGACTGTTCAGTACTGCGTTGACTTCCAAGAAACTGTGTGAAGAACATCTCTGCGGTGAGCGGCGGAGGAGGGGGCAAATGTGGTTCTGGACGTGGTTCCTGGTGGTTGACATTGTTGGCACCACTTCCACCAGCTCCTGCACCATTGCCACCAGTCTCAGCGGCTTCATACGTAGCACGACGAGTGTTGGCCATCTGCATATTTCAGCAACAAGCACAATTGAGTGAAGTTGTAAAATTGTGTCCGAATGAACAATCATGCCATACTGAATTCATTGGAGAGAACAAGTCATACAAGAAAACAGAGGCGCAATAATTTCATTCCAATTAAACAACAGCACCAGTTAAGTTACTTCAAATGCAACATCGCGTTCCATACAACCACGTTGCCAGCATACACACACTGGACTTTTATGCGTTCGGGTATCGCATACACAACCAAACTCCAAAGATCGTCAGTCTCAAGGTCGAACAGGATACAACATGATACATGGGAACCAAAAGAAGGCCATCGCGTCAAGCCTAGCTACTAACGCAGGACACTATCCTACTCCTCGGGGCCATCGTCGATGTCGGAGGCGTCGCCATCGCTGCCTTCAGCAGCAGCGTCGTCGTCGATGTCCATCTGAGCGGCGTTTGGAGGAGCATACGGGCCCATCCCATTGTAGAGGGCATGGAACTCTTCATGCAAGTTGGCATTGTACTCTTCTAGCTCCTCGACCCTCTGCCTCAGAAGGTCCCTCTCGTTCCAGGCTTCATTCCTTTCTTGTACTAGCTGTTCCATCAGGCGGTCTGCATTTCTGTTGGCCTGAGTCAACCTCTGTACCTGCTGCATGGAACTCTCGCCTCTCTCGAGAGCTCGGTCCCGCTGCAAGCTCATGTCAGCCAACTGCTCCTGCAAGCTAGCTATGGCACGTGCTTGCTTCTTCTTCTGTTTTCTTGCTTCAAGCCGATCATCACCGCGTAGGCCAGTCAAGGTCCAATAGGTATTCTCCAGACCTTGATATGCTCTGATGGCTGCATACATGGCACTCATGGTGTGGTTGTCGCTAGCCCGTCCTTCACTGGGGCCTCTAACTAGGGCACTTCCTTGCGGCTGTACCCAAATGGCATCGCGAGGATCATCTCTCGGGAAGGTACCGGCCAAAGCTGCTGCTAACTCATTGGGAAATCTGCTCATGATGTCTCGGATGACGCGAAAAGCTGCGCCCTCTGCACCCTCGGATGGAGTGCGTCCTTCAAACTCCAAGTGCCAACCATCCCATTCTGGCGCATCACCAAGAGCAGGGACGGTGATCTCTACAACAGCAAGCCCATCTTCAGCTAACTGGCTCTCGCTCCAAGAGTAAACTGGCTCTTGTCCCTCCGGGTACCCCACATCATGAAGCACTCTCCAAAGCAAGGTGGGCATGCCAAACTCGCTTAGAAAAGTGTCCGTGTTGCGGTGCTCCCGCGGGGCTAGCTGACGACGGGGTGCTCTTCCGCCAGTGGACTTACGGGCAGTCTGCTTCGTGCGGGCCATCTGTAGCACAAGTTTTAAATACCCGGTGAGAACATATTTTAGTTGAGGTCACTTTTATCAAAATGGGAAAATCCTTTTATAAGGGGAGGAATGCATGTCATGAATGGAATGCACAGACAATATGATGCATGCACGAGTCTTACGTTCTCACAAACTTATGAAATAAAAACATCTAACGGTGAATTCGGTGGCATACAAACGATCTCTCATATACGTAACTAATTCGGTCTACACGATACGCTGTTATGTACCTGCAGAAAATTCATTTCAGCCCATCCCCCATGAATGCATGAAAGCAGTAAATCTACCCACACGCTTTACACGAATCCCCAGATGCGTGTACAACGGTAGTAACTACCCAAACACATCGTCCTATTGACGGCATCGCCTCAACGGACGGAACACCCACACATGCGACACTTTTATAAAAACATGTGTAAAACATGTAATTATCCAAGTATCATATAAGCACTTTTCCCTAGATCGGCGGTGTATCCGATCATGCTCTCACAGCTCACACTTACCGAAGCGTAGAGGTAACTGATCCATACATTACCACTCAATTAAGTGGCACTCATACAATAGCACGCCGTATGAGCAACGAAAAAGAAATATGTGCGGAACCCCAAGTTAGTACTTAAATAGCCACCTAGAGTCCTTAACTGGGCATACAGGATATGACCACTGGCACACTTTTTAGTTTCAAAATCACACTTTTTAAACAGGGTTTTGGTTTAAATACACTTATGAACAGTAATTACGCTAAACCATGCTCCGATGCCAGCTGTAACAGAACCGCCCAATTATACGAGATTAAGTAAGAAAATCATCCAACGGATGGACAATTTACCAAACTTAAGCCCGTATAACCCGGTAGTCCGTGAAATCTCGACGGATTTCAAACCATTTCACATCACAGCCAAGATCATAATAAGTTTAGCGATTACCGTCATAAGTTACATAGCAGTTTGCGGCACAAAATACATCGGAGTTTAATCATAGTTATTACAAACCAGTTTCGAATAAAGTAGCGGAAGCATTAGTTCAAAGCGCACACACACACACACGACTTTCCAAAATAAAGTGCCAGCTCGCGATCATCTCCCACAAAAGCATCAGGCGAGGAGTAGTGAGTGACCATTGCCCATGGTCCTAGGCTTCGCCCATCGCAGGGTAGAGACAGTTGATACAATAACCATAGTACATCTGTCCATCTGCAACAGTGGGAACAAAGCCCTGAGTACGAGAAGGTACTTGCTAGACTTACCCGACAGAACCAAAACAAAATGACTCCAAGGATCATGATAGGCTTTTTGGTGGGGTAGCTGACTCATTTGCAAGAAAAGCATTTTTAGCTTATCAAATCATTTACAAAAGCATGTCATCTTTTAATTCTTTATTCTCCTGTCAACTATGTTTGCACTTATGCTAAAGTAACCATATAATTAAGCAAGCAAGGATTACCATTGATAATTAACAATAGTTACCATGTCATTTCCTCATAACTATCCAAGTGTTTCATCAGTATTACTACGATGAAGTAACTCAAGTCAAGTGTTCACTATCCAGTGAACGATGGTGATTCGAATCGATTATTGACCAGCTGGTAATTTATTCCTCACACAAACCTCACTCACCCGCTAAAGTGAGGTATTGGTCACCGAGTCAACCATTCAGGTAAAGTCGCGAGCTTGCCACGAACCACATGTACCCGGGGGCCGCCCGACTGCTCTTTGGCCTTATCATCGCGCCCCCGTTTCCTGCCACTACTGCTCCGGTACAGTGCGTTGCGGGCAATCCACTCGGCCCGAATAATCTCCCGGCTTCGCGGTCGAAAGGTACTTTATTCGGCCAGCTAAATGTGAGGCATGCGTTCAACATGACCCGAGGCCCGACATCGGACGGTCCTTAATCGACACAGACGGAAGACACTACAGTCCAGAACCCTGCAAGCTTCCGCCCGGTCTCACATTCATTTCCACACTTAGTTATTCTCACAAGACATTCTTTTACATAAAACCAGGTAATCCCCTATAGCTCGCGGATGACAGGCAATCACCCGACTTCTACCGGCCTAAGCAAGCTAAGCAATTATTAACCGTGGACACCAGGGTGACAAGGATCGGGTAAAAACAAGGTGAAACAAGGTATAATGCAGCAACGTTTGCAAACAACTCCTAAACTTAATGCATCAGATTAAGTAAAATTAATAAATAATTATTTGCAAACCGGGGGAGAAATGCTCCGGGGCTTGCCTCGCTCGAAGGTACTGGGACGATGGTCAGGGCACTCCGGAAGTTCTTCACCGGACTCCTCTTCTGCTTCTGCTGGCTCCGGCTCCGTCACTTCGAGCTGCTCCTCTGCGTCCTCGGGAACAACTGTCGGAACCACTTCCTGCGATCCTGTATGATGCAGAAATATGAGTGCAACATGCATAGATGCATTGCAGAGGTGACATGAGATGATGATGATGCGGAGTGCATGCGATGTAATGAATATGTTACGTTATCGGATTATGTGGAACTTATGACTCTTCTACAAGGTAGTCTACGTCATCCAAGAACATGTACTCGGAAACTACCACCACTATTTTCTACCATGCGAGAGTACTTGACAATCAAGATGCTTCAAAGATACACCAAAGTATATTTTTCTAACTAGCTTTGCATTAAGAATAAATAGAAACCCTAATTAGTCCTATGGTTGAACAGCAACACATATTTTAGTAGCTCAGAAAAATCTTATAAAATTACAGTGGATTACTAATATCAAGAATAGCTTGACACAAAAATTTTACTGCATTTGGATAACTAGAACTGCCTATACAAAAATAACAAACTAAGGCCTAAAATAGATATTTAAAATACTTTACATTATGAAAAGTATCAAACAACAGATTTAGGAATTTTTCTACTATCTATTCCCTAAACAAACACTATAGAAAAATTATCACTTGCATGTTTTATTCAAATTTATTTAAATAACAAAAATAACAAATATTGGTAATAGAAAGCATTTGAACTACACCTACATATTTTTATACAGAACACCCAAGATATAAAATTTCCCTAGAAAGTACATGACACAAAAAGATTAATAAATTTGGAATCATATTTTTCTGACTTTTCTACGATTTATTAAGTATTTAACAAGAAAATAGCCATTTCACTAGTTAATTATAAACTCTACAGAAAAGTATCTCAAATTTGACATGCAATAATTTTATATCATAGATCTGGTCCCAAAGAGTCCATAGAAATTTATTTCATCAATTTTGGAGCTAACATGACCAAGAAAACATTTTCCAAAGTGTTTTTCATCAAAAATAATAAAAAGAGAAATGAAAACGGATTTATTTAAATGTCGCTGGGCCGGCCCGAGGAAAATGATCGGCCCACGGCGGTCGCGGCCCATCTCGCTCGCGCGGGGGAGGAGACCGAGCCGGCCTGCTCGGGCTCGGCCCGCAGGCACGGTCCAGCCCACCGAGCGAGGAGGGGGGGAGAGACCCGAGCGCGTCGCCGGCGTTCCCGACGTCGACGTCGCGGCGGCGGTCACGGCCAATCGGCCGGTTCCGGCCAGCCAACGACCCACCAAGACGCGCAATAGGGTCGCCAAGAAGTGGCCAATACGAGAAGACAGTGCGGGAGAGTAAAGAGGTGGCGGGTGAGGCGGTGGAGAAGCGCGGCTCGTCGGCACCGTTGCGGTGGCGCGGCGAGGCGAGGAGAAATTGAGCCCTACCGCGGGCAGCGAGGGAGCGGAGAGGCTTGTTCGGAGGAGGGAAGAACGGGGCGGAGCTCGGTGCAAGATGAATTTGAGGGTGGTGGCCTGACGACGTCGGAACGGGGAGGCGAAACCGGAGCTCGCGGCGGCGAGCCGTCCGCCCGCTCGGTGAGGAGAGGAGGGGTGGCTGGCGAGTGAGGGAGGGGAAGTGAGGGAGCGAGGAGGCTCGGGCAGTCGGTTTTGAGTGCGCTCGCGCTGGCGGGAGATCAGGGCGAGGGCGACGCGCGGCGAGCGGCGGCAGCGCATGGCCGACACGCGGCGAACGCGCCCTGCCGCGGCGGCCAGCGTCGCGCGGGCGCGCGCGGGAGGAAGGAGGCCGGGGTCGCGGGCCGGGCCGTCGGCGTCGCGCGGGCGCGCGCGCGGCCGGCTGGGCCGGGCGGCTTCGCGAGCGGGCCGGGAAGTGAGGCCGCGGCCTGCTAAGGCGAAAACTCGTTTTTCCAATTTTCAAAAATTAATTCAAATGGATTTCAAACTTCAAACTGCATTTTGAACAAGAAGAAGACATTTTATGGAGTTGGCCCAAAAATAAAAGTTGCTCAAAATTAAATTCTCTACAACTTTGATTAAGGGGCCAACTGAAAATTCTTGATAGATTTTGAATGGCAGAATAAAAGCTAAAATAAGGGAATATTTTTGAATGATTTTCGTGAAAATTTTTGAACAAGTTTTGACAAAATTTGAGTCATCTAGTTGCTCCAGAATTTGAACTAGGGTTCCAAGTGATGTAGAATTTATAGTTGCAAGACCTTTGGTACAATGTAATTATCATATTAATATAATTCATCACATATATTATTTTCAAGCTTTTATTTTAACCAATTTATAAATTATCACACATGATTATAATGTTATGAATGCGGTGCAATATGATTGCTATGCAAAATGCATTGCGTAACACCGGAGTGTTACAATGTTAGGACGCGCATGAATATTAGATCAGAACATTATTAGTTGATGACTATGTTTCACAAGTCATAGACATAAAGATGTTAAACTAATAATGTGGGCACATGTGTGACATGTAGGCTGGACTGACCCAACGTGCGATGTTGTTATTGTCTCGATTCACATCATGTACGTTATGTCCTTAGACCTGAGATTGTTGTATGTACTCAAGATGTGAAATGACCTACTTAGAGACTATCAAACGCTACTCCGTAACTGGGTAGTTATAAAGGTGGTCTTCGGGTTTGTCAAGAAACATGCTATGAGACATAGACAATCAAGATGGAATTTGCCCCTCTCTATGTGAGAGAGATATCAATGGAACACTCTAATGATTGGATCAACAAATGCATGGCCGTGCTTAGGTTAAGTGTTAACCTATGAGTTGGACCAAATATCGTGTGGCAAAAGGAATGACATGTATATGGTTTGTGGTGGTTCGTCTGGTATGATCTTTGTGTACACATAGGAGTTGACATGTCTTGCTAGAGACCACTATCAACTAATGGCCGAGTAGGAGTACTCGGGCCACGTCTATTTGTACATGAACCCATAGGGTCACACGCTTAAGGGGTTGGAAGCCCAATTCGGGTTGGACCCGAATTTGACTAGGCTTAGGGTTTTCTAATTGGGCCTCTAGTTTGGGGCTGATTAGAGGCGCCTATATAAGAGAGGGAAGGGGGCGCGGCCAGGGATCACGCCATTGAGCAGCCGCCGCCGTCACCCTCCCCACGCTCACGCCTACTGCTCCTCACGGACCTAGCAGTCCGGAGGCGCAACGCTTTCTCCCCATACGTGTGGGATACCTTGGAGGTGCTGCATCTGGAGCACAAGGACGAACCGCACGAGAGGGACGATCCACGAGCAGAGGGTGGACGTGACGGACGACCATGCAACTGCATGGCACTGCTACGACGCGTTTGACTACATCGAGCCGCTTCCGCTGCACCTGCGCGTCTAGTGGTAATTCCGTGATCTATAACTAGTAGTAGTTCCTGGTTTATGGGGTCGAAAAATTTTGTTTTCCGGCTAGCGTAGCATCCCCATATCCCTTCAGTGGTATCGGAGCCGTAGCTGCTTCGTTATAGGTTTGATTGTATGCATATGGAGATATGCACGGTTGTAGATGAGTCTCTGATCATGGTTCGTGATCTTGCTGCGTTGGTCTTGTAACGATCTACTCGTACCGGTCGGAATTCCGCCATCCGAGTTAAGTGATACATGTAAACCCAGCCATGGCGAGATGGAGATCAATCAGATTGATCAAATCGAACCTAGGTCAAGTGCCGAGCACATATGATGTGCGGCGGCGGTAGATTGGATCTACTGTCGGGTGTCGGGGTGTAGGAAAAGTGCTGTTCGGTAAAACAGCCATAACTTTTGCATACAACCTCGGATTGAGACGTATTTTATATGAAAATTGATCTACAGAAAATTTTGAAGAGAGAGAAAACAGCCAACGGTGGTGTCGCTGAATTTAGATTTGCGAAAAACGACCCAGAAAATGATGTTCAGGACGTTTTAAGTTTAGACGTCGGAATCGGTTAACTCTGTTTTACAGGAACTCATGACTGGTATAGCCCTTATGTGTATGTGATGCATGTATGTAATTAATTCATGGCTTGCATGTCATGAGTATGACAATATGGCTGGAGCCACATAGATATTGTCAACTTGATGTAATGGCCTGCGTGCCAAACTGTGATGATCCTATCCGCGAATGTGTAATATTACTTCATTGCCTTGCGTTAGTGATAGATAGTCTTGGTGGATTCATCACTGATGGACGGCGTACATGGATCATGGAGATGGAGATCATCATGATGTATAGATTGATGGAGATGGAGATCCCCAAAGTGACAATGGGCTATACCAAGTCATATATGTCATAATGCCGTTCTTATTATTATGTTCTACTTTCACGTGATAATGTTTTTGTCTACATACGTGATAGTGAAGTAGAACGATCCCTCAGCAATGTTTAAGTTATATGCTTCCCCAAACCTTGCACTGTCATGTGTCTTGTACAATCGGTGGTGGGTCTATGAAATTAGGGTGCCACTGGTTTTCCTTGACTAGGCAGGTTCGTATCAGATACTTAGTGCAGAAGGGTTGGTTACTTGAACAAGGTCATCCTAATGGTTAGGGACCTTGGAGCATAAGGAGTTGGGCACCACAGCATAGAGATGCTACCCAACAACAAGAGTCATATGTGATATGATTAGCAAAGAGTTGCTTACCGATCTACCATGTCTTCTAGCGGTGATGCTAAAGCTCACTAGTAGACTTGTTAGTTGTGGGTCTTGAATCACTAAGTTTTAATTGAGGGATATTGATTTTAGTGGGAGTAGATTCTATTAAGATTTTAATATGATTTACTCTATCTTGGATACTTTGTCTTAGTATTTTGCATTACTTTTGTTGTAGATAAATGGCGCCTAGCAATCAACCATTTACTTTGCATTCAATTCTTGAGAAAGATAAGTTGAATGGAACAAACTATGCGGATTGGATTCGCAACCTGAGAATTGTTCTTAGGGCTGAGAAAAAGGAAGAAATTCTAGACACCCCATTACCTGAAGAGCCTGCTGACAATGCACCTACTGCTGAGAAAAACGCTTATAAGAGAGCATGTGATGCTGATCTTGAAGTGAGTTGCCTTATGCTTGCTTGTATGGAACCAAATCTGTAGATGCAGTTCGACAACAACCATGCAGCGTACGATATGATCGTGGCGCTCAATGATATGTTCTAGACTCAAGCCAGGACTGAAAGGTTCAATGTCTCAAAGGCTTTTGCTGAAACAAAGCTAGCAGAGGGCGCAACAGTTGGGCCACATGTGATCAAAATGGTTGATTACACTCAGAGGTTGGAGAAGCTAGGCTTCCCAATTGGCCAAGAGTTGGCTACTGATTTCATTCTCGCGTCTCTTCCGCCCAGCTATGGAAACTTTGTTTCGAACTACCATATGCATGGGGCGGAGAAGGGCTTGAATGAATTGTGTGGCATGCTCAAAACAACAGAGGCTGACATCAAGAAAGGTGCTGGCACTAGCCATGTGATGGCGGTCCAAAACAAGCCTAACTTTAAGAAGAAGGGCAATGCTTGGAGGAAGCAAAAGGGCAAGGGCAAGGCCAAAGGTGAGACCTCTAAGCCAAACCCACCTGCGCCCAAGACTGGACCATCTGCTGATGAAGAGTCCTTTCATTGTAAGGGTAAAGGTCACTGGAAGAGGAACTGCAAGCTGTATTTGGAGTCCTTAAAGAATGATGGTGGTAAAGGTACTACCGTTGCTCATACACTTGTTGTTTACATTACGGACATTTTCCTCGCTAACTCTTATATTAATTCTTGGGTATTTGATACTGGATCGGTTGCTCATATTTGCAATACGATGTAGGGAATGATAAGAAGTAGAAGCGTGGGAAAAGGAGAAGTTGATCTCCGCGTGGGCAATAATGCAAGAGTTGCTGCGTTGAACGTCGGGATGATGCAACTCCACCTGCCGTCAGGATTTATTTTGGAATTGAATAATTGTTATTATGTTCCTAGTATAAGTCGAAACATTGTGTCACCTTCATGTTTGATGAAGGATGGTTATTCATTTGCGAGTAAAGACAATGGTTGTGTGATCTCTAAGAATGGCATGTTTGTGGCTTTTGCATCCATTGTGAATGTGATATTTATTTTAAATCTTGATGATGCACCTATCTATAATGTTAATGCTAAAAGGCCTCGGCTTAATGAGTTAAGTCCTACTTATATGTGGCATTGTCGTTTAGGTCATATAAGTGAGAATCGCATGAAGAGGCTCCATACTGATGGGCTTCTAACTTCGTTTGATTTTGAATCATACGAGACTTGTGAGGCTTGCTTAATGGGAAAGATGACCAAGGCGCCTTTCACAGGTTTTCTTGAGAGGGCGGCAGACTTGTTGGAACTTTTATATACTGATGTATGTGGACCAATGAGCACGATAGCTAGAGGCGGATTTCAATACTTCATTACCTTCACTGATGATTTTAGTAGATATGGCTATGTCTACTTAATGAAACATAAGTCTGAGACTTTTGAAAAGTTCAAAGAATTTCAGAATGAATTAGAGAATCAACGTGGCAAGAAAATTAAGGCCTTGCGATCTGATCGTGGAGGCGAATATTTGAGCCACGAGTTTAGCAATCATCTAAAGAGTTGCGAAATTGTTCCACAGCTTACGCCACCTGGAACACCTCAGAGAAACGGCGTGTCCGAGCGACGTAATCGGACTTTGTTGGACATGGTTTGGTCTATGATGAGCCAGTCAGACCTTCCTTTATTGTTTTGGGGATATGCTCTAGAAACAGCCGCTTTCACACTGAATAGGGTACCGTCTAAGTCCGTAGTTAAGACACCATATGAGATGTGGACTGGTAAGAGTCTCAGTTTGTCTTTTCTGAAAATTTAGGGCTGTGAAGTTTATGTCAAATGACTTATATCAGATAAACTAACACCCAAGTCGGACAAGTGCTTTTTCGTGGGATATCCGAAGGAAACTTTAGGGTATTATTTCTACAACCGATCAGAGGGCAAAGTGTTTGTTGCTCGAAACGGTGTTTTCTTAGAGAAAGAGTTTCTCAAAAGAGAGAAAAGTGGACAGAAGGTGTATCTTGAAGAAGTTCAGGATGAGCCCATAGGGAATGATTCCATGAGTGATGCTAATGTAGCAGAACATGTTAACATACCTATGGCAATAGAGACACCGCCACAACCACGAAGGTCAGCTAGAATCCGTGCATTACATGGCGATTTGTTATTGTTAGACGATGACGAACCTGTGACATACGCGGAAGCAATGATGGACCCAGATTCCGAGAAATGGCAAAGTGCTATGAGATTCGAGATAGATTCCATGAGTGAAAATCAAGTTTGGAACTTGGTTGATCCACCTAATGGGGTTAGACCCATAGAGAGCAAATGGATCTATAAAAAGAAAATGGATATGGATGGAAACGTTCATGTCTATAAAGCTCGACTTGTTGCAAAGGGTTTTCGGCAAGTTCAAGGAATTGACTACGACGAGACTTTCTCGCCGGTAGCGATGCTTAAATCTATCCGGATCATTCTAGCAATAGCTGCTTATTTCGATTATGAGATTTGGCAGATGGATGTTAAAACAGCCTTTCTAAATGGAAATTTAGAAGAGGACGCGTATATGATACAGCCTGAAGGTTTTGTTGATCCTAATAATGCTGGAAAAATATGCAAGCTTAAGAAATCTATTTATGGGTTAAAGCAAGCATCTCGGAGTTGGAATATTCGTTTTGATGATGCAGTCAAAGGGTTTGGCTTCTGTCAGAATGATGAAGAACCTTGTGTTTACAAGAAGGAAAGTGGGAGCGCTGTAATATTTCTAATCTTGTATGTGGATGACATACTATTGATAGGAAATGACATTCCTATGTTGCAATCTGTAAAGACTTCACTGATTAATACTTTTTCTATGAAGGATTTAGGAGAAGCAACATACATTTTGGGCATAAAATTCTATAGAGATAGATCAAAGAGGCTTATAGGTTTAAGCCAAGATACGTACATTGACAAGGTGTTGAAATGGTTCAACATGGACCAGTCCAAGAAAGGGTTCTTGCCTATGTCACATGGTATGCGCTTCAGCGAGAAACAGTGTCCTTCGACAGCTGAAGAGCGGGAGCGCATGAGTAAGGTTCCATATGCCTCGGCTATTGGTTCTATAATGTATGCCATGATATGTACTCGCCCAGATGTCTCATATGCTCTAAGTGTTGCGAGCAGGTACCAAGCTGATACAGGTGAGAGTCACTGGACACTTGCTAAAAACATCCTAGTACTTGAGAAGGACTAAAGATGTGTTCCTAGTCTATGGAGGTGAGGAGGAGCTCGTTGTAAATGGTTACACTGATGCTAGCTTCCAAACTGACACTGATGATTCACAATCTCAATCAGGTTTTCTGTTCACAATAAATGGTGGTTCTGTAAGTTGGAAAAGTTCCAAGCAGGAGATGGTGACCGATTCTACAGCAGAAGCCGAGTACATTGCAGCCTCTGGAGCTGCAAAGGAAGGTGTTTGGATGAGGAGGTTCCTCATTGAGCTTGGTGTGTTTTCTGATGCGTCTAGCCCATTGAATCTACATTGTGATAATAATGGGGCGATAGCGCAGGCTAAGGAGCCAAGGAATCACCAGAAGAACAAACATGTACTATAGAAATTTCATCTCATTCGAGAGTTTATTAGACGAGATGAGATCAAGATGTGCAAGATACACACGGATTCAAATGTTGCAGATCCTTTGACAAAGGCTCTTCCACAGCCTAAGCATGAGGCGCACATGAGAGCTATGGGTATTAGATATCTTCGAGATTAACTCTAGTGCAAGTGGGAGATTGTTGGGAGTATGCCCTAGAGGTTATCATAGAGATGATTGTATTGCCTTGTATCCATGACATATAATGAGTACATTGAATATCCATTAAAGACAACTTGTATCGATTAGCAATTATGTGAATTGTTTGTGAAACTCTTTTACTTGTATGGTTATTCTAGAATGGTCCCTGATCGGAGTTCATGTTAGGACGCACATGAATATTAGATCAGAACATTATTAGTTGATGACTATGTTTCACAAGTCATAGACATAAAGATGTTAAACTAATAATATGGGCACATGTGTGACATGTTGTTGATGCAAAAGTGAATCTGCAAACACAAAGGGCTAATACCCGAAATCGATATCCAAAGTGTGCCAGTCGATTTGACCTGTTAATCGACAAGGATGAAGATACGAGCACTTTGGTCCTGACAACAGCGATACGCCCGGAAGTCACGGCCAAGAGGTACTCACGCGGAACTCGAGGATCGACAAATATTGCACTTAGAGCAATGCAACTCGCCGAATCAATGAGAACTCGTAAAAAGGAAAAATATGCAAATTGACGAAGTCGCCGAAAAGTAGATGTAAATAAGAGTAAAAGCTGGTTTTTTTTGATGTATTGATTGATTCCCTATTACATTGCCCTTCACTCTATATTTATACCCTGATCTATAGAAACATAACCAAATACGACTAGGACACTAAATCCAAATCTAAAGAAAAGAACATGACTTTGACACAACTCAGACTCTACTAATCGTAAACAAGGAAATCAACTCCTATTTTATTCCATAGTCCGCTTTAATCACGATGGTATTCTTATCGACCTCCTTTTCACCGGCACAGCCCCTGTTCCATCGGCAGCAACCTTCGATCTCCTTCCATCAGTACATTCCTTGTTTCATCGGCTGCAGTCTTATACCTTCCTTCATCGGTACATTCCCTTATCTCATCGGCAACAGTCTCCAAACCCTCTTCCATCGGCATCGGCAATAACACCCTTAACCTCATCGGCAACATTCCAAATTAAATTCATACACTGTCACCGCTTAAAAACAAACTTATTCTCCTTGGCTATCAATTTACACGGCAATCTTTCCCTTGCTGATTAGCCTTTCCTGATCATCTTGACACGTGCTAAAAACGATGTCAACACATGCCCCCCAATTTCGGAGTATAAGATACTGATGCTCCGAAATTTACTCCAACTGATGCTTGTTATTGCCCATTCTCCAAGCATAACATGATTTGTTACTAGATTTAATCAAATCTAGTTCTAATCCATGCATCTCAATAAATATCGCACATTTTCCAACCTTCTTTACCTTAATTACGGTTAAGATACCAAAATAACAATCCATCAGCAAGATCTTACCGCAACGCATCATTTTTAGAACTGAAAAATCTTGTATCAAGATATCCTTCAAGTCATGATTACTTGCCGTCAAATCTTCTGCACCATCCCTTGATTGTCGTGCAAACAGTTACCATATCCAACTGAACCACCTCGATCCATCCGCATACGGCATAGAGATAAGTCAAGAATACCCCTACTCCAAATAACCTATAAATAGATTCCTCCGGGCTGTTCATCTTCTACCTTCAAACTCCACCCTTTGGCATTCTCACTCCGGCGGCAACCCTAACCAACGACCGCGCGTCTTCAACTCATCAGAACCAACATCATCTTCAAGTTCCCAGCTCGTGCCCTCATCCTCCTGAAGCAATGGCTGTTAACTTCGATGTCCCTGCGGTTTGTTCTTCCTCTCATTACTTTTACTTTAATCCTTTCGGTTTCTGTGCGAGTTCTTATAGTCGACATCTTTCTTTCTCTCTCATTTTCTTGGTCCTCCAAACTCAGGAACTTCGCAACACACTGGTGATTCCAACCCATCAACCTCCCCTCCATTGCTTAGGTCCGATGGGCGACCCAGATCCAACTGATTTGATTAATGCAGAGGCAAATCGTATTCCCTTCAAATCTCAAAATTTCTCTTTGAATCTGTGGAAGGACACGTTCCGTTCTTGGCCCAAACCCACCAAAGGGTGGAAAAACTGGTTTCTGAGGGTCAACAGATCAATGCAAGTGTTCTGGGCAGAACGGAAAATAGATCAGTGTATCAGGCTGTCCATTGCCGATATGCAAAAGAATGAATCCATGATGATAGCTGCTGCTCAGTTTTGGTCTGACACCACCAACACCTTCATGTTCGGTCATGGCCCATGTGCCCCTACTCTTGCCGATGTATACATGCTCACAGGCTTAGACATCTCAACTGTCGATGAAGGCCATATTTTTGGTAGAAAAGCTGAATACAGAGTAACTACACGCAACATCGGCGGCTGGACGGGATATATCCAGGAGTATCAAAAGACTGGCACCGTCAATCAAAGGGAACATGCCACATTCCTGAACATGTGGCTGGAAAAGTTCATTTTCTGCGGACGATCGGTAGAACCAACTAACGCTTTCCTCCCAGCAGCAGAACTCTTGGCCAACGGTGTCAGATTCCCACTTGGCCGATATCTCCTGAGCTCAACCTACCACCTTCTCCACCAAGTATCTCAGAAGCTTATACTTGGCGAACCCATCGGCAATCTGGGAGGCCCATGGTGGTTTGTTAATATGTGGTTAAACGCTCACATGCACAAGCGTTTACAGTGGGATCTCTTTGCTCAGGAATTCCCACGAGAGATTCCCGAAGAATACGTCCTTAGGGATGATGAATCAGCAACACGCCCCCCTCTCAACTTCGGTGAAGCAATCATCGTCCTTCCCGGAACAGAAGCCAATGAGGACCAAATCGGCAGATTTTTTCAATCTTTCTACCACGGCCTCCCTCGTGACCTCAGGGCTTGGGTGCCTTATATTGATGAGGATAACAAGTTCCCTCTCCTCTTCAATTTTGCCGATAGTGATCTGAACCAAGACAATGATCTCATGATGGCCATTATCACCCCCAGAGCAATCCCAGTCAACACATTTGGTAGCGGGAAAGCCTCCCACATTACTTACGAATTCTACAATCCATCGGTAGTATCTCGCCAGCTGGCCTTTGGGCAACTGCCCATCAAACTGTGCTATGCCGATGTGATTAAACCCAGAGAAATCATCACTGCTGGAACTGAATGGAGCAGGATAGTAAGACTTGCTCCCGATGCCGATATTTCAAATGTCGATCTCTCCGCCTGGTCACCAGCTTCTTTCATAACAGAGTCATATAAGCAATGGTGGCAGGAGTGGAAAGAACAGTTGTTTTCAACGTCTGTTCACACATATCGGCACCTGATCGACCCTGATTATGCAATCCCTGATAATGCAGTAAGTTCCTTTCAACTTTTGTCCCTTTCCTTCCTTTTATTATGTGTATCGGTAGCTAACCTTCCTTGAAACATGCTGATGATCCAGTTCCACCGATAAGCAAAAGCGGAAAACCCTTCAACCTCCATCCAGCCTATCCAATTTCAGCAATCGGTTACAACGCCCCCACCCTAGAAGCCTTGACCTTCCAAAGGACTCGCACCAAAATTGGCACTTCCAGACCAAGACTGGGAACATCCAGGGCTTCTCCAAAGGCTGCTGCTTCAAGCCTGATCAAAGCTTTTAAGGTAACAATCTTGCTTACTCTCTTTTCTGCCGATACACTTCATATTAACATACAACTATCAGGGTGTACAAGCTGCAGCTGGATCATCATCGGCAACTTTACCAAGCACCACAACTTCTACCCCTCCTTCAGAGGTATTCTCTTATTTTTACATTTTTCTCTATTAAATATCCAATCTTATACCCGTTTTTGCAGCAACAAATGGGCACATCGGTTAGCACACCAAGCATGCAGGCTCCCCAACCAACCGATGTTGATGCCCCCCAGCCAGTTGTTGTTGAAGCACAAACAAAGCGTAAAGCTTTGACCGATGCTGAGGCTCAACAGAAACGACAAAAACCTACACCAGCCCCTGTGTCTGCTCCAACACCCGTCGATCAGCCCTCTGAACAAACCACTCCTGCCCAAGATACATCATCGGCAATTATACCTCAAGGGCCGACTACTGATGTGGTCATAGAAGACATTCCATCGGCATCTTCTGCCGATCCTTCGCATGACCCTTTACAAGCTGCTCCCTCAAGCCAAGCTCAAGAAATCATCCTGAAGCAGGTAAACCAATCAATTACTTGGTTTATTATATCCCCAAATATCATAAACAGGATGTCTAATTCTCTTTATTTCATAGGAACAAGACTCTCCCGATAGCTTATTCTCTTTTGCTATCGATGTTTCTGATGATGACGGAGAAGAAGCGAGTTCCTCCCTGGCGTTGGGAACAATATCGTCAGACACCTATGGCAAGCTGGAAACCCTTCTAAATCTGCTACAGCAAGACACTACCCAATTGGTGATCGACTCGGATCCTGCGAGGTCTATCTTCAAAGCGATCCGCGGTCAAGTCCCCGCTAATATTGAAGAAATCATCTTTCCAGCAGTCCATCTAGAGAGCAGACAACTTCAATATCAAAGGGCCGTTCATCATATTGCTGATAGAGCAGCTCAGTCTCAACTTAAAGAAGAAATGCTACAGCTGAAGCAGACTGCCGACGAGAAGCACAAGAACATCAACAATTTGCAAGCCTCCAGTGCCGATATTAGACAGAAAATCTCAGATCTATCGGCAAAGAAAGCAGCCCTGCTAGCTGAACTGGAAAAGGTTGAGACAGCTCTGACTCAAGCTAAACAAGAAGAAGACCAGCTTCCCGACGCCATTAAAGCCCTTCAACAGGAACGAGATGCTCAAGCTCGCAAGGCCTTGGCCTTGAAAAAGAAAATCAAGCCTGTGGAAGGAAGTGCCGATGAAGATGCCAAAGAGTTAAAAGAAGCCGATGAAATTCGCCTGCGTGCGATATCAGCCATCCAGGCTTTGTTAAATTAGCGCATCGGCACAATTGATACTTTGTTTTAACTCCAGCCGATAGGATTGTTATCGGCAACTATACTCTTTATGCATCTATCCAGATACTAGGGTAATATTTCTTTAAATATTTTCCATTTAACGCTCTGGGAAATACAACTCCTTCGAGAGTTTCAAGAATATACGCATTACCAGGAACAGACTGATTTATCCGATATGGACCTTCCCAATTAGGAGACCATTTGCCAAACTTAGAACTTTTAGTCTCAATCGGTAAAATCAATTTCCAGACTAATTCACCATCGGTAAATTCCTTTACCTTCACTTTCTTGTCATACCACTTAGCTACCCTTTTCTTATTCTCCCCGATGTTAACCAAAACTTTTAACCGATGACCTGCTACATGTTCCAATTCATCTTTCATAAGAATATCATAATAATCGGCTGTCAGTTGATCCTGAAAGCGCATTTGCCTAGATCCAATCTTAATCTCCCAAGGTAAAACTGCATCGTGTCCATACACCAATTGATAAGGTGATACCTTGGTTGCACCATGACATGCCATCCGATATGACCACAAAGCTTCATTTAATATTGTATGCCACTTTTTAGGATATTCTTTGATCTTGCGCTTAATAAGTTTGATAATTCCCTTATTAGATGCTTCAGCCTGGCCATTAGCTTGGGCATAATATGGTGAAGAATTCAAAACTTTAATTCCCATACTTAAAGCAAACTCATCAAATTCACCTGATGTAAACATAGTGCCCTGATCGGTAGTGATGGTTTGAGGGATGCCAAATCGGTAAACAATATGCTCCTTCACAAAATCAACCATGTTAGCCGATGTCACCTTTTTCAAAGGTATTGCTTCAACCCACTTTGTGAAATAATCGGTAGCAACCAAAATAAACTTATGCCCTTTACTCGATGGTGGATAAATTTGACCGATGAGATCAATAGCCCAACCCCTAAACGGCCAAGGTTTGATTATGGGGTTCATAGCCGATGCGGGTGCTCTTTGAATATTACCGAATTTTTGACATTCCTGACATCCTTTAAAATATTTAAAACAATCCTCAAGAATAGTCGGCCAATAATATCCATTTCTTCTGATCATCCATTTCATCTTAAATGCTGACTGATGAGCCCCACATACTCCTTCATGAATTTCACTCATCAAGCTTTTTGATTCCTCTATGTTAACACACCTGAGTAAAACTCTATCTATGGTACGGTAATATAATTCATCATCGAGGAGTACATACTTCGTCGCTTGGAACCTCATGCGTCTTTCAACCTTTTTAGATGGATTCTTTAAATAATCAATGATTTCCTTTCTCCAGTCATCGGCATCAGCCACCGATGTCAATGCTTCTTGAACAGGTTGATATCCTGAAGCATGCTGAGCCAACCGGTTAGCCTCTTCATTATGCATCCGGAAAACATGCTCCAGATGAAAACTCCTAAACCCTTTTAACAATTCCAAACACTTTTCATGATATGAAATTAGAATTTCACTTCGGCATTCATAAACCCCAATCAGCTGATTTATAACTAGCATAGAATCACCAAAAACTTCAACAGCATTAGCCTGTACTTCTTTAAGCAATTCTAACCCTTTTATCAGAGCTTGGTACTCAGCTTGATTGTTTGTCGATGTGGCGACGATCGGCAATGAGAATTTATACTTCTTCCCCTGAGGGGAAATCAACACGATGCCGATGCCTGCCCCTTCACCACAAGTAGACCCATCAAAGAAAAGTGTCCATGGAGCAACTTCCAGAGAATCCACCGTGTTGCAATGTTGAGTAACAAAATCGGCCATAACTTGTCCTTTAACTGCCTTAGCCGATTCATAACGTAGGTCAAATTCTGATAACGCTAAAATCCATTTACCAATCCTACCATTTAATATCGGCATAGATAGCATATATTTGATCACATCATCTTTGCATACAACAGTACATTCAGCCGATAGTAAATAATGCCTCAACTTACTACAGGAAAAATATAGACATAAGCATAATTTCTCAATGGCCGAATACCTGGTTTCAGCATCTATTAACCGTCTGCTCAAATAATAGATAACACGCTCCTTTCCTTCAAATTCTTGAATAAGAGCTGAACCGATAACAGTATCTTCAGTTGATAAATATAATCTGAAAGGTTTTCCATGCTGGGGCGGAACTAACACTAGAGGATTTGTTAAATAACTCTTAATCTGATCTAAAGCCAATTGCTGTTCATCCCCCCATTTAAACTCCTGATTGGCTTTCAATTTCAATAATGGACTGAAAGCTTTGATCTTGCCTGACAGATTAGATATAAACCTTCTGATGAAATTAATCTTACCGATCAAGGATTGTAATTCAGTCTTATCGGTAGGAGCAACAACCTTGTTGATTGCCTCAATAGATTTTCTACTAATTTCAATGCCCCTCTGATGCACCATAAAACCCAAGAATTGTCCTGCCGATACACCAAATGCACATTTATTGGGATTCATCTTTAATCCATGTTTTCTTGTGCACTCCAGTATCTTCCGTAGATCGGTTAGATGCTTTGTGATGTCTCCAGACTTAATCACTATGTCATCAATGTAGATTTCTACCAATGTGCCGATATATTCATGGAAAATAAAGTTCATAGCTCTTTGATAAGTAGCACCAGCATTTTTCAAACCAAATGTCATAACTATCCACTCAAATAATCCCACATGACCTGGACACCTAAAAGCAGTCTTGGAGATATCTTCTTCAGCCATGAATATTTGGTTATAACCCGCATTTCCATCCATGAAACTAATAATCTGATGCCCTGCTGCAGCATCAATCAACAAATCAGCAATCGGCATTGGATAACCATCCATCGGTGTGGCCTTATTAAGATTCCTGAAATCAATACAAACACGGAGTTTTCCATTTTTCTTATATACAGGAACCACATTAGAAATCCACTCTGCATATCGACACTGCCGAATAAACTTTGCCTCAATTAACTTGGTTATTTCGGCCTTAATATCAGGGAGTATATTAGGATTGCATCGGCGAGCCGGCTGCTGATGTGGCCGAAATCCAGATTTAATAGGCAACCGATGTTCAACTATAGATCGGTCTAATCCAGGCATTTCAGTATAATCCCAAGCAAAACAATCTTTATATTCCTTTAACAAATCAACTAGTTGCTGTTTACACTTGGAATTTAAATTAGAGCTAATAAAAGTGGGCCTTGGCCTATCGCCTTCACCAATATCTACTTCTATTAAATCATCTGCCGATGTAAATCCTTGACCTAATTTTCCATCATCGGCAAATCTATCCATTAAAACTCTTCTTCAGAACCGACTGCTTGGATCGGTAGAATTTCATAATCGGCAATCTTGAGGAACTCCTTTTCCCAGGCTTCTCCCGATATGCACTTGGTTCGCTCATAAGTATCTGATTCTGCCGATGCAATGATATAAGAAGAGTCACCAGGAACAACTTCAATCTTATCTCCAACCCATTGTACCAGACATTGATGCATTGTAGAAGGAACACAACAATTAGCATGAATCCAATCCCTTCCCAAAAGTAGATTGTATGCACCCTTGCCATTAATAACAAAGAAAGTTGTCGGTAAAGTTTTACTGCCGATGGTCAACTCAACACATACTGCCCCTTTAGCTGGTGACACATTGCCTTCAAAATCCTTTAGCATCATATCGGTCTTAGTTAAGTCTTGATCTCCCTTACCAAGCTTCCGATACATCACATAAGGCATGATATTAATCGCAGCTCCTCCATCAATAGGTATCTTAGATACAGGCTGCCCATCAACTCTGCCTTTCACAAACAAAGCCTTGAGGTGTTGTCTCTCATCATCAGCAGGCTTCTCAAAAACAGCCATCATTGGATCTAACATTAATTGAGCTATCTGATCAGAGGAGACAGCCTCTTCTTCACTATCAGACAGAGCCAAAAATTCCATCGGCAATATAAACACCATATTGACATCTGCCAATGGACCTTTATTCTTGTGCCTTATCTGCCACTGCTGGTTACCAGATTTCTCATTGGAAGGACTTTCTTCTTGATATAAATCTTTTTGATGCTCTCGCTGCATTTTTCTCTTCTGTGTCTTTGTCAAACCTTCTGGACACCATTGAGGAAGCTTAGTTTTCCACACTGGCTGATAAGTCCTAGTTGTCTCCACGCGACGTATATTAGGATCCCTGTAAAATATTTCTTCATCAGGAACTCTTGCATTTGCCATCTCTTCGAGTTCCTCTTGGTTCCTTGGAAAATATGCAACGCGTTTACCAAGCCTTTCGTGCACACTGA
The DNA here is from genome assembly GCA_022457205.1 of Saccharum spontaneum. NCBI lineage: Eukaryota > Viridiplantae > Streptophyta > Magnoliopsida > Poales > Poaceae > Saccharum > Saccharum spontaneum. Next base: position 41,873,261 of record CM039595.1, on the reverse strand, counting down.
GTCTGCCCCCCAGCCGATCATGTACTGATGCTCTCCTACTGATCGGCTCATTAATGAGCAAACCTTGATTACCAAATTGAAACCTTCCTGCAGGATGATTAACTCCATAATAGCCATTGCACTCTGGACAATTTTCAACTGTAGGTAACTTAATACCTTCTTCCCAACAATGAATAAAAAACGGACAATTCTAATGATCCTTATGCCGATTCCACTCTTCTTGACGCCTTTCCTCTTGTTGTCGTCGATACCGGTCCCTTCGCTGACGCTAACCTTCCTGTTGTCTTCGATGAGTAATCACGATGCCAGATCGAGGAGGCCTTCCAGAACCACCACTTTCCGTCAATAGCCCCTTGCCTTTTGCATCATCGGTAGTTATCCGATGTTGGGGATCTACTGATGCATTCTTTTCAGCAGCTACCGATGTCAACACCTTAATTTTCCCTTAAGCATCCAACATATTTGTTGGAAAAGGATGTTGATCAATTTTCATTGGCTTTTGAATCTTGGAATTGCCAAATTTTATCCTGCCAGATTCAATAGCTAACTGCAATTGCTGTCTAAACACCTTGCACTCATTGGTACTGTGTGAAGTTGCATTGTGCCACTTGCAATACAGCATATGCTTTAACTCTTCTGCCGATGGGATCACATGATTGGGTGACAATTTAATCTGGCCCTCCTGAAGCAAAAGATCGAATATTTTATCGGCTTTGGTGACATCAAAAGTAAACTTTTCTGGCTCTTTGTGACCAAAGGGACAAGATATCGGCTTCTTATTCTTAACCCACTCTGCCAAACCGATAACTGGTTCATTATCTGAATCAGAATCTTCCGCCTCTTCAACAAATGAAACTTTCTTGTTCCAATTTCTCTTAGGTTCAAAAACCCTAGTGTCTTGATCAGAAATCCTTTGCACTAAATGACTTAGGCTTTCAAACTCCTGAGAAGCATATCTGTCTTTAAGGTGTGGTAATAATCCCTGAAAGGCTAAATCGGCAAGCTACCGATCATCCAATACCAGACTATAACATTTGTTCTTTACATCTCGTAGCCTTTGCACAAAACCTTCTACCGATTCATCATTGCGCTATTTCATCTTTACCAAATCGGTGAGCTTCTTTTCATGAATTCCAGCAAAGAAATACTTATGAAATTGCTTTTCCAGATCAGCCCAGGTGATAATAGAATTTGGCGGTAGTGAAATAAACCACGTAAATGCTGATCCGGATAGAGATGACGAGAACATACGAACTCTCAATTCATCTCTACAAGCTGCCTCTCCACATTGAATAATAAAACGATTAACATGCTCCATGGTTGATGTATCGTCTTGCCCAGAGAATTTAGTGAAATCTGGCACTTTGTAACGATTTGGGAGAGGAATTAAATCATATGCCGGAGGATACGGAGTCCGATAAGAATAAGTATTAACCTTGGGCTTGATCCCAAATTGATCCCTCATAATTTCTGCTATCTTATCGGCCCAAAAAACATCGACATCTTGCTGACGATATGGTTGAATCTCTGCTGGAGGTATCTATTGATACCCTTCTGCACACCTTTGTTGCCCACGATCTCCAGCAATTGGCATATTTGCTACTAACTGTGGTCCATTAACCTGCTGAAAAGGATTCATCGGCTGAGCTGCCGATGCTTGATTCTGAAAACCAGCATGCATGTGACCTTGATGAACTCCTGTGGCTTGCTGATTTGGCTGAACTGTATGTTGAGTAGGAAACTGCCTTGACCAATTATTAGTATTCATTGGCACAAAGTTTGCCGATGGCTGGTAGCTTGTTGGCATTGCTGGATAATTACATCCAACTTGAGGCATAACCTGGACTCCAGGTTGACTGATGATAGGAGCCTTCTGCTGCATCGGTAACAAATTTGCCGATGGACTTGAACTAGATGTTTGACCCAGAGACGTCTGAAAACCTCCCAGACTCGGTTGTGCAGTAGTTGTAATATATTGAGGCGCTTGGGCTATCGGCAAACCAGCCGATGGGATAGGAGTTTTTCCCGCTGCGTCAAACACTTGAGATAATCCGTGATTGAAAGTAGATGGCTCCGGAGGCATACCATATCCCCACCAATTAGCAGGAGTTTGATTACTCTGTGGTACAGGACCTGATAAAGCTGATGCTGATAGATCTGTACCAATCTGAACTCGTCCTGATAATGCTGAATCTGGACGCACCGGAGTAGATTGTACATTAGATAATCCTGCTGATACTGGAGGAGAAGAAATCTCTGTACCCGCAACGGCTGGAGGAGCCGATGGAGCAACAGCAGATGCTGCTTCCGGTTGATGATAAGCAGGCCCGACGTAATGAGGTGACGCTTGCCCTTCTTTGAAAGTTCGAATCACAGCATTATGAACAGTATTGGACAACACATTGGAGTGATTAATTAAAGCATGATTTACCGCAGAATTAACCATCTCTTGAAGTTTACCAGAATTACGATCAAAGGTAACCTGCCGAGGCAACGGCAAGTCCTGCTTCTGGATGACTTGTCCGCTTTTGTTCACGCTGAATGACTTCAAGCAAAGCTGTCTATATTCTTCAATAGCCCTCTCCATAGCCTGCTTCTGATCGTCCTTAAGATCTTCTTCTGTTACTGCGATGATATTCCCAGCATCGATCTCATGATTAGGCATCTTGACTAGATCTGTCCCACCGGGCGTGCCAAAAGATGTGTTGATGCAAAAGTGAATCTGCAAACACAAAGGGCTAATACCCAAAATCGATATCCAAAGCGTGCCAGTCGATTTGACCTGTTAATCGACAAGGATGAAGATACGAGCACTTTGGTCCTGACAACAGCGATACGCCCGGAAGTCACGGCCAAGAGGTACTCACGCGGAACTCGAGGATCGACAAAGATTGCACTTAGAGCAATGCAACTCGCCGAATCGATGAGAACTCGTAAAAAGGAAAAATATGCAAATTGACGAAGTCGCCGAAAAGTAGATGTAAATAAGAGTAAAAGCTGGTTTTTTTTGATGTATTGATTGATTCCCTATTACATTGCCCTTCACTCTATATTTATACCCTGATCTATAGAAACATAACCAAATACGACTAGGACACTAAATCCAAATCTAAAGAAAAGAACATGACTTTGACACAACTCAGACTCTACTAATCGTAAACAAGGAAATCAACTCCTATTTTATTCCATAGTCCGCTTTAATCACGATGGTATTCTTATCGACCTCCTTTTCACCGGCACAGCCCCTGTTCCATCGGCAGCAACCTTCGATCTCCTTCCATCAGTACATTCCTTGTTTCATCGGCTGCAGTCTTATACCTTCCTTCATCGGTACATTCCCTTATCTCATCGGCAACAGTCTCCAAACCCTCTTCCATCGGCATCGGCAATAACACCCTTAACCTCATCGGCAACATTCCAAATTAAATTCATACACTGTCACCGCTTAAAAACAAACTTATTCTCCTTGGCTATCAATTTACACGGCAATCTTTCCCTTGCTGATTAGCCTTTCCTGATCATCTTGACACGTGCTAAAAACGATGTCAACACATGTAGGCTGGACTGACCCAACGTGAGATGTTGTTATTGTCTCGATTCACATCATGTACATTATGTCCTTAGACCTAAGATTGTTGTATGTACTCAAGATGTGAAATGACCTACTTAGAGACTATCAAACGCTACTCCGTAACTGGGTAGTTATAAAGGTGGTCTTCGGGTTTGTCAAGAAACATGCTGTGAGACATAGACAATCAAGATGTACTTTTCCCCTCTCTATGTGAGAGAGATATCAATGGAACACTCTAATGATTGGTGTCGGTACCAATAGTATAGGGGTACCCACATTTAACGATAATAAAAACCAAAACAACTAAGCCGTGCCCAAGTTCGGCCAAACACCAGGTCCGCCTCGCACGAGGGTAGCTCGACGGAGTACCTCGACCGCGCTCCGGCTCTGACTCGTACGAGGCACCCTCGACGGGGGTGCCTCGACCGCGTCCCGCCCCGTACAGTAAAGTACCTCGACCGCATTCCGGCTCGCCCGAGGCTCGACCGCCTACCAGGAACACTTCGACTCGCGTGAGCCCGGGTCGAGCGTCTCGACCCCTCCTCTTTACCTACCCCAAGACAAAAGCCATAGCATTTAATGCGGTTACCTACTTCCACCTACCGACATGGCTGCAAGCAGGGTCGACGTGGGAACAATGCCAGTATCAGTCTTCACTATTTTACCGCCCATCCCGAGATGGGAGGTGAAAACCGTCACTGTACCCACCTTACCGCGCACTGTACGTCACTAGTTACCCTCGAGGGAGGATACGACAAAGTCCGTACACCACGATCCCAGGGATTCGGACTTATCCGTTCGGCCTCGACCCGGCCTCGACGCCCAGCGCGACTCAACAGGGAAGGGAGGACGGCATGGCGCGGCGTTCCGGGTCATTTCAGCGTCTCGTCCTCTACGTCACCACAGTGTCCAGGGATGGCCCCCCATCTCTAGCACACGTCGCTACAACCACCTCAACAGGGATCGACAAAACATCACCTCAAGCTCCCCTTCGTCTTGGCCCCCTTTCGTCCTATAAAAGGGCAGGCCAGGGCTCTACAAAGGGGACAGAAGACAACAGACGACTAGCCATATACAAGACAGAGATCAACATCTCAAGCAATCATCTTGTATTTCTTTTTCTCCTTTTGAGACCTGGGCTCACCACCCTCTCTCGCAAGCTTGTAACCCCTACACAAGCACCTCGGTGCAAGGAAATACAAATCTCACCCCCCCGCTGGACGTAGGGCCTTCTCTTGCCCGAACCAGGATAAACCCCCGTGTGCTCTCCTTGCATCACCATCCAGGAAAGGGACACGCAGCATTTACTCGTCGGTTTAGGACCCCCTCGGGACCGAACACCGACAGTTGGCGCGCCAGGTAGGGGATCGCTGCATGCCAACGTCGCTTTCCTGCCTCTTTTCCTGGATGGCTGACCCCGAACGCCCTATCCCGTTGGTCACGGTGATCTGGTTCGGGAGTTTGGAGTTCATGTCGCTTGGCTTTGGCTACGACATGGTCCTGCTCCCGCCAAGGCACCCTACCGACGAGGATTACGAGCTCTCCCAGCCCGGGGGAGCAATCCGCCGGTACCGTCGCTCCAGGCAGGCGCGAGCCGCCCGACGGTGGCGAGCCCGGTGCAACCATCGTCTCCACCTCACGGAGGGTGATGGGATTCCCCGTTCCGGCACCCCCCAGCCAGGCGCCGGCCCAGATTTCCTCATGGAAGGTCTGGGTAGGATGAGCCTGACCAGGGGTAACATGCCGACGGAGAATCCCGTCGCTCCCCTGCCCGGTGAGATGCCACTGCCCCGTGCATCCTTTCCGACGTGGGCAGCAACATCGCCATCACCATTCCCATTTGGGCTAGACTCGGCTGCCCGGACCTATGCTTCTCTCGTAAGCACTAACATGAGTGCCTACGAAGAGCTCCCCGGGCACCATCTACGCTCCACTCTGGACCTCGTGGCGTCCACACCGGCTTCTGATTGTCTGGACTCTACGGAGACACCAGAAACAGAACCCCGTGTGACCGCTTTCCAACGTTGCAACCCCAGTAACAATTTGCAACGGCCACACGTTCCCCCATCATACTATTACTTTGGCGCTCCTGACTCCGACTCGGCTGATGACACCTACGATCTGACCCGCGAGTGCTTCAACGTCGATGTTGAAAGCATGTCGGAATTGCAGGAAGAAGAGCCGGTCGAAGGAAGGCACACGCCCCCTCATGTCGAGCTCCATGCCGAGCGGGACGAGGCTCAATTCCTTGCGAATCAAGGAATGCAGCTCGAGCAAATCCGCGAGTTGCAGGAGAGGCTTGACGAGGAACAAGAGAACCTGCATCTACTTCAACAAACCCTCGAGCGTGAGCGTGCGGAACGCGCACTTGGCGAGAGAGCTCGCGAGAGAGCTCGCGACGTCAACCGTCGCATCGACGAGGACCGAGTGGCCGACCCCCCAGTTTTCGCTCAAGCCAGCCAGAACGTCGTCGCCGCCGCCATGCTCCTCCGCAACATGCCCGAGCCGTCAAACCCCGACGCCCGCCGGGCTCGAGATGAGATCCGAGAACTCCTCGAGACCGCTGCCCTGCAGCAGGCCGAGAGCTCTGCCTCGAGGCGACGCGAGCCCGCCTCGGAGCGGCTCACAGAGCCCTCCCGATAGGAGAGAGAGGCCTCGGTTCATCCCGAACCTGCCCGACGGATTCGGATGGCTCTCGCCCCTGAGCCCATCGCTCACGACCGTGGACCTCGAGACACCCGTGGCAACATCGTCGAGCGCCGCACATGCAAGCACGGTGACGGCGTGGCTCGAGGTTACCACGTTCACAGGGGCGGGCGTTACGACAGCTCGGAGGATCGCAGCCCTTCACCCGAGCCTCCAGGCCCTCGGGTCTTCAGTAAGGCTATCCGCGAAACCATACTCCCGGCGCGGTTTCGCCCTCCCACAACTCTCACCAAGTACAACGGCGAGACCAAACCTGAACTTTGGCTCACCGATTTCTGCTTGGCATGTCAGCTGGGTGGGGCCACCGATGACCGAGTCATCATCCGACAGCTCCCCCTGTTCCTCTCCGACACCGCTCGAGCCTGGCTCGAGGATCTCCCGCCCCAACAGATCCACGACTGGGACGATCTCGTGAGGGTGTTCGAGGGAAACTTCAAGGGAACTTACATGCGCCCCGGCAACTCGTGGGACCTCCGGAGTTGCAAGTAGAAACCGGGTGAATCCCTCCGGGATTACATCCGGCGCTTCTCCAGGCAACGTACCGAGCTCCCCAACGTCACCGACTCCGACGTAATTATGGCTTTCCTCTCTGGCACCACTTGCAAGGAGTTGGTCAGAGAGTTAGGCCGTCACACCCCACTCACTGCCAACGGATTGATGGACATCATCACCAACTTTGCCGCCGGCGAGGAGGCAGTTGGTGCCATCTTCGGCGGTGAGTAGGACAAAGGGAAGCAGAAGGCCGACGATCCCGTGAGCTCCACCCGGGGCTCCAAGAGGAACAACCGTAAGAAGAAGAAAGGCCAGCAGGGCAAGCTCGAGGCCCCAGCCGACGAGCTTGTCGCCGCTACCGAGCGCAAGAAGCCTCGAGGCCCCCCCGGCGGGGGCATCTTCGACAAAATGCTCAAAGAGCCGTGTCCCTACCACAAGGGACCCACTAACCATAACCTCGAAGATTGTCATATGCTCCGCAGGTACTTCGAGGGTGCAGGTGGCAAGAACACCGACAAGAAGGAAGACCCCAAGGGTGACGACAAGGATGAGGGATTCCCCGAGATCCATGACTGCTTCATGATCTACGGAGGACCCTCGACCCGGCTCTCGGCTCGCCAGCGTAAGCGAGAGCGGCGTGAGGTTTTCTTCGTATAAACGGCGGTTCCCCGTTTCCTCGACTGGTCTGCGGTGGCCATCACTTTCGACCGTGATGATCATCCTGACTACGTCCCCAATCCGGGGGTCTACCCCCTTGTTGTTGATCCCGTCATCGCCAACACACGCCTCACCAAAGTGCTCGTGGACGGCGGAAGCAGCCTCAACATCATTTACTCCCAGACCCTCGACCTTCTGGGGGTCGAGAGAGCGCGCCTCCAACCTAGCGTCGGGGGCTTTCACGGAGTCGTGCCAGGGAAATGGGCAGAACCCCTCGGACGGGTCGATCTGCCTATTTGTTTTGGCACACCGGCCAACTTTAGAAAGGAGACCCTCACCTTCGAAGTGGTCGGGTTCCGTGGAACATACCACGCTATCCTCGGGTGCCCGTGCTACGCCAAGTTCATGGCTGTGCCGAACTACACCTATCTCAAGCTCAAGATGCCAGGCCCAAACGGCATCATCACTGTGGGGCCCTCGTATGAACATGCCTACGAGTGCAACGTCGAGTGTGTCGAGCACGGCGAGGCTGTTTTGGAATCGGTGGCTTTGGCCGCAGACCTCGACGGTCTCACCAACGAGATTCCCGACCCAAAGCGCCACGCCGGCAGCTTCGAGCCCGCGGAAGACGTCAAGCTCGTGCCCCTCGACCCCGCTGATCCCAATGGGAAGGCGCTGAACATCAGCGCCACCCTCGATCCAAAATAGGAAGCCGTGCTCGTCGACTTTCTCCGCGCAAACATCGACATCTTTGCGTGGAGTCCCTCGGATATGCCGGGCATACCCAGGGTAGTCGCCGAGCACGCCTTGGAGATTCGGGCCAGGTCCAAACCGGTGAAGCAACGCCTGCGCCGCTTCGACGAGGAGAAGCGCAGGGTCATCGGCGAGGGGATCCACAAGCTACTAGAGGCCGGATTCATCAAGGAAGTTCATCATCCTGAGTGGCTAGCTAATCCTGTATTAGTTAAGAAAAAGAGTGGGAAGTGGAGGATGTGTGTAGACTATACTAGTTTGAATAAAGCATGTCCGAAAGTTCCCTTCCCTTTGCCACGCATCGATCAAATCGTTGATTCCACTGCGGGATGTGAAACTCTTTCATTCTTAGACGCCTACTCCGGTTACCATCAGATCAAAATGAAGGAGTCCGACCAGCTCGTGACTTCATTCATTACCCCATTCGGCATGTATTGCTATGTTACGATGCCCTTCGGTCTCCGGAACGCAGGGGCTACGTACCAGCGGTGCATGCAGCATGTTTTCGGGAAACACATCGGGTCGACCGTCGAGGCTTATGTCGACGACATCGTTGTCAAAACAAAACAAGCCGACGATCTGGTCAGCGACCTCGACGTTGCGTTTAAATGCCTCCGGGCAAAGAATATCAAGCTCAACCCAGAGAAATGCGTCTTTGGCGTTCCTCGAGGTATGCTTTTAGGGTTCATCGTGTCCAAACGCGGCATCGAGGCCAACCCCAAAAAAATCTCTGCCATAACTAAGATGGGCCCCATCCGAGATCTGAAGGGCGTACAGAGGGTCACGGGTTGCCTAGCAGCACTCAGCCGTTTCATTTCGCGCCTCGGCGAAAAAGCGTCTCTTGAAGAAATCGGAGCATTTTTCCTGGACCCTCGAGGCTGAGGAGGCTCTCACAAAACTCAAGGCCACACTCTCTAACTCACCAATCCTCGTCCCTCCGACCCCCGGGGAACCGCTCCTACTTTATGTCGCTGCGACGTCACAAGTCGTCAGTTCGGTCCTGGTTGTCGAACGGGCCGAGGAGGCGCATACCTTGCTTGTCCAGAGGCCGGTCTATTTCATTAGTGAGGTGCTCTCGGAAACTAAGGTTCGATACCCACAAATCCAGAAACTGCTATATGCCATCGTCCTGACACGGCGCAAGCTCCAACGCTACTTCGAGGGTCACCCGATTACTGTGGTTTCTTCTTTCCCCTTGGGAGAGATAGCCCAGAACCGGGAAGCCTCGGGTAGGATTGCCAAGTAGGCAGTCGAGCTCATGGGTGAGACCTTATCTTATGCGCCGCGCAAAGCTTTAAAGTCACAGGTATTAGCAGACTTCCTAGCAGAGTGGACCGACACCCAACTCCCCCCCGCACAGCTCCAGGCTGAGCTGTGGACCATGTACTTCGATGGGTCGTTGATGAAAACAGGAGCAGGCGCGGGTTTGCTCTTCATCTCACCCCTCGGGGTTCACATGCGCTACGTCGTCCGGCTTCATTTTCCTGCGTCAAACAACGTCGCCGAGTACGAGGCACTCATCACGGGGCTGAGAATCGCCATCGAGCTCGGGGTCCGACACCTTGACGTCCGAGGCGACTCCTAGCTCGTAATCGATCAGGTCATGAAGAGCTCGAGCTGCCGGGACCCCAAAATGGAAGCTTATTGCCAAGAGGTGCGGCGCCTCGAAGACAAGTTTCACGGCCTTGAGCTCAACCATATCGCACGCAGGTATAATGAGGCCACCGATGAATTGGCAAAAATCACGTCCAGTCGAACTACGGTTCCTCCAGACGTTTTCACAAAAGATCTCCAGCAGCCATCCGTCGACCTTGGACCAGACGGAGGGGTCGACGGGACGTCACTCGACCCCCCACCTGAGGCAGAAGCCCCCTCGACTGGGGCTGAGGCCATGCAGGTGGAAGGCTCGACCCCACCATCTGGCCTCGAGCCTGACTGGCGCGTCTCGTACCTCAACTACCTCATCTGAGGGGACCTCCCCTCGGATAAGACCGAGGCTCGACGGATCGCTCGCCGGGCTAAAACCTTTGTGATCATTGGCGACAGTAGGGAGCTGTACCACCGCAGCCCTACTGGCATCCTCCAACGCTGTATCACAAATGAGCAAGGCAGGGACCTGCTCAGCGACCTGCACTCGGGGGCTTGCGGTCACCACGCAGCGCCTCGAACCCTCGTCGGAAATGCCTTTCGACAAGGATTCTATTGGCCGACCGCGGTCTCCGACGCTGTCAAGCTAGTACGCTCCTGCAAGGGTTGTCAATACTATGCGAGACAAACCCACCTTCCGGCACATGCCCTGCAAACTATCCCTATCACACGGCCGTTTGCCGTTTGGGGGCTCGACCTGGTCGGACCCTTGAAAAGGACAACTGGCGGCTTCACCCACTTGCTCGTCGCAGTCGACAAATTCTCCAAGTGGATCGAGGCCCGCCCTATCACCAGCATTAGGTTCGAGCAAGCTGTGCTCTTCTTCACCGACATCATTCATCGCTTTGGGGTCCCTAACTGTATCATCACAGACAATGGCACCCAGTTCACTAGTAAAAAGTTTCTGGATTTCTACGACCGCCATCACATCCGCGTGCTCTGGTCAGCCATGGCTCATCCAAAAATAAACGGCCAAGTGGAACGTGCCAATGGTATGCTCCTACAAGGCCTGAAACCCAGAATCTTTGACAAGCTAAACAAACATGGCAAAAGATGGGCTGCCGAGCTGCCCTCGGTACTGTGGAGCTTAAGAACAACGCCGAGTCGAGCCACGGGGTTCACTCCGTTCTTCTTAGTCTACGGGTCTGAGGCAATGCTCCCGACCGATATAGAATATGGGTCCCCAAGGTTAAAGGCCTACAACGAAAGAAATAACGATGCCGCAAGAGAGGACGCCCTCGACCAGCTCGAGGAGGCCTGGGATGTAGCTCTGTTGCATTCTGCCAGGTACCAGCAGGGTCTCCGACGCTACCACGACAAACACGTCCGCAAGCGTGACCTCAACGTCGGCGATTTGGTGCTGCGGCGGAACCAGAACACCAAGGGACGGCACAAGCTCACGCCACCATGGGAAGGACCGTACATCATCGCAGAAGTGCTAAAACCGGGCACCTACAAGCTATCCAACGAGAAGGGCGAAATCTTCACCAACGCTTGGAACATTGAACAACTACGTCGCTTTTTCCTTAGAAAGCCTCGAGGCTCTGTAATCTCTTTTTCATCAATAAAGAATACAACAATGATCAGACTTTTGTTTCACAATGAGGAAGGATCGACTCTGCACTACCAGAATCGACCCTCCCTCGGGGGCTACAGGGGGGAACCCCCTAGTCCCCGAAAAAATTTGCGCTCTTTTTTAAATTTAAGAACCGCTTCTTAGATCAACGGCGCTGCAAGAGCGACCGTAAGGTTCGAAAGGGCCCTTGAGCCAAGAGTGTCACCTACGCCCCCGAGGCTACGGTACCTCCACTCATCCCTTACACCTTCTAGAGGTGCGACTTCACGCTAGGGAGATCTAAACAGGGGTTCCTAACTCTAAAAAAGAACACACTCCCTGTCCCTTAGATCAGGTTCTCACGCGATCTACAAGGCCGCAACATCACCCTGAAGCTCGAGGGCGGTTGAGTCGGGAGATCACCTACGCCCCCGAGGCTACGGTACCTCCACTCGCTACCTTACGCCAAAGGACGCAACTGCGTGCTAGGTAAATCATGCGAGAACATTATCAAAACGATAAAGGGAAGAAAACCTCGGATAAAACTGAAATAACCACGAACTGGTTTATGTTTCGAGGGCCTCCAAGGCCACCACGACTAAAATTCAAAATACTAACTTATTACATGGGCCTTTGCGCCCAGATCTGGCTCACAGGCCTTCATCGTCAGCAGGCGGGACCACCTCGGCTTCAAAAAGCGAGGCCAGACGACTCCCAGGCCCCTCCACGGCTTCAATCAGCTCCAGGTAGGCGGTCTCATTGTCCTCGTCCGTCCGATCCGGGTCTATGATGAAGCCATCGGCGACGAGCTCCATGTCGAACACAAACCCTGAACGGACGACGGCTAGCGCCCTCTTCACGCCGTGGTGGAGGCTGTCCCGTATCTTCTCCCGGGCAAGGCGGCCCAGCGCCGCCATCCGACGGATGAAGGAGTTCCCCGGAACGTCTTCCCCGATGTCGGCGTCGGGCTTGACCCCTAGACCGTCACACACAGTGGTGATCGCGCCCTCGAGCAGTTGGGTCCTCCGGGTCTCGGCTTCGAGGAGGCTCTGGAGGGAGTTGGCGGACGAGTGGGCCTCCCGATTCTCACTCTCCAGCTCTGAAACACGACAAAACAAATTAGTACCTAACACGAGGCCTTGACGTCATGGCTGTAACAGTCATACTTACCCTCGATATGGGTCTTCAAGCCCACAACCTCGTCACGGAGCCCCCCGCACGTCTGCTCGAGCCCCAGGAGGGCGCTGTCCTTGTCACGGAGGGTCACCTTCAGCGCCTCGATCTCCTGACGGGCGGTCTGGAGTGCCGCGTCCTTCTCTTGGACAGCCCCGTTCAGCGTCGTGATCTCGTCCTTCAGCGCGCTGAAACGGGCCGTGACCTGCCCGATTTGGACGTTGAGGAGGTCGCGTTGACGACTGACCTGTGAGACGTCCTCCTCGAGCTCCTTCACCCGTGCCGACAGGGGCTCGAGGTCCCTGCGAGCCTGGGCAGCCTCTTCCCGGGCCTTGTCCATCTCGGTGCGCATCACGGCTTCGGCCGCCCAAGCCTGTATCGCCTCCTCCTTCACCGTCGCGTAGGCGATACGTAGCTCAGCCATTTTGGCGTTCCGATCGGAAAGCCGTTTCTGGGCCTCCTTGACCAGGGCCCGTTGCTGAGACAGCACGGCCCACACGCCGCTCTCATCTCGGATGAAGAGCGACTTGCGATGGGAATACTCCTTCAGCTCCTGGTCACAACTCGAAGAAACCAAAAGGATAAAGAAACCGAGGGAAAAAGACACCAAGAGCCACGAAAAAAGCCGACGAATCGATCATACCTCGGTGGCATCCCGTATACTCCGTGAGACGGCGTCGGACGCCACATTGAGCACCCGATCGAGGTGCCGGCAGACACCCTCGAGGTACTCCCAGCGGTGCACCTCATCCCTGTCATTCAGGGTGAAGATGGGCTCGGCGTCGGGGTTCGCGGCGTCCCTAAACTGAAGGGACGGCCCCCCACCTCGGAATCTCTGCCTCCGCCCGCGCTATGGCCAACGCGGCGATGTCGGGCCATGACGACGACGACCCGACCGGGGCGTCTCCCAGTCCCGCCGAAGGGCCGGCCTCGCCCGCAGTTCCCGTGGCTCCAGCGGCCGTCGAGGCACCGGCCTGATCCGTGGCCTCACCCCCCTCGTCCCCCATCACTTGTTTCCCCTTGTCCATGGGGGTGTCGTCGAGGGTAAGGTCCACGGGCGCCCGCCCTTCTGAGGAAACCGGCCCCTCGGTCGCCGGCACCTCCGGAGCCGGCACCTCGACCGTCGACGCCTCCGGAGCCGGCGCCTCGACCGTCGGTGGCTCAGGTACCGGCGCCTCGACCGACGGCGCTCCCAAAGCCAGCGCCTCGACCTTCGGTGCCCCTTCTTCTGGGGCTTTGGTGGGGGGCTCGACGGCCTCGCCCTCCACCGCGCCCGCCGGTCGCGCCGGCAGGTCTGGCTGCGGCTGCGGCCCCCTCGCCGGTGCCGCCTCCTGCCCCGATGCCGACGCGACCTCCTCCATGGTCACGTCAGCACCTGCCCGCTCCGCGCCGCGAGCCGATGCTTCGCCCGTCACGTTCTCGACGGCAGCCTCGGCCGTCGGCAATGGCCTGGGCTCCGCCTCAACCGAACTGGGCGCCGCCGCCCTCACCGGTTCGGACCCCTCCGCGGCAGGATCCGGGCCAGTGACCCCCATAGCAGCTGCCGCCTCCTGCTGCTGTCGCAGGCGCCCCTTCGCGGCCTCGACCTCGCGAACCCAGGCCGCGTCCTGCTCCGCCGTCCGGTTGAGGACAGCAGCGCTCGCCCACAGCGACTTCACCGGGGTAGGCCCCATTAGCTCCGCCTTCCGCTTTAACCTGTCAAACAAGAAATAAGGTTAGCCCACGGATCCAAAGAAAGACATAATAACCAAGCAGAAACACTTACCCAGAAAATTGGCACCAAGGGCATCGACCCCGCGCGGTCTGAGCCTCTCGGGGCGCCCGACGGCGGCCGCGCGGCGGCCCCACCAGCAGACCGGGCGCTCTGTGGAGCCCTGGCCGGCGCGCTACCCCGCGCTTTCTGTGCTTCCGAGGCCAGCTGGCCTCGGGTTCTCACGCCTGCCGGCGGCGCCACCGATGACGACGCCGGCGCCACTGCCCCAGCCCCCGCCCGAGCTTGTGGGGCCTGGGGTGGTACAGGCATCCCCGTCGACCCCTCTTGCCGGGTCCGGGGTAAAGCGGGCCCCCCCCGTCGAGGGGCCCGCCTCTTTCTCCTTCTTCTCCTTCTCCTTTTCCTCTTCCTCCTCCTCGGTCTCCTCGACCACGACGACCGAGGAGGATGACCCCCCGATGGGCTCCAGCAGGGGGCGAATATCGGGGAGGTCCCCCAGTCCGGTCGCGGCCTCATACCGTGACAGGGCGTCGTCGTCCTCGCCGCTGCTGTCGTCGTCCTCCCCCGAGATCGTCTCGGAAGGCGACGGCGCCAGAGGAACCCCATCGATGGTTTGCTGGCGTCAGAGTTTCTTCAACGCCTCCGCCTCTTTGGCCTTGCGGATTGCCCGCTTCTTGGTCGTCTCCTTGGTCTCCTTCTTCTTGGAGGCATGCAGGCGTCGAGCCTCCCAGGCGGGCTGATCCTCTGGGATAGGCGGACGCGTCTCTCGCAGCGCCGACAAATCCTACACGCCGGCCTCGACCAAATTAGGGGAATCCAAAAACGAACAAAACTAGCAAACGTATCAACCCAAAGATACTTACCACAGGCTCGAACCCCTAGGTGGGCCTCATGGGGACCCAGTCGACCTCCTCCGCCTTGAAGGTCCCAACCATCCGGCGCGCTCGCCGGAGGACCTCCTCGAGGGTGAGGGACTCATGGGACATCCGGGTCCCCTCCAGAGATGCCTCCGGAGTCATCTGGTCGAGGCGCAGACGACGCCGGCACAGCGTCATCGCTCTGCGGCGATGGAAAGCCGTAGCCACCGCCGCTGCCGTCAAGCCCCGAAGGCGAAGCTGCTGCAGCGCCGCCAGCAGCGGGTCCAGGCGCGGCTTCTCAGCCTCCGGCACTCCATACGTCCAACGGTCCTCCCGAGCGGTCAGCACGCGGCCGGTGTACCTCGGCAACTGATTATCATCATTGCGGAGGTAAAACCAACCCTCGTGCCACCTGCTGTTCGAGGAGATGAGGCGAGCCGGGATATACAGATCTGCCCGGCTCGACCTCACCTGCAGGACACAGCTCCCTACTCGCGCCGCGGCCAGAACCCCCTTCTCCCCTGCCCTCCTGGCGAAGAGCTCCGCCTTGAAGAGGTGAAGCCACAGGTTCCACTATGGCTCCACTCCAAGGTAGGCCTCGCAGACCGCCGCGAAGATGGCGGTCTGCGCAATGGCGTTGGGGGCAAGATGGTGAAGCTCCACCCGGTAGTAGTGGCGCGCGCATGAAGGTATACGCCGGTACGCCAAACCCCCGCTCGTGGAAGCAGACGAAGCTCACCATGTACCCCTCCGGGGGCGCCGGCTCCCGATGGGCAGGAGGCGGCGCGATCCACTCCGGCCGTGACCGACTCGTCCTCGGCCGCAGCAGCCCGTCCTCGACCGAAGAGGCGGCCCAGTCGTCGGTGGGAAGGATCTGGCTCTTTCCTGCCATCGGTGCTGTCGGAAGGGGGGGTGGGCGAAGGAGATGCGATGGCGGCGGCGATGTGGGCAGAGGGCGCAAGAAGGCAAGAACTGTCTGGGGCTAAAGATGGCAAGAGCACAAGGAACCGGTGGGGGACTCGGACCCCCCGGTTTTTGCTTTTATATGCCCAGAGGAAGCCCAGCGGCCGCGCAAAAAGGTAGGAACAGTTTCCCGCATTAAAAGCGCTCACCTAACCGTCACCCACGTCTTACAGGAGCCAGGCACGTGGCCGTCCCCCACACCGTAACCGAACGCCACGTCACCCACTACCGCGCCGGTTTCGCCCTAAAAAGGCGCGCCTCACTAACGGGCAGGGCGAGATCCACGGACGGATATTCTAAGATGCCTTGTAAACGGGTCCCGAACCCATCATAAGTCTCGAGGGAACGGGAGCTGGCCCTCGACCCGGGTTCGACAGCCACCCTCGAGCAACAGAGTTAGGGACGACCAGGGGTGCGCCCGTACATGGCCAGGGCTCGAGCTGCGCTCTCGAGGCACCCCAAGACGTATTCGAGGCCAAAAGAGGAGGTCGACGTAGGAATCCCATCGAGGGAGGCATCGAGCCCTCGGATCCCGTCGAAGGGAACTGACATCCACACGACCACTCCTTGGCAATTCTTGAGAGCGCCCCCGGGCCACTAGTCGACTCCTAATGACTGGAGCACGGGCTCCCACTCGAATTCCCCCGCTAGCAGCTCACTAGAGATCGCCGGAACTCGCCCGAACGGGGTAGTACGGCGTTCCCCACCCCTCCTCTCCGCAGGAGGAGCGTGAGGGTCGCATAGCAATAAGACGGCTGGGACTCCGATCGACCTCGTGTGCACGAGGCTCGGGGGCTCGACCGCATCAAACTACTCCCCGATAAAACATGGAAAAGACCTCGGAGGAGTTTTCAACACTCCACCGAGGCCTCGGGGGCTACACCCGGCGGGTGCGCTTGCGCGCCCCCACCGGAGAAGTCAACAACGCAATGACTCCAGTTCATCAGCGAAAAAGCCTCTAGGAGAGTGATCGCACACTCACCAAAAGGCTCGGGGGCTACTGTCGGTACCAATAGTATAGGGGTACCCACATTTAACGATAATAAAAACCAAAACGACTAAGCCGCGCCCAAGTTCGGCCAAACACCAGGTCCGCCTCGCATGAGGGTAGCTCAACGGAGTACCTCGACCGCGCTCCGGCTCCGACTCGTACGAGGCACCCTCGACGGGGGCGCCTCGACCGCGTCCCGCCCCATACAGTAAAGTACCTCGACCGCATTCCGGCTCGCCCGAGGCTCGACCGCCTACCAGGAACACTCCGACTCGCGTGAGCCCAGGTCGAGCGTCTCGACCCCTCCTCTTTACCTACCCCAAGACAAAAGCCATAGCATTTAATGCGGTTACCTACTTCCACCTACCGACATGGCTGCAAGCAGGGTCGACGTGGGAACAATGCCAGTATCAGTCTTCACTGTTTTACCGCCCATCCCGAGATGGGAGGTGAAAACCGTCACTGTACCCACCTTACTGCACACTGTACGTCACTAGTTACCCTCGAGGGAGGATACGACAAAGTTCGTACACCACGATCCCAGGGATTCGGACTTATCCGTTCGGCCTCGACCCAGCCTCGACCCGGCCTCGACGCCCAGCGCGACTCAACAGGGAAGGGAGGACGGCATGGCGCGGTGTTCCGGGTCATTTCAGCGTCTCATCCTCTACGTCACCACAGTGTCCAGGGATGGCCCCCCATCTCTAGCACACGTCGCTACAACCACCTCAACAGGGATCGACAAAACATCACCTCAAGCTCCCCTTCGTCTTGGCCCCCTTTCGTCCTATAAAAGGGCAGGCCAGGGCTCTACAAAGGGGACAGAAGACAACAGACGACTAGCTATATACAAGACAGAGATCAACATCTCAAGCAATCATCTTGTATTTCTTTTTCTCCTTTTGAGACCTGGGCTCACCACCCTCTCTTGCAAGCTTGTAACCCCTACACAAGCACCTCGGTGCAAGGAAATACAAATCTCACCCCCCCCGCTGGACGTAGGGCCTTCTCTTGCCCGAACCAGGATAAACCCCCGTGTGCTCTCCTTGCATCACCATCCAGGAAAGGGACATGCAGCATTTACTCGTCGGTTTAGGACCCCCTCAGGACCGAACACCGATAATTGGATCAACAAATGCATGGTCGTGCTTAGGTTAAGTGTTAACCTATGAGTTGGACCAAATATCGTGTGGCAAAAGGAATGACATGTATATGGTTTGTGGTGGTTCGTCTGATATGATCTTTGTGTACACATAGGAGTTGACACGTCTTGCTAGAGACCGCTATCAACTAATGGCCGAGTAGGAGTACTCGGGCCACGTCTATTTGTACATAAACCCATAGGGTCGCACGCTTAAGGGGATGGAAGCCCAATTCGGGTTGGACCCGAATTTGACTAGGCTTAGGGTTTTCTAATTGGGCCTCTAGTTTGGGGCTGATTAGAGGCGCCTATATAAGAGAGGGAGGGGGCGCGGCCAGGGATCACGCCATTGAGCAGCCACCGCCGTCACCCTCACCACGCTCACGCCTACTGCTCCTCACGGACCTAGCAGTCCGGAGGCGCAACGCTTTCTCCCCGTATGTGTGGGATACCTTGGAGGTGCTGCATCTGGAGCACAAGGACGAACCGCACGAGAGGGACGATCCACGAGCGGAGGGTGGACGTGATGGACGACCACGCAACTGCACGGCACTGCTACGACGCGTTCGACTACATCGTGCCGCTTCCACTACACCTGCGCGTCTAGTGGTAATTATGTGATCTATAACTTGCAGTAGTTCCTGGTTTATGGGGTCGAAAAATTTTGTTTTCCGGCTAGCGTAGCATCCCCATATCCCTTCAATTAGCACCATCTCTAAACGGCCGTAACGAGCTTCCACTTGAGCCTCGTCACCTAGGAGTACCACCGGGTGCGTCCAAAATGATTTTTGAGCCAATGGTACGTTCAGCGCAAACCATGCACCTATCTTGTGGCAAGATCAGCACCATCTCCAAACGGACCATAACGAGCTTCCACTTGAGCCTCGTCACCTAGGAGTACCACCGGGTGCGTCCAAAACAATTTTCGAGCCTATGGTCCATTTAGCGCAAACCGTGCACCTATCTTGTGGCAAGATTAGCACCATCTCCAAATGGACCGTTACGAGCTTTCACTTGAGCCTCATCACCTAGGAGTACCACGGTGCGTCCAAAACAATTTTTCAGCCTATGGTACGTTCAGCGCAAACCGTGCACCTATCTTGCGGCAAGATTAGCACCATCTCAGCTAGGAGTTCCATTGGGATGTCCAAAATGATTTTTGAGCCTATGGTACGTTCAGCGCAAACCGTGCACCTATCTTGCATCAAGTTTAGCACCATCTCCAATCGGACCGTAACGAGCTTCCACTTGAGCATCGTCACCTAGGAGTACCATCGGGTGCGTCCAAAACGAGTTTTGAGCCCATGGTATGTGTGGCACAGACCGTGCAATTATCTTGCATCGACACTAAACCTGTCTCCAAACATACCTAAACAAGATTCCACATGTCCCCCGACACCTAGGAGTTCCATTGGGTGCGTCCAAAACAATTTCCTAGCCTATGGTAGGTTCGGCGCAAACCGTGCACCTATCTTGCGGCAAGATTAGCACCATCTCCAAACGGACCAAAACGAGCTTCCACTTGAGCCTCGTCACCTAGGAGTTCCATTGGGAGTGTCCAAAACGATTTTTGAGCCTATGGTATGTTTGGCGCAAACCGTGCACCTATGTTGCATCAAGTTTAGCACCGTCTCCAATCGACCGTAACGAGCTTCCACTTGAGCATCGTCACCTAGGAGTACCATCGGGTGCGTCCAAATCGATTTATTAGTGTATGGTATGTTTGGCGCAAACTGTCCAACTATCTTACACCGACACTAACACTATCTCCAATTAGACTGAAACGAGATTCCACATGACCCACGTCAACTAGGAGTTCCATCGGATTCGTCCAAACCGATTTCTGAGCCTATGGTAGGTTCGGCGCAAACCGTGCACCTATCTTGTGGCAAGATTAGCACTATCTCCAAACAGACCGTAACGAGCTTCCAATTGAGCCTCGTCACCTAGGAGCACCATCGGGTGCATCCAAAATGATTTTCGAGCCAATGGTACGTTCAGCGCAAACTGTGCACCTATCTTGTGGCAAGATCAGCACCATCTCCAAATGGACCGTAGCGAGCTTCCACTTGAGCCTCATTACCTAGGAGTACCACCGGGTGCGTCCAAAACAATTTTTGAGCCAATGGTCCGTTCAGCGCAAACCGTGCACCTATCTTGTGGTAAGATTAGCACCATCTCCAAACAGACCGTTACGAGCTTCCACTTGAGCCTCGTCACCTAGGAGTACCACTGGGTGCATCCAAAACAATTTTCGGGCCTATGGTACGTTCAGCGCAAACCGTGCACCTATCTTGCGGCAAGATTATCACCATCTCCAAACAGACCAAAACGATTTTCGAGCCTATGGTATGTTTGGCGCAAATCGTGCACCTATCGTGCATCAAGTTTAGCACCAACTCCAATCGGACCGTAACGAGATTCCGCTTGAGCATTGTCACCTAGGAGTACCATCGGGAGCGTATAAAACAATTTCTGAGCCAATGGTATGTTTGGCGCAGACCATGCAATTATCTTGCACCTACACTAAACCTGCATCCAAACCGATTTCTGAACCTATGGTAGGTTCGGCGCAAACCGTGCACCTCGTCAAGATTAGCACTATCTCCAAATGGACCAAAACGACCTTCCACTTGAGCCTCTTCACCTAGGAGTTCCATTGGGTGTGTCCAAAATGATTTCTGAGCCTACGGTATGTTTGGAACAAACCATGCACCTATCTTGCACCAAGTTTAGCACCATCTCCAAACAGACCAAAATGAGCTTCCACTTGAGCCTCGTCACTTAGGAGTACCACCAGGTGCGTCCAAAACAATTTTCGAGCCTATGGTACATTCAGCGCAAACCGTGCACCTATCTTGCGGCAAGATTAGCACCATCTACAAACGGACCGTAACGAGCTTCCACTTGCGCCTCATCACCTAGGAGTACCACCGGGTGCGTCCAAAATGATTTTTGAGCCAATGGTACGTTCAGCGCAATCCGTGCACCTATCTTGTGGCAAGATTAGCACCATCTCCAAACAAACCTTAACGAGCTTCCACTTGAGCATCATCACCTAGGAGTACCATCGGGTGTGTCCAAAACAATTTCTGAGCCTACGGTATGTTTGGCGCAGACCGTGCAATTATCTTGCACCGACACTAAACCTATAACCAAATAGACTTAAACGAGATTCCACATGACCCCCGACACCTAGGAGTTCCATTGGGTGCGTCCAAAATGATTTCCTAGCCTATGGTACGTTCAGCGCAAACCATGCACCTAACTTGCTGCAACATTAGCACCGGGGCGCGTCCAAGACTAACACTATCTCCAAATAGACAGAAACGAGATTCCACATGACCCACGTCAACTAGGAGTTCCATCGGATTCGTCCAAACCGATTTCTGAGCCAATGGTAGGTTCGGCGCAAACAGTGCACCTCGTCAAGATTAGCACTGTCTCCAAACGGACCAAAACGAGCTTCCACTTGAGCCTCATCACTAGGAGTTCCACTGGGTGTGTCCAAAATGATTTCTGAGCCTATGGTATGTTTGGCACAAACCATGCACCTATCTTGCATCAAGTTTACCACCATCTCCAATGGAACAAAACTAGCTTTCACTTGAGCCTCGTCACCTAGGAGTACCACCGGGTGCGTCCAAAACAATTTTCGAGCCTATGGTACATTCAGCGCAAACCGTGCACCTATCTTGCGGCAAGATTAACACCATCTCCAAACAGACCAAAACGATTTTCGAGCCTATGGTATGTTTGGCGCAAATCGTGCACCTATCGTGCATCAAGTTTAGCACCAACTCCAATTAGACCATAACGAGCTTCCACTTGAGCATCGTCACCTAGGAGTACCATCGGGTGCGTATAAAACAATTTCTGCGCCAATGGTATGTTTGGCGCAGACCATGCAATAATCTTGCACCTACACTAAACTTGTCTCCAAACGGACTTAAACGAGCTTCCACATGACCCCCGACACCTAGGAGTTCCATTGGGTGCGTCCAAAACGATTCCCTTGCCTATGGTACGTTCAGCGCAAACCGTGCACCTATCTTGCGGCAAGATTAACACCATCTCCAAACAGACCAAAACGATTTTCGAGCCTATGGTATGTTTGGCGCAAATCGTGCACCTATCGTGCATCAAGTTTAGCACCAACTCCAATTAGACCATAACGAGCTTCCACTTGAGCATCGTCACCTAGGAGTACCATCGGGTGCGTATAAAACAATTTCTGCGCCAATGGTATGTTTGGCGCAGACCATGCAATAATCTTGCACCTACACTAAACTTGTCTCCAAACGGACTTAAACGAGCTTCCACATGACCCCCGACACCTAGGAGTTCCATTGGGTGCGTCCAAAACGATTCCCTTGCCTATGGTACGTTCAGCGCAAACCGTGCACCTATCTTACGGCAAGATAAGCACCATCTCGAAACGGACCAAAACGAGCTTCCAATTGAGCATTGTCACCTAGGAGTACCACTAGGTGCGTCCAAAACGATTTTCGAGACTATGGTACGTTCAGCGCAAACCGTGCACCTATTTTGCGGCAAGATTAGCACCATCTCCAAATGGACCAAAACGAGCTTCCACTTGAGCCTCGTCACCAAGGAGTTCCATTGGGAGTGTGCAAAATGATTTTCGAGCCTATGGTATGTTTGGCGCAAACCGTGCACCTATCTTGCATCAAGTTTAGCACCATCTCCAATCGGACCGTAACGAGCTTCCACCTGAGCATCGTCACCTAGGAGTACTATCGGGTGCATCCACATCGATTTCTGAGTGTATGGTATGTTTGGCGCAAACCGTCCAACTATTTTGCACCGACATGAACATAGTCTCCAAATAGACTGAAACGTGATTCCACATGACCCACGTCACCTAGGAGTTCCATCAGATGCGTCCAAACCAATTTCTGAACCTATGGTTGGTTCGGCGCAAACCGTGCACCTCGTCAAGATTAGCACTATCTCCAAATGGACCAAAACGACCTTCCACTTGAGCCTCTTCACCTAGGAGTTCCATTGGGTGTGTCCAAAATGATTTATGAGCCTACAGTATGTTTGGCACAAACCATGAACCTATCTTGCACCAAGTTTAGCACCATCTCCAAATAGACCAAAATGAGCTTCCACTTGAGCCTCGTCACTTAGGACTACCACTAGGTGCGTCCAAAATAATTTTCGAGCCTATGGTACATTCTGTGCAAACCGTGCACCTATCTTGCGGCAAGATTAGCACCATCTACAAACAGACCGTAACGAGCTTCCACTTGCGCCTCATCACCTAGGAGTACCACCGGGTGCGTCCAAAATGATTTTTGAGCCAATGGTACGTTCAGCGCAATCTGTGCACCTATCTTGTGGCAAGATTAGCACCATCTCCAAACAAACCTTAACGAGCTTCCACTTGAGCATCATCACCTAGGAGTACCATCGGGTGTGTCCAAAACAATTTCTGAGCCTACGGTATGTTTGGCGCAGACCGTGCAATTATCTTGCACCGACACTAAACCTATAACCAAATGGACTTAAATGAGATTCCACATGACCCCCGACACCTAGGAGTTCCATTGGGTGCGTCCAAAATGATTACCTAGCCTATGGTACGTTCAGCGCAAACCATGCACCTAACTTGCTGCAACATTAGCACCGGGGCGCGTCCAAGACTAACACTATCTCCAAATAGACAGAAACGAGATTCCACATGACCCACGTCAACTAGGAGTTCCATCGGATTCGTCCAAACCGATTTCTGAGCCAATGGTAGGTTCGGCGCAAACAGTGCACCTCGTCAAGATTAGCACTGTCTCCAAACGGACCAAAACGAGCTTCCACTTGAGCCTCGTCACTAGGAGTTCCACTGGGTGTGTCCAAAATGATTTCTGAGCCTATGGTATGTTTGGCACAAACCATGCACCTATCTTACATCAAGTTTACCACCATCTCCAATGGAACAAAACTAGCTTCCACTTGAGCCTCGTCACCTAGGAGTACCACCGGGTGCGTCCAAAACAATTTTCGAGCCTATGGTACATTCAGCGCAAACCGTGCACCTATCTTGCGGCAAGATTAACACCATCTCCAAACAGACCAAAATGATTTTCGAGCCTATGGTATGTTTGGCGCAAATCGTGCACCTATCGTGCATCAAGTTTAGCACCAACTCCAATCAGACCGTAACGAGCTTCCACTTGAGCATCGTCACCTAGGAGTACCATCGGGTGCTTATAAAACAATTTCTGCGCCAATGGTATGTTTGGCGCAGACCATGCAATTATCTTGCACCTACACTAAACCTGTCTCCAAACGGACTTTAACGAGCTTCCACATGACCCCCGACACCTAGGAGTTCCATTGGGTGCATCCAAAACGATTCCCTTGCCAATGGTACGTTCAACGCAAACCATGCACCTATCTTGGGGCAAGATAAGCAGCATCTCAAAAGGGACCAAAACGAGCTTCCAATTGAGCATTGTCACCTAGGAGTACCACCGGGTGCGTCCAAAATGATTTTCGAGACTATGGTACGTTCAGCGCAAACCGTGCACCTATCTTGCGGCAAGATTAGCAACATCTCCAAATGGACCAAAACGAGCTTCCACTTGAGCCTCGTCACCGAGTTCCATTAGGAGTGTCCAAAATGATTTTCGAGCCTATGGTATGTTTGGCGCAAACCGTGCACCTTTCTTGCATCAAGTTTAGCACCATCACCATCAGACCGTAACGAGCTTCCACCTGAGCATCGTCACCTAGGAGTACTATCGGGTGCATCCAAATTGCTTTCTGAGTGTATGGTTTGTTTGGCGCAAACCGTCCAACTATTTTGCACCGACACGAACATTGTCTCCAAATAGACAGAAACGAGATTCCACATGACCCACGTCACCTAGGAGTTCCATCGGATGCGTCCAAAACGAATTTTGAGCCTATTGTAGGTTCGGC
The DNA here is from genome assembly GCA_022457205.1 of Saccharum spontaneum. Classification (NCBI taxonomy): domain Eukaryota; kingdom Viridiplantae; phylum Streptophyta; class Magnoliopsida; order Poales; family Poaceae; genus Saccharum; species Saccharum spontaneum. The sequence goes on along the minus strand of CM039595.1, from coordinate 41,848,096 downwards.
GCAAACCGTGCACCTCGTCAACATTAGCACTATCTCCAAATGGACCAAAACGAGCTTCCACTTGAGCCTCTTCACCTAGGAATTCCATTGGGTGTGTCCAAAATGATTTCTGAGCCTACGGTATGTTTGGCACAAACCATGCACCTATCTTGCATCAAGTTTAGCACCATATCCAATCCGACCGTAACGAGCTTCCACTTGAGCCTCGTCACCTAGGAGTACCACCAGGTGCGTCCAAAACAATTTTCGAGCCTATGGTACATTCAACGCAAACCGTGCTCCTATCTTGCGGCAAGATTAGCACCATCTCCAAACGGACCGTAACGAGCTTCCACTTGAGCCTCGTCACCTAGGAGTACCACCGCGTACGTCCAAAATGATTTTCGGGCCAATGGTAAATTCAGCGCAAACCGTGCACCAATCTTGTGGCAAGATTAGCACCATCTCCAAATGGACCGTAACGAGCTTCCACTAGAGCCTCGTCACCAAGGAGTACCACCGGGGCGCGTCCAAAACAATTTTTGAGCATATGGTACGTTCAGCGCAAACCGTGCACCTATCTTGCGGCAAGATTAGCACCATCTCCAAACAGACCAAAACGAGCTTCCACTTAAGCCTCATCAGCTAGGAGTTCCATTGGGATGTCCAAAATGATTTTTGAGCCTATGGTATGTTTGGCGCAAATCGTGCACCTATCTTGCATCAAGTTTAGGACCAACTCCAATCGGACCGTAACGAGCTTCCACTTGAGCATCTTGCACCGACACTAAACCTGTCTCCAAACGGACTTAAACGTGATTCCACATGACCCCCGACACCTAGGAGTTCCATTGGGTGTGTCCAAAACGATTTCCTCACCTATGGTACATTCAGCACAAACCGTGCACCTGTCTTGCGGCAAGATTAGCACCATCTCGAAACGGACCAAAATGAGCTTCTAATTGAGCATTGTCACCTAGGAGTACCACCGGGGGCGTCCAAAACGATTTTCGAGACTATGGTACGTTCAGCGCAAAACGTGCACCTATCTTGCGGCAAGATTAGCACCATCTCCAAATGCACCAAAACGAGCTTCCACTTGAGCCTCGTCACCAAGGAGTTCCATTGGGAGTGTGCAAAATGATTTTCGAGCCTATGGTATGTTTGGCGCAAACCGTGCACCTATCTTGCATCAAGTTTAGCACCATCTCCAATCGGACCGTAACGAGCTTTCACCCGAGCATCATCACATTGGAGTACTATCGGGTGCATCCACATCGATTTCTTAGTGTATGGTATGTTTGGCGCAAACCATCCAACTATTTTGCACCGACACAAACATTGTCTCCAAATAGACTGAGACATGATTCCACATGACCCACGTCACCTAGGAGTTCCATCGGATGCGTCCAAACCGATTTCTGAACCTATGGTAGGTTCGGCGTAAACCGTGCACCTCGTCAAGATTAGCACTATCTCCAAACGGACCAAAACGAGCTTCCACTTGAGCCTCTTCACCTAGGAGTTCCATTGGGTGTGTCCAAAATGATTTATGAGCCTACGGTATGTTTGGCACAAACCATGCACCTATCTTGCACCAAGTTTAGCACCATCTCCAAACAGACCAAAATGAGCTTCCACTTGAGCCTCGTCACCTAGGAGTACCACCAGGTGCGTCCAAAACAATTTTCGAGCCTATGGTACATTCAGCGCAAACCGTGCACCTATCTTGCTGCAAGATTAGCACCATCTACAAACGGACCGTAACGAGCTTCCACTTGCGCCTCATCACCTAGGAGTACCACCGGGTGCGTCCAAAATGATTTTCGAGCCAATGGTACGTTCAGCGCAATCCGTGCACCTATCTTATGGCAAGATTAGCACCATCTCCAAACGAACCTTAACGAGCTTCCACTTGAGCATCATCACCTAGGAGTACTATCGGGTGTGTCTGTTGGGCATTCTTAACGTCATTACCAAAAGTAGACTTAGTTTTCTAATTCTGATAACGGCGCCAAAAATGCCGAACCTGTCCCTCATGCCACTTAAGCCAAGTTGTCATCCCCAGCATGACATGAGAGACGCGGTATTGAAATATGCAACTGCTCTTCTAAATAAATAATAAATAAGATCTGCAAGCGCACAGATTAATACCGATGTAGCATTTTAACCGGGAAGTATTCCAGGTATCGTTATTTATATTTTTACCACTGGGAAGGGATTACTAACATCAATGTTGATTATGGAATGGAATATAGGAATGAGTATCAATCATTGCATGTATAAGTGAGAGCATTCATCTATCTCTTGCATACAAGGGTAAGTGTCACATAAAATATAGATAAAGTATGAATGGTGACAAAGATAATTAATCTGATCAGCTAGCCACATATAATAATGATAAGCACCTCAACAGATATTCTAGCAAGTCATTAGCATGGTATTAGGACGAACTACAAGGATATTTCCTAAGTTATTCTTAACTATAAAGTCTAGCATATCATAGTTAGTGCAAGTACACTTGGCAATCATTGCGAGAAAGGACTACGCCCATGCATAGTGATATTATCAAGGAAGATGAGAAACATAGCAATCACTCCCCCGTAATAATGTTGCTCTGCCTGTCTTACACACGGGAGGGGGACTATATAAGAACCAACGAAGCTGTCACCATCGTGGACCACCCCACGATCCGGCATATAAGGTGCAATCGCAGATAAATATGGTCTAAGCACCACGCCTACACAATATTTATCATTTACCCATGGATCCGATGGATAAACGCTATACGATCCTAAACATGTATATAATTCCAATCTAACTAAGACAAGCGTATAACTACGATAAACTAAGAACAATATAATCGCAAACATAAACAAGTAGAGCATAGTCATAATCAATATATTGAAATAGAACAAATTTGTATTCATAATATTGAAGAACAAAGATGAACAATGAAGAACAGTAAAGGAATTACCAAGAATCCTCTTGACAGATCCGGAAACCAATCGAAGATTGACTCCTTCTAGTTCTAATCCTATGTAGCTATACTATACTAGAGATCTAGTTGATGTGGTGGCTCTAGGGCTTGATCAGAGACTCTCCTCCTGAGATTAGGGTTTGAGGAATTGAGAATGAGGGAGTGCCTCCTCCAGGGGCCAGGGGTCCTGCTTATATAGCCCCCTCAAGTGAACGTGGGCCGTCGGATCAAACCGACATTAATCGCACGGTTTTCCTTGATCCCTTAGGTCGGTGGAGCATAATCCGCGAGACGGAGCCTGATTGGCTCTCAGGCCAAGGCGGGCGCCCTAGGGAGCAGGGCGGGCGCCCTGCCTCCGGGCTCGTTCGGCCTCCCGTTCGATCTCGTGGCTTCTGGAGTCTTCTAGATGATAGAAAATCAGTGAACACGTTATTATCTCTATGTAAACCCGACGTGTGGGCCTTTCCTCCATATTTTCTGATAACCCCCTGCAGAAACAGACAAACACCAAAACTCGTGGAATTCTGTCAGATAAAACCCTAAGTCTAGGTGTTGGTTGCATTTGGATCCTTTTCTTTATTTATTTGATAACTATATTTGGTACTTAAGGACCGTCAACAAACTCCCCCAAGCTTACCTCTTGCTCGTCCCTGAGCAAGGATAGACTCATTATGGATCAGAAGTTGCTGCAACGCCTTTGAACGTTGACGGTACATATGCTTTCAAATAAGGTCTTATCCCTGAGTTAGAGTAAACTGTCAAGACTTAAAACTTACTCATTTTTCCTTTCACCATGGGGCTTGCAACCGTCACCTGCATCTTGAGTGGTTAAAAGATAGAACGGTCTAGTCAAACGCCATGTCTCTTATTCTTGATCAGCTATAGCTCTGGAGTTTTTTGCAAATTTTTCAAATAAAACTCAGAGATTCCTTGTATGACTCTCTCAGATCTCTCTTTTGTGGTATTTCTGGATCCTTACCAAGGCAGTAATGGTATATGCCTTCTCTCTCAAAGTATGTGGTATTTATGGTATAAGGCGTAGTGACATTGCCTTCTCTCTCACCCTACTCTAATAAGGCTTTGATATCTGGAGCTCATAGGTGGGAGATACAGTATACATACTCATAGAACATTTATTGCATAGTCAAACCATGGATCCAGAGAAACAAGTCAATAAGTCAAATCAAGATGTGCATGTGTGGTGAATGAGTGGTGTATGGTGATGATGGTGATAACAAAAGTCTAATGCTCTTTTTGAGGGAATACATACCTTTCTTGCTTTTTGAAACTTTTTAAGGGGAATGAGATGCTCTGTATTTTCTCTTCTTTTTTTTCTCTCAGGTGGGTATCTTGTACCCCTAATTCTAGTGTCGGACACTTGTCTATTTTTACCTCTCGTCTCACTTTTTCTTTCTTCGAGGTTCCGAGCACTTGCTCCTTTTTATTTCCTCGTATTTATATTTTTTTAGAGCAATCTCCCTCTTTTGAAAATATAGCAAGTGGTAGTAGAAATGACTTGAGCATTAACTTCACAGGGAATAACAGGAATGGGATAATGTTTTTGGCTATTCTCTTCCGGGTCAGGAGTAGAATAATTTTGGGTGAATCTAGAGATGGAAATGAGTGGATATATGTGGATGCGTACTTCCAGAGTAGAAGCAGCATGTATGAGTGAACGTGCAAGTGAATCTTGATTTTAACCACATGACAAGTTCCTAAGGGTCTACACAGCTCGACCACACTCAATGCCCATAAGCAGTAAGTAGTAAAAGTGCGGCTCTTAATCTAACAAGCATGTATATATGGCTGTGGTAGGAATTTAAACTCTCATCATACAGGAACTTATCATGCAACATTTTAAAGATTTTTTTTAAAGATATAATTCTCCAGAATTCTAGCATCTCTAGGAACAGATAAACAACAGCTCAACCTTCCCATATCATATCCGTTAACAACTTAGACTTCAGATCAAGTTCTCTTCCCACTAGTTCAGGTTTAGAGCCAGTTTTAAATTATAACAGTTATGTCTAAACTAGAGAGATAACAAATTTGAAAATTAGGCAGAGCAACTATTCATCATATCCATGCTAGAGTTTTATTTTCAAGATTCAGTTTAGCACAGCTACTTTATTTATTTTTTAAACTAAGCAAATATATATAAACACAAAATATTTATTTGGGTTTTCATGATTATGCATCTTTTTATTTTAATAAAGCATAGGTATAAATGTAGATAAAAATACTTATCAGGATAAATGGGGGTGCTCTCCCCCAAGCTGGATCTTGACGTAATTTCTTCTGATGTAGCTAGCAGGTGCAGAGGTGTATTTGAATGTCGGCAGCACCCTGACAGCGATTAGGATGTCCTCCATCTGCTAGTCTTCCTGAATTCTATGGAGCTCAAATAGACAACAAAGCTTCGTGGAACTTGATTAAGCGTTAGCATAAATATCTAGCCTTTATCATGTTTGAGCTTCCTTGATAAATGTCACTCTCTATTTTTATTTTCATTTTTATAGAACAGAAAAAATATATATTATTATTTTTTTTATGCCACCACAGTGAATGTACTTATGGGTTTTATGCCACTCGCATACTCACATGGGGCTTACTGTTTTTAACATTTTTTTAAGACAGAATGAACATGATTAACTAAGCAATAATTAAAGGGAAAATGATAACTACCAAGTTTACCTCTTGGCATGGCGTTCGGTGTTTTTAAGTCCTCCGAACAGGACTTCTTTTCTTCTTAGTTGTTCTGGGATTTGGGTGGCGTAGACGGTGGTTCCGGCAGCGCCTCCTCTTCTTGTGTAACTGTCTTCGCTTTCCATACCCAACTTGGTGCTTCGGTCTCCTGTTGTGTATCCTCGGGCCTTATGACCTCTCCTTCATAGTCTGCCCATACGTCCTTGATGGTTTGCCTCCTTTGGTTACGGTTACGTCGCCTTCTTCTTGTCCTGACCTGCTTAGAATCTTCAACTATATAGTTAGGGTCATTAAAGTAGCGGCGTACCTTCTTAGAGGGGAAATGCATATGGACTTCTCCGGTTCCAATGTAGATGATTGCTTTGACGGTGCCTAGGAACGGTCTTCCTAGGATGATGGGTGGCTCGTACTCGTCGTCTCCCATGTCAATGACCTGAAAGTCTATATGGACAAAATGATCGTTAATTTTAACAGGGACATCGGTTACTATACCTTCGACCTTTCGGGATGTCTGATCTGCCATTTGGAGCTGAGTGTATGTTGGTTTTAAGGGCATGGTCCCGTACAAGAGCTGATAGGTGACTGTGGCCATTATGTTGACACCTGATCCAGTGTCGCAGAGCGCCTTCTGAAAGGAGTATCCATTGATTGAGCACTCAATGCTTGGCATACCTGGGTCGTCCTTCTTGTTCAGGAAGGGCGACTTGAGTCGACCATCTTGACCTCCTTGAACTGCAGTGACCATCTTAGCTGATTTGGTCCATCCTTGGTTGTTCTTGTTCTGCTTGTTCCTCCTGTTGGTCCTCTTCCTTGGTTCATGTTGGGGTTGCTCTGGGATTTGTGTAATCTTGTTCTTGAAGGAAAACGTCTCCTTCCTCCCCTTGATGTTGAAGTTGATCTTCGCAGCGCTGGCGTAGATGACAGCTCCCGAGGTGTTCAGGAATGGCCTTCCCAGAATAACTGGTGACCTCTCATCGGACCCGGTCTCTATCACCACGAAGTCAGCTGGAGCATACGAGGTACCAACTCGGACACACATGTTCTTTAATATTCCTTTAGGAAAGCTTAGTGTCCGATCTGCAAGCTGCAAACACATAGTTGTTTCTGATAAAGGATATGTAAAGAATTTTTCATAGAGTACCATGGGCATAATGTTGACGCTGGAGCCAAAGTCACAGAGTGCTTCTGGGAAGTCCACCATGCCGATGGAGATCGGGATGACGGGGCGTCCTGGATCACCTCTTTTGACTGGCAGAAGGTCATTATGTACTCCGACAGCGGGATTACTCCTAATAGTTACCTGCATCAAACATGTCTACAAGATTTGCAGATTCTAATCCTTCCGGTTGTGATGGTATACCGGGGTTAGTAGCAGGAACAGCAGCAGCTATTTGATTTAACTGAGATTCAATCATTTTATTAAAGCTAATTTGGTTTTTGATGGCAGTAGAGAAATTATCCATTCTATTATTTATGTTTTCTAGTATTTTGTCATTGGATGCCAATTTCTTAGACAAGTTATCCATTAGCTTTCCTTGATTAGACACAAACTCTCTCAGGGGTGGAAAATTATTATTGTTGTTGTAAGAGTTATTACCTTGATAATTACCTGAGTAGTTACCTGAGTAGTTAGGCCTCTGTTGATTCCAACCTTGATTTTGTTGAGGACGGTTGTAGTAGTTGTTGTTGTTGATGTACCTTGCATCCTCAAGCATCTCAGGGCAGTGATTGCCTGAGTGTCCAGTATCTCCACATTCCTCACAAGTCATGTGAGAGTCGTAGACGTTCATGACTTCTCTTTTGTCTCCAGCTTTGTCATTGAGCTTTTTCATGAGTAGGTCTAACTTTGCAGACAGCATGTCTACCTCCTTGAGCTGGTGCATACCTCCACCCTTCTTGCGTGTTTGGATCCTCTCTTTGTTCCAACCTTGGTTGGACGCCATTTTCTCCACAAGGGCTGTAGCTTGTGGTATGGTGAGTGATAGAAATGCGCCTCCAGCTGCAGCATCCATGGTCTCACGAGCACTAGTGATGAGCCCATGATAGAAAGTCTGCATAAGTAGCTAGCTCTCCATTCCATGATGGGGACATTCTAGGATGTAATCTTGAAAGCGCTCCCATGCTTCTGGAACGGATTCATCATGTTGTTGCTGAAAACTTGTAATCTTCCCACGGAGAGCATTGGTCTTGCCCATGGGAAAGAACTTAGCCAGAAAGTTCGTAGAGCAGAGTGCCCACGTAGTGTTCTTATCCTTCGTCGCGTAGAACCACTGCTTCGCTCTCCCCAATAGTGAGAATGGGAAAAGGCGAAGTAGTATGGCATCTCTGGGAACATCTAATATAGTGAATGTGCTGCAAATCTCCAGGAAGTATTGGAGATGAGCACTTGCATCTTCGTGCGGCTTCCCACAAAACTGGTTGGCTTGTACCATGTTGATGAGCCCTGGCTTGAGCTCAAAGTTCTTGTCGATGGCCGCGGCAGGTCCAGTGCGAATGTTGTCCGTAGTGGGAGCTGAGAACTCGCGGATCGTCTTGTTCGCCAAGGCTGCGAACTCTGTTGACAAATTCCGGATGAAACTTCGGCGGTTTCTGAATTGGATGAAGTGTTGCGTCGAAGTGTTGACTTCTTGAGCTTGGCTCTTGCCCCCTCTGATTAATGCTTCGGGGTTGTCAACAAAATTTTCTGGAAGATGTCCTCTATTCATACATCACCCTGCAAAACAATAAGAATGGAAAAATACAGGGGTAAATCTGTATGGGAGAATTGATGATCTCAATCACTTAATGATGCGAATGATGACTCAAATTCCGTATTCATTCCTTGTTAGTAAATCAACCTTCCCCGGCAACGGCGCCAAAAATGTTTGTTGGGCATTCTTAACGTCATTACTAAAAGTAGACTTAGTTTTCTAATTTTGATAACGGCGCCAAAAATGCCGAACCTATCCCTCATGCCACTTAAGCCAAGTTGTCATCCCGAGCATGACATGAGAGACGCGGTATTGAAATATGCAACTGCTCTTCTAAATAAATAATAAATAAGATCTGCAAGCGCACAGATTAATACCGATGTAGCATTTTAACCGGAAAGTATTCCAGGTATCGTTATTTATATTTTTACCACTGGGAAGGGATTACTAACATCAATGTTGATAATGGAATGGAATATAGGAATGAGTATCAATCATTGCATGTATAAGTGAGAGCATTCATCTATCTCTTGCATACAGGGGTAAGTGTCACATAAAATATGGATAAAGTATGAATGGTGACAAAGATAATTAATCTGATCAGCTAGCCACATATAATAATGATAAGCACCTCAACAGATATTCTAGCAAGTCATTAGCATGGTATTAGGATGAACTACAAGGATATTTCCTAAGTTATTCTTAACTATAAAGTCTAGCATATCATAGTTAGTTCAAGTACACTTGGCAATCATTGCGAGAAAGGACTACGCCCATGCATAGTGATATTATCAAGGAAGATGAGAAACATAGCAATCACTCCCCCGTAATAATGTTGCTCTGCCTGTCTTACACACGGGAGGGGGACTATATAAGAACCATCGAAGCTGTCACCATCGCGGACCACCCCACGATCCGGCATATAAGGTGCAATCACAGATAAATATGGTCTAAGCACCACGCCTACACAATATTTATCATTTACCCATGGATCCGATGGATAAACGCTATACGATCCTAAACATGTATATAATTCCAATCTAACTAAGCCAAGCGTATAACTACGATAAACTAAGAACAATATAATCGCAAACATAAACAAGTAGAGCATAGTCATAATCAATATATTGAAATAGAACAAAGTTGTATTCATAATATTGAAGAACAAAGATGAACAATGAAGAACAGTAAAGGAATTCCCAAGAATCCTCTTGACAGATCCGGAAACCAATCGAAGATTGACTCCTTCTAGTTCTAATCCTATGTAGCTATGCTATACTAGAGATCTAGTTGATGTGGTGGCTCTAGGGCTTGATCAGAGACTCTCCTCCTAAGATTAGGGTTTGAGGAATTGAGAATGAGGGAGTGCCTCCTCCAGGGGCTAGGGGTCCTGCTTATATAGCCCCCTCAAGTGAACGTGGGCCGTCGGATCAAACCGACATTAATCGCACGGTTTTCCTTGATCCCTTAGGTCGGTGGAGCATAATCCGCGAGACGGAGCCTGATTGGCTCTCAGGCCAGGGCGGGCGCCCTAGGGAGTAGGGCGGGCGCCCTGCCTCCGGGCCCGTTCGGCCTCCCGTTCGATCTCGTGGCTTCTGGAGTCTTCTAGATGATAGAAAATCGGTGAACACGTTATTATCTCTATGTAAACCCGACGTGTGGGCCTTTCCTCCGTATTTTCTGATAACCCCCTGCAGAAACAGACAAACACCAAAACTCGTGGAATTCTATCAGATAAAACCCTAAGTCTAGGTGTTGTTTGCATCTGGATCTGTTTCTTTATTTATTTGATAACTATATTTGGTACTTAAGGACCGTCAACAGTGTCCAAAACAATTTCTGAGCCTACGGTATGTTTGGCGTAGACCGTGCAATTATCTTGCACCGACACTAAACCTATAACCAAATGGACTTAAACGAGATTCCACATGACCCACGACAACTAGGAGTTCCATTGGGTGCGTCCAAAATGATTTCCTAGCCTATGGTACGTTCAGCGCAAACTATGCACCTAACTTGCGGCAACATTAGCACTGGGGCGCGTCCAAGACTAACACTGTCTCCAAATAGACAGAAACGAGATTCCACATGACCCACGTCAACTAGGAGTTCCATCGGTTTCGTCCAAACTGATGTCTGAGCCAATGGTAGGTTTGGCGCAAACAGTGCACCTCGTCAAGATTAGCACGGTCTCCAAACGGACCAAAACGAGCTTCCACTTGAGCCTTGTCACTAGGAGTTCCACTAGGTGTGTCCAAAATGATTTCAGAGCCTATGGTATGTTTGGCACAAACCATGCACCTATCTTGCATCAAGTTTACCACCATCTCCAATGGAACAAAACTAGCTTCCACTTGAGCCTCATCACCTAGGAGTACCACCGGGTGCGTCCAAAACAACTTTCGAGCCTATGGTACATTCAGCGCAAACCGTGCACCTATCTTGTGGCAAGATTAGCACCATCTCCAAACGGACCGTAACGAGCTTCCACTTGACCCTCGTCACCTTGGAGTACCACCGGGTGCATCCAAAACGATTATTGAGCCTATGGTATGTTCAGCGCA
>CM039595.1:41799749-41837077 GCA_022457205.1 Saccharum spontaneum | reverse complement strand
AGGCTATGCTGTGTTTGTCTAGAACATGCAATTATCTTGCACCGACACTAAACCAGCCTCCAAACGGACTTAAACGAGATTCCACGCAAGCCCCGACACCTAGGAGTTCCATTCGGTGTATCCAATACAATTCTTAGCCTATGGTATGTTCAGCGCAAACCGTGCACCTATCTTGCGGCAAGATTAGCACCATCTCCAAACCGACCAAAACGAGCTTCGACTTGAGCCTTGTCACCGAAGAGTACCACCGGGTGCGTCAAAAATGATTTTCAAGCCTATGGTACGTTCAGCGCAAACCGTGCACCTATCTTACGCAGATTAGCACCATCTCCAAAGGACCAAAACGAGCTTCGACTTGAGCGTTGTCACCTAAGAGTACCACCAGGTGCGTCGAAAATGATTTTCAAGCCTACGGAACGGTCAGCGCAAACCGTGCACCTATCTCTCGACAAGATTAGCACCATCTCCAAACGGACCAAAACGAGCTTCCACTTTAGCCTCGCCAGCTAGGAGTTCCATTGGCAGTGTCCAAAACAATTTTTGAGCCTATGGTATGTTTGGCGCAAACTGTGCGCCTATCTTGCATCAAGTTTAGCACCATCTCCAGTCAGACCGTAATGAGCTTCCACTTGAGCATCGTCAGCTAGGAGTACCATCGGGTGCGTCCAAAACGATTTCTGAGCCTATGTTATGTTTGGCCAGAACATGCAATTATCTTGCACCGACACTAAACCAGCCTCCAAACGGACTTAAACGAGATTCCACATGAGCCCCGACACCTAGGAGTTCCATTCGTTGCTTCCAATACAATTTCTTAGCCTATGGTATGTTCAGCGCAAACCGTGCACCTATCTTGCGGCAAGATTAGCACCATCTCCAAACCGACCAAAACGAGCTTCCACTTGAGCCTTCTCACCTTAAGAGTACCACCGGGTGCGTCGAAAATGATTTTCGAGCCTATGGTACGTTTAGCGCAAACCGTGCACCTATCTCGCGACAAGATTAGCACAATCTCTAAACGGACCAAAACGAGCTTCCACTTGAGCCTTGTCACCTAAGAGTACCACCGGGTGCGTCAAAAATGATTTTTGAGCCTATGGTACGTTCAGCGCAAACCATGCACCTATTTTGCGGCAAGATTAGCACCATCTCCAAAAGGACCAAAACAAGCTTCCACTTGAGCCTCGTCACCTAGGAGTTCCCTTGGGAGTGTCCAAAACGATTTTTGAGCCTACGGTACGTTTGGCGCAAACTGTGCACCTATCTTCCATCAAGTTTAGCACCATCTCCAATCGGACTGTAATGAGCTTCCACTTGAGCATCGTCGCCGAGGAGTACCACCGGGTGCGTCCAAAACAATTTTCGAGCCTATGGTACGTTCAGCGCAAACCGTGCACCTATCTTGCAGCAAGATTAGCATCATCTCCAAATGGACCAAAATGAGCTTCCACTTGAGCCTTGTCACCTAGGAGTACCACCGGTGGTGTCCAAAACGATTTTTTAGCCTATGGTACGTTCAGCGCAAACCGTGCACCTATCTTGTGGTAAGATTAGCACCTTCTCTAAATGGACCAAAACGAACTTCCACTTGAGCCTCGTCACCTAGGAGTACCACCGGGTGCGTCCTAAATGATTTTCGAGCCAATGGGACGTTCAGCGCAAACCATGCACCTATCTTGTGGCAACATTAGCACCATCTCCAAACGGACCGTAACGAGCTTCCACTAGATCCTCGTCACCTAGGAGTACCACCGGGTGCGTCCAAAATAATTTTCGAGCCTATGGTCCGTTCAGCGCAAACCGTGCACCTATTTTGCGACAAGATTAGCACCATCTCCAAATGGACCAAAACGAGCTTCCACTTTAGCCTGGTCACCTAGGAGTTCCATTGGGAGTGTCCAAAATGATTTTTGAGCCTATGGTATGTTTGGCGCAAACTGTGCGCCTATCTTGCATCAAGTTTAGCACCATCTCCAGTCAGACCGTAACGACCTTCCACTTGAGCATCGTCAGCTAGGAGTACCATCGGGTGCGTCTAAAACGATTTCTGAGCCTATGGAGTGTTTGGCCGGAACATGCAATTATCTTGCACCGACACTAAACCAGCCTCCAAACGGACTTAAACGAGATTCCACACAAGCCCCGACACCTAGGAGTTCCATTCGGTGCTTCCAATACAATTTCTTAGTCTATGGTATGTTCAGCGCAAACCGTGCACCTATCTTGCGGCATGATTAGCACCCTCTCCAAACCGACCAAAACGAGCTTCCACTTGAGCCTTGTCACCTAAGAGTACCACCGGGTGCGTCAAAAACGATTTTCAAGCCTATGGTACGTTCAGCGCAAACCGTGCACCTATCTTACGCAAGATTAGCACCATCTCCAAACGGACCAAAACGAGCTTCCTCTTGAGCATTGTCACCTGAGAGTACCACCGGGTGCGTCGAAAACGATTTTCGAGCCTATGGTACGGTCAGCGCAAACCGTGCACCTATCTCGCGACAAGATTAGCACCATCTCCAAACAGACCAAAATGAGCTTCCACTTGAGCCTTGTCACCTAAGAGTACCACCAGGTGCATCGAAAATGATTTTCGAGCCTATGGTACGTTCAGCGCAAACTGTGCACCTATCTTGCGGCAAGATTAGCACCATCTATAAATGGACCAAAACGAGCTTCCACTTGAGCCTCGTCACCTAGGAGTTCCATTGGGAGTGTCCAAAATGATTTTGAGCCTATGGAATGTTTGGCGCAAACCGTGCACCTATCTTGAATCAAGTTTAGCACCATGTCCAATCGGACCGTAACGAGCTTCCACTTAAGAATCGTCACCTAGGAGTACCATGAGGTGCGTCCAAAATGATTTCTGAGCCTATGGTATGTTTGGCGCAGAACATGCTATTATCTTGCACTGACACTAAACCAGTCTCCAAACGGACTTAAACGAGATTCCACATGACCCCCGACACCTAGGAGTTCCATTGGGTACTTTCAAAACAATTTAATAGCCTATGGTATGTTCAGAACAAACCGTGCACCTATCTTGCGGCAAGATTAGCACCATCTCCAAATGGACCAAAACGAGCTTCCACTTTAGCCTCGTAACCTAGGAGTTCCATTGGCAGTGTCCTAAACGATTTTCGAGCCTATGGTATGTTTGGCGCAAACTGTGCGCCTATCTTGCATCAAGTTTAGCACCATCTCCAGTCAGACCGTAACGAGCATCCACTTGAGCATGGTCAGTGTAACAGAACCGACCAAATTATAAGAGCACAAGTACAAAAACAAGCACCGAAGCGCTCAAATTTTCGAACTTGAGCCCATATAATCCCGGTAGTCAATCGAAATCACGAAGGATTTCAAACCAACTTGCTTACAACCAAGATCGCATCATTCAACATACAACATCATACGTTACATTTCACAAGTAGTTCGGAATAAGTTTACACCACGGAGTTGCAATTATTACAAACCAAGTTTGGAAAGTAGCGGAAGCATAACACATACACCAGTTGTTTAACTACTGCTAGTCTTGTTGATCAAAAACCCACAAAAGCATGAGGAAAGTACATAAAAGATGATCACGCCCTAATGATCTAGTCTTCGTCACCCGCAGGGTGGAGACACGTCTTGCAGAAGCCTTGATAGAGCATATCATCTGCAATAGGGGGGAATAAACCCTGAGTACTGGAATGTACTCAGCTAGACTTACCCGTCATAAACCAGAAATAATATGACACCAAGGATTATGCAAGGCTTACACAAGAGGCTAGCTGACACCACATTTGCATAAAGGCATAAGTAGTTCAAACTCTTATAACCTGTACTAGCAGTTATTTTTAGCATTTACCTGTCATCTATCTTAGCACCTGTACTAAACATGCACTTGATTATCATCAAACAATTATTAACATTATTTCCATAGCAGGTATAAATTGTGGCAACATTGTATCATTCACTTAACCATCTGTTCAATTAATGAGATCTACGTTGCCGCTGCTCAAGTCAAGTGCTCACTAACCGGGAGCGACGACGATTCGAATCGAATTCCTATCCAGCTAGAGGGGTATTTCTAACACTCACCGTGCAGACCCCTGCCAGGGTCGCACAGGCCACCTTTTCATATGATTCAGGAATCGCGGGTCCGAATGATGTCGTGACCCCAAGGGCGACACTCTGCCAGGCGATAGGGACTCTAACCCCCCTTGGTCTCACGCCAATGTCCCCAAGCACATCCTTTCTCTCCTCCAAGAAGCATCCTACCATTCGATTCCCGGCCTGAATCACATTACTCGGCTTCGCGGTCGGAACGACTTATCCGGCCAACTAAGTGTTAGACTGCGTTCAACATGACTCAAGGACGTACAGCGAATCGGTCCTTAAACGACTCAGACGGGCATAGCTCCACACCCAAGACGTGAAGTGTCTTGCAGCTGTACTATCGAACTCCCGCCCGGTCTCAATTTCATTTTAAAGCATGGTTCCATCCACGATAGACATAAAGCCACTCGTGACTCCTTCCTACATGTCGCGGATGACCGGAAATCACCCGACTTCTACCGTACTAAGCAGGGCTAAGCATTGACACGTGCCTAAACCTAACTTAGGATTTAAGTACGATATCTGGACAAGGACAGGTATAATGCAACACATACAACTCCTACAACTTAATGCAGTAAACAATTAAAAGTACTCAAGATATATTTATAAAACGATGGGTTCAGCATGCACCGGGGCTTGCCTTTGAGAAAGGTCGAAGGCCGGTGGTCAGGACACTCGGGCAGATCTTCTGCAGGAGCTTCTCCGCCGGTTGGTTCTTCTGCTGGCTCCGGCTGGTTCTGGATCTCCTCCGGTACCACTTGCTCGAACTCGAGGAGTTTTACCCCCTCCGGAACACCTATTGCATGAGTGCATAATAAATCTCATGGATGCATAATGAAAGATGCAGTATGCTCGGAATGAAATGCATTACAACATTCTTAAAGCTCTATTCAAATCACTTCAAAAAGTAGGTGCAAATTTCCTCTCCGGAAGAGAAGTACTTACCTAAACTACTCAACCTAAGATATAGCTGTTCTTCTTCGGTTAAGGCCCTAACACCTAACAATTACAAGGGTAGCATTACTTAGGTTACCACACCACATCCAACAGCAAATACCACAGTAAAGCATTCTGGACAGCAGCTACTTGTTTTTAACATAACTGGAGATTCCCAACTCCAAAAGATATGATCTAAGACAATCTGGAAAGCTTAAGAAATGCACTACAATTCATTTTCAGACCTCAACCCCAAACTCCTAAGTTTTCCATGTCGAATTTCATAAGTTCCAGAATCTGTCCTCTCTAAACAGAGAGTAGCAAATTCTGGACTCTCACTTTAAACAGCAATAACTCTCAAACTACTAAGCCAAATGCTCCCAAATTTTGACACAAGCTAGTTGATCAAGTTTACTACAACTTTGGTATTTACAAGTTTTCCAGCAACCATACTTATCAAAGGTCAAACTTAGAAATACTACCAGCTCCCAGAAAACCTAGAATTGAAAGGATTAAATATTTGTTTATGTGGCAAACATCCCTTAAAACTAAACTAATGTTACCACAAGTTCACATAGGTCACAAAAACACCAGAAAGTCAGGTGTGCCCACCTAGAACATTTATTTATTCTCATTTCTTAATTTACTTAATTAATTAAGGGGAATTTTAAACACATATGTAAACTGCTCCTAAAATTCTACATAAATTACAGAGGACTCTCTGACCCAAAAGAGACTACTGTAAAAATTTGAACTAAATTTATTCATAGGAACTCCCTATACAAAATTCACAAGTCCAAAAGGCTGATTTTTGTATAATTAATAAATCATATTGAAAAGTATCAAACAATAGATTTCATAATTTTCTTGGACACTTTAGGGTACCCAGACATTCTCCAAAAAGTTACAAGAACATTGTACATGTAGAAAAATTACTAAAATTCATTCAATTATTTCCTAGAATAACAAGATAGCCTTATAACTTGAAAAGTACTAATGCCCAAATTTTTACCAGGGTTAGGGCAAGTATAAATTGACCTAACCACCAAATTTCATAATTTTTGGGATACTACAGCTTAAGTTATACATTTAACAAATTTGCATGCATTTCAAAACACATTTAAAAGATCTGTTTAATTCTCCAGAAAACTAAACATCACATACCAGATTTATATTTTTCTAAAATACTACACAACATGTAGATCATAACAAAATTTATCTCATGATTTTTGAGCAAGTACAACCCTAGATCTACATTTTCCAAACCACCACAAAAATCTGTGACAAAAAGAAAAAGAAAAACATTACTACACCCTAACCGCTACAGTGCCGGGCCGCCCGGTTCACTAGCGCGGCCCAGCCAGCGCGCGGCCCGACCTGGCTCCCGCCCGTGCGCGGCACAGACAGGTGGGTCCCCGTGGTCGGTGACAGAGGGCAGGGGAGCGGCGAACCGCGAGCTCCGGTGAGCTCAAGCTCGCCGGAGGGGAGCTCGCTCGGGAAAACAAACACACCCACGCGTTCCTCGTCATACGGTGCTTCGATTCGTGCAAGCAGGAAGGTTTGGGTTGGAGTGGGAGGGGCTCGCCACCGGGAGCGGCGGCCGGTGAGGGTCGGTGACGGTGCGCCGCCACCGGTGAGGCCGCACGGTCACAACTGAGCTCGGTACGAGCTTCACTGCAACGAGGCGGAATGATTGAGGTAGAAAGGGGAGATGGAGAGAGGCCCGAACTACTCCGGCCACGGTGAACCTACATGACGGAGCTCCGGTGACCTATCGGGAACGGGCGGAGGTGGCAATGCGGCTCACCTCGAGCTCAATCGATCCTACTAGCTGGTCGAGGAGGTGCAGGGCGATGTAGCGGAGGGATGGACGTGATCTGGTGAGCGGTGGTGCGATGGTGAGCACGCGCGAGCTCGCCGGAGTGGGGGCGGCAATGGCGGCTCGGTTTCTCCGTTTTGGAACCGAATGAGGGAGGGAGAGGGAATGGAGGCAGCTTCGACGCATCGTGGCGGTCTTGAAGGCGCCGTGGACTGACCGGTGGGGCCAAGGCCGGCGTACGGTCGCCACCGCGTGTCCACGCGTCGGCGAGGGCCTGTGGCCGGTCGGCCACTCCCCCCTTCTGACGAAACTGAATCGCGATGAATGGTGACATCGATGACCGACTGACAGAGCAACTTCGTCGATGATTAACTCCTAAACCAGCTCGTGTTAGTGAAACCTCCAAATAGCAAAGTTGTAGACCTATGTGAGCACTACAAGTTTGTAAAAGACATCATGAGCTGGTTCGGTTTAGTTGGTGAGATATAGTGACCTCAAGTGGTGCCCGGTGAAACTGAAACATAAGTTCAGTGGTTAAAACCGACTGAAACCCTAACTTCATGACTCTAGATCTCCTAAACCAGTGAGAACCAGGTATGGTTGATGTTGGCAATATTGTTGATCTACATGAGAGCTACCAGTTTGTCAATATGAGTGGAAGCTGGTTTGGCCTGGTTTGCAAACTACAAGCTCCTAAAGTAGGCCACAGTAAAACTGGAGGGACACTTGGAGACTTAGAAAAATTCTAAGTGTTGAGGCAGCCCCTCTAGCTGACTTGTGGGCCCTTTTTGAGCATGTTCTGGTCAGTTTCATGAGATGGTCATATTGAGACTTTTGTTCCCCATAAAATTCCCTACAACTTTGCTTAAGGGTGCTCCTCCATGCAAGGTGTCTAAGCTAGACTTTTTAATTGGTCAAACTAGAGCATCCTAGGGCTAAATGGTGGTCAACCACCTCTTGGAGGGCATTTTAGTGATTTTGATCAACATGAACCTTGCTCCAAGAGTTACCCTAAGTATAACTAAGGTGTTGTGAGACATAATTGGCTACTCTACCTTTTAGTTACACCAACTACCAAGTATCACATGATGTGAGTGTTGACGGTCCTTAAGTACCAAATATAGTTATTAAATAAATAAAGAAAAGGGTCCAAATGCAACCAACACCTAGACTTAGGGTTTTATCTGATAGAATTCCACAAGTTTTGGTGTTTGTCTGTTTCTGCAGGGGGTTATCAGAAAATACGGAGGAAAGGCCCACACGTCGGGTTTACATAGAGATAATAACGTGTTCACCGATTTTCTATCATCTAGAAGACTCCAGAAGCCACGAGATCGAACGGGAGGCCGAACGGGCCCGGAGGCAGGGCGCCCGCCCTACCCCCTAGGGCGGCCGCCCTGGCCTGAGAGCCAATCAGGCTCTGTCTCGCGGATTATGCTCCACCGACCTAAGGGATCAAGGAAAACCGTGCGATTAATGTCGGTTTGATCCGACGGCCCACGTTCACTTCAGGGAGCTATATAAGCAAGACCCCTGGCCCCTGGAGGAGGCACTCCCTCATTCTCAATTCTTCAAACCCTAATCTCAGGAGGAGAGTCTCTGATCAAGCCCTAGAGCCACCACATCAACTAGATCTCTAGTATAGCATAGCTACATAGGATTAGAACTAGAAGGAGTCAATCTTCGATTGGTTTCCGGATCTGTCAAGAGGATTCTTGGTAATTCCTTTACTGTTCTTCATTGTTCATCTTTGTTCTTCAATATTATGAATACAACTTTGTTCTATTTCAATATATTGATTATGACTATGCTCTACTTGTTATTATTTGCGATTATATTGTTCTTAGTTTATCGTAGTTATACGCTTGGCTTAGTTAGATTGGAATTATATACATGTTTAGGATCGTATAGCGTTTATCCATCGGATCCATGGGTAAATGATAAATATTGTGTAGGCGTGGTGCTTAGACCATATTTATCTGCGATTGCACCTTATATGCCGGATCGTGGGGTGGTCCGCGATGGTGACAGCTTCGTTGGTTCTTATATAGTCCCCCTCCCGTGTGTAAGGCAGGCAGAGCAACATTATTACGGGGGAGTGATTGCTATGTTTCTCATCTTCCTTGATAATATCACTATGCATGGGCGTAGTCCTTTCTCGCAATGATTGCCAAGTGTACTTGCACTAACTATGATATGCTAGACTTTATAGTTAAGAATAACTTAGGAAATATCCTTGTAGTTCGTCCTAATACCATGCTAATGACTTGCTAGAATATCTGTTGAGGTGCTTATCATTATTATATGTGGCTAGCTGATCAGATTAATTATCTTTGTCACCATTCATACTTTATCTATATTTTATGTGACACTTACCCCTGTATGCAAGAGATAGATGAATGCTCTCACTTATACATGCAATGATTGATACTCATTCCTATATTCCATTCCATAATCAACATTGATGTTAGTAATCCCTTCCCAGTGGTAAAAATATAAATAACGATACCTGGAATACTTCTCGGTTAAAATGCTACATCGGTATTAATCTGTGCGCTTGCAGATCTTATTTATTATTTATTTAGAAGAGCAGTTGCATATTTCAATACCGCGTCTCTCATGTCATGTTGGGGATGACAACTTGGTTTAAGTGGCATGAGGGATAGGTTCGGCATTTTTGGCGCCGTTATCAGAATTAGAAAACTAAGTCTACTTTTGGTAATGACGTTAAGAATGCCCAACAAGCATTTTTGGCGCCATTGCCGGGGAAGGTTGATTTACTAACAAGGAATGAATACGGAATTTGAGTCATCATTCGCATCATTAAGTGATTGAGATCATCAATTCTCCCATACAGATTTACCCCTGTATTTTTCCATTCTTATTGTTTTGCAGGGTGATGTATGAATAGAGGACATCTTCCAGAAAATTTTGTTGACAACCCCGAAGCATTAATCAGAGGGGCAAGAGCCAAGCTCAAGAAGTCAACACTTCGACGCAACACTTCATCCAATTCAGAAGACCGCCGAAGTTTCATCCGAAATTTGTCAACAGAGTTCGCAGCCATGGCGAACAAGACGATCCGCGAGTTCTCAGCTCCCACTACGGACAACATCCGCACTGGACCTGCCGCGGCCATCGACAAGAACTTTGAGCTCAAGCCAGGGCTCATCAACATGGTACAAGCCAACTAGTTTTGTGGGAAGCCGCACGAAGATGCAAGTGCTCATCTCCAACACTTCCTGGAGATTTGCAGCACATTCACTTTATTAGATGTTCCCAGAGACGCCATACTACTTCGCCTTTTCCCATTCTCACTATTGGGGAGAGCGAAGCAGTGGTTCTACGCGACGAAGGATAAGAACACTACGTGGGCACTCTGCTCTACGAACTTTCTGGCTAAGTTCTTTCCCATGGGCAAGACCAATGCTCTCCGTGGGAAGATTACAAGTTTTCAGCAACAACATGATGAATCCGTTCCAGAAGCATGGGAGTGCTTTCAAGATTACATCCTAGAATGTCCCCATCATGGAATGGAAAGCTGGCTACTTATGCAGACTTTCTATCATGGGCTCATCACTAGTGCTCGTGAGACCATGGATGCTGCAGCTGGAGGCGCATTTCTATCACTCACCATACCACAAGCTACAGCCCTTGTGGAGAAGATGGCGTCCAACCAAGGTTGGAACGAAGAGAGGACTCAAACACGCAAGAAGGGTGGAGGTATGCACCAGCTCAAGGAGGTAGACATGCTATCTGCAAAGCTAGACCTACTCATGAAAAAGCTCGATGACAAAGCTGGAGACAAAAGAGAAGTCATGAACGTCTACGACTCTCACATGACTTGTGAGGAATGTGGAGATACTGGACACTCAGGCAATCACTGCCCTAAGATGCTTGAGGATGCAAGGTACATCAACAACAACAACAACTACAACCGTCCTCAACAAAATCAAGGTTGGAATCAACAGAGGCCTAACTACTCAGGTAATTATCAAGGTAATAACTCTTACAACAACAATAATAATTTTCCACCCCTGAGAGAGTTAGTGTCTAATCAAGGAAAGCTAATGGATAACTTGTCTAAGAAATTGGCATCCAATGATAAAATACTAGAAAACATAAATAATAGAATGGATAATTTCTCTACTGCCATCAAAAACTAAATTAGCTTTAATAAAATGATTGAATCTCAGTTAAATCAAATAGCTGCTGCTGTTCCTGCTACTAACCCTGGTATACCATCACAACCGGAAGGATTAGAATCTGCAAATCTTGTAGACATGTTTGATGCAGGTAACTATTGGAGTGTCGAAGTACATAATGACCTTCTGCCAGTCAAGAGAGGCGATCCAGAACGCCCCGTCATCCCGATCTCCATCGGCATGGTGGACTTCCCAGAAGCACTCTGTGACTTTGGCTCCAGCGTCAACATTATGCCCAGGGTACTCTATGAAAAATTCTTTACATATCCTTTATCAGAAACAACTATGTGTTTGCAGCTTGTAGATCGGACACTAAGCTTTCCTAAAGGAATATTAAAGAACATGTGTGTCCGAGTTGGTACATCGTATGCTCCAGCTGACTTCGTGGTGATAGAGACTGGGTCCGATGAGAGGTCACCAGTTATTCTGGGAAGGCCATTCCTGAACACCTCGGGAGCTGTCATCTACGCCAGCGCTGCGAAGATCAACTTCAACATCAAGGGGAGGAAGGAGACGTTTTCCTTCAAGAACAAGATTACACAAATCCCAGAGCAACCCCAACATGAACCAAGGAAGAGGACCAACAGGAGGATCAAGCAGAACAAGAACAACCAAGGATGGACCGAATCAGCTAAGATGGTCACTGCAGTTCAAGGAGGTCAAGATGGTCGACTCAAGTCGCCCTTCCTGAACAAGAAGGACGACCCAGGTATGCCAAGCATTGAGTGCTCAATCAATGGATACTCCTTTCAGAAGGCGCTCTGCGACACTGGATCAGGCGTCAACATAATGGCCACAGTCACCTATCAGCTCTTGTATGGGACCATGCCCTTAAAACCAACATACACTCAGCTCCAGATGGCAGATCAGACATCCCGAAAGGTCGAAGGTATAGTAACCGATGTCCCTATTAAAATTAACGATCATTTTGTCCATACAGACTTTCAGGTCATTGACATGGGAGACGACGAGTACGATCCACCCATCATCCTAGGAAGACCGTTCCTAGGCACCGTCAAAGCAATCATCTACATTGGAACCGGAGAAGTCCATATGCATTTCCCCTCTGAGAAGGTACGCCGCTACTTTAATGACCCTAACTATATAGTTGAAGATTCTAAGCAGGTCAGGACAAGAAGAAGGCGACGTAACCGTAACCAAAGGAGGCAAATCATCAAGGACGTATGGGTAGACTATGAAGGAGAGGTCATAAGGCCCGAGGATACACAACAGGAGACCGAAGCACCAAGTCGGGTATGGAAAGTAAAGACAGTTACACAAGAAGAGGAGGCGCTACCGGAACCACCGTCTACGCCACCCAAATCCCAGGACAACTAAGAAGAAAAGAAGTCCTGTTCGGAGGACTTAAAAACACCGAACGCCGTGCCAAGAGGTAAACTTGGTAGTTATCATTTTCCCTTTAATTATTGCTCAGTTAATCATGTTCATTCTATCTAAAAAAAATTGTTGAAAACAGTAAGCCCCATGTGAGTATGCGAGTGGCATAAAACCCATAAGTACATTCACTGTGGTGGCAAAAAAAAATATAATAATAATAATATATTTTTTCTGTTCTATAAAAATGAAAATAAAAATAGAGAGTGACATTTATCAAGGAAGCTCAAACATGATAAAGGCTAGATATTTATGCTAACGCTTAATCAAGTTCCACGAAGCTTTGTTGTCTATTTGAGCTCCACAGAATTCAGGAAGACTAGCAGATGGAGGACATCCTAATCGTTGTCAGGGTGCTGCCGACATTCAAATACACCTCTGCACCTGCTAGCTACATCAGAAGAAATTACGTCAAGATCCAGCTTGGGGGAGAGCACCCCCATTTATCCCGATAAGTATTTTTATCTACATTTATACCTATGCTTTATTAAAATAAAAAGATGCATAATCATGAAAACCCAAATAAATATTTTGTGTTTATATATATTTGCTTAGTTTAATAAATAAATAAAGTAGCTATGCTAAACTGAATCTTGAAAATAAAACTCTAGCATGGATATGATGAATAGTTGCTCTGCCTAATTTTCAAATTTGTTCTCTCTCTAGTTTAGACATAACTGTTATAATTTAAAACTGGCTCTAAACCTGAACTAGTGGGAAGAGAACTTGATCTGAAGTCTAAGTTGTTAGCGGATATGATATGGGAAGGTTGAGCTGCTGTTTATCTGTTCCTAGAGATGCTAGAATTCTGGAGAATTTTATCTTTGAAAATCTTTAAAATGTTGCATGATGAGTTCCTGTATGATGAGAGTTTAAATTCCTACCACAGCCATATATACATGCTTGTTAGATTAAGAGCCGCACTTTTACTACTTACTGCTTATGGGCATTGAGTGTGGTCAAGCTGTGTAGACCCTTAGGAACTTGTCATGTGGTTAAAATCAAGATTCACTTGCACGTTCACTCATACATGCTGCTTCTACTCCGGAAGTACGCATCCACATATATCCACTCATTTCCATCTCCAGATTCACCCAAAATTATTCTACTCCTGACCCGGGAGAGAATAACCAAAAACATTATCTCATTCCTGTTATTCCCTGTGAAGTTAATGCTCAAGTCATTTCTACTACCACTTGCTATATTTTCAAAAGAGGGAGATTGCTCTAAAAAAATATATAAATATGAGGAAATAAAAAGGAGCAAGTGCTCGGAACCTCGAAGAAAGAAAAAGTGAGACGAGAGGTAAAAATGGACAAGTGTCCGACAGTAGAATTAGGGGTACAAGATACCCACCTGAGAGAAAAAAAATAGAGCATCTCATTCCCCTCAAAAGTTTTAAAAAGCAAGAAAGGTATGTATTCCCTCAAAAAGAGCATTAGACTTTTGTTATCACCATCATCACCATACACCACTCATTCACCACACATGCACATCTTGATTTGACTTATTGACTTGTTTCTCTAGATCCATGGTTTGACTATGCAATAAATGTTCTATGAGTATGTATACTGTATCTCCCACCTATGAGCTCCAGATATCAAAGCCTTATTAGAGTAGGGTGAGAGAGAAGGCAATGTCACTACGCCTTATACCATAAATACCACATACTTTGAGAGAGAAGGCATATACGATTACTGCCTTGGTAAGGATCCAGAAATACCACAGAAGAGAGACCCGAGAAAGTCATACAAGGAATCTCTGAGTTTTATTTGAAAAATTTGCAAAAAACTCCAGAGCTATAGCTGATCAAGAATAAGAGACATGGCGTTTGACTAGACCGTTCTATCTTTTAACCACTCAAGATGCAGGTGACGGTTGCAAGCCCCATGGTGAAAGGTAAAATGAGTAAGTTTTAAGTCTTGACAGTTTACTCTAACTCAGGGATGAGACCTTATTTGAAAGCATATGTACCGTCAACGTTCAAAGGCATTGCAGCAACTTTTGCTCCATAATGAGTCTATCCTTGCTCAGGGACGAGCAAGAGATAAGCTTGGGGGAGTTTGTTGACGGTCCTTAAGTACCAAATATAGTTATTAAATAAATAAAGAAAAGGATCCAAATGCAACCAACACCTAGACTTAGGGTTTTATCTGACAGAATTCCACAAGTTTTGGTGTTTGTCTGTTTCTGCAGGGGGTTATCAGAAAATACGGAGGAAAGGCCCACACGTCGGGTTTACATAGAGATAATAACGTGTTCACCGATTTTCTATCATCTAGAAGACTCCAGAAGCCATGAGATCGAACGGGAGGCCGAACAGGCCCGGAGGCAGGGCGCCCGCCCAGCCCCCTAGGGCGGCCACCCTGGCCTGAGAGCCAATCAGGCTCCGTCTCGCGGATTATGCTCCACCGACCTAAGGGATCAAGGAAAACCGTGCGATTAATGTCGGTTTGATCCGACGGCCCACGTTCACTTGAGGGAGCTATATAAGCAAGACCCCTGGCCCCTGGAGGAGGCACTCCCTCATTCTCAATTCTTCAAACCCTAATCTCAGGAGGAGAGTCTCTGATCAAGCCCTAGAGCCACCACATCAACTAGATCTCTAGTATAGCATAGCTACATAGGATTAGAACTAGAAGGAGTCAATCTTCGATTGGTTTTCGGATCTGTCAAGAGGATTCTTGGTAATTATGTTACTGTTCTTCAGTGTTCATCTTTGTTCTTCAATATTATGAATACAACTTTGTTCTATTTCAATATATTGATTATGACTATGCTCTACTTGTTATTATTTGCGATTATATTGTTCTTAGTTTATCGTAGTTATACGCTTGGCTTAGTTAGATTGGAATTATATACATGTTTAGGATCATATAGCGTTTATCCATCGGATCCATGGGTAAATGATAAATATTGTGTAGGCGTGGTGCTTAGACCATATTTATCTGCGATTGCACCTTATATGCCGGATCGTGGGGTGGTCCGCGATGGTGACAACTTCGTTGGTTCTTATATAGTCCCCCTCCCGTGTGTAAGGCAGGCAGGGCAACATTATTACGGGGGAGTGATTGCTATGTTTCTCATCTTCCTTGATAATATCACTATGCATGGGCGTAGTCCTTTCTCGCAATGATTGCCAAGTGTACTTGCACTAACTATGATATGCTAGACTTTATAGTTAAGAATAACTTAGGAAATATCCTTGTAGTTCGTCCTAATACCATGCTAATGACTTGCTAGAATATCTATTGAGGTGCTTATCATTATTATATGTGGCTAGCTGATCAGATTAATTATCTTTGTCACCATTCATACTTTATCTATATTTTATGTGACACTTACCCCTGTATGCAAGAGATAGATGAATGCTCTCACTTATACATGCAATGATTGATACTCATTCCTATATTCCATTCCATAATCAACATTGATGTTAGTAATCCCTTCCCAGTGGTAAAAATATAAATAACGATACCTGGAATACTTCTCGGTTAAAATGCTACATCGGTATTAATCTGTGCGCTTGCAGATCTTATTTATTATTTATTTAGAAGAGCAGTTGCATATTTCAATACCGCGTCTCTCATGTCATGCTGGGGATGACAACTTGGCTTAAGTGGCATGAGGGATAGGTTCGGCATTTTTGGCGCCGTTATCAGAATTAGAAAACTAAGTCTACTTTTGGTAATGACGTTAAGAATGCCCAACAGTGAGCCAAACAAAACTTCTAAAAACAATCACATTTGTTGCATCAAATAAAATAACATGAATGATGCATGCTTATGCTTATGCAAATGCAATGCAATTATGGAGCTAAACACTTGAGGTGTTACAGTCAGCTAGGAGTACCGTCGGGTGCGTCCAAAATGATTTTTGAGCCTATGGTATGTTTGGCCAGAACATGCAATTATCTTGCACCGACACTAAACCAGCCTGCAAACGGACTTAAACGAGATTCCACATGAGCCCCGACACCTAGGAGTTCCATTCGGTGCTTCCAATACAATTTCTTAGCCTATGGTATGTTCAGCGCAAACCGTGCACCTATCTTGCGGCAAGATTAGCACCATCTCCAAACCGACCAAAACGAGCTTCCACTTGAGCCTTGTCACCTAAGAGTACCACCGGGTGCATCAAAAACGATTTTCAAGCCTATGGTACGTTCAGCGCAAACCGTGCACCTATCTTACGGAAGATTAGCACCATCTCCAAACGGACCAAAACGAGCTTCCTCTTGAGCATTGTCACCTAAGAGTACCACCGGGTGCGTCGAAAATGATTTTCGAGCCTATGGTACGGTCAGCGCAAACCGTGCACCTATCTCGCGACAAGATTAGCACCATCTCCAAATGGACCAAAACGAGCTTCCACTTGAGCCTTGTCACCTAAGAGTACCACCAGGTGCATCGAAAACGATTTTCGAGCCTATGGTACGTTCAGCGCAAACTGTGCACCTATCTTGCGGCAAGATTAGCACCATCTATAAATGGACCAAAACGAGCTTCCACTTGAGCCTCGTCACCTAGGAGTTCCATTGGGAGTGTCCAAAACGATTTTGAGCCTATGGAATGTTTGGCGCAAACCGTGCACCTATCTTGAATCAAGTTTAGCACCATGTCCAATCGGACCGTAACGAGCTTCCACTTAAGAATCGTCACCTAGGAGTACCATCAGGTGCGTCCAAAATGATTTCTGAGCCTATGGTATGTTTGGCGCAGAACATGCTATTATCTTGCACTGACACTAAACCAGTCTCCAAACGGACTTAAATGAGATTCCACATGACCCCCGACACCTAGGAGTTCCATTGGGTGCTTTCAAAATAATTTAATAGCCTATGGTATGTTCAGAACAAACCGTGCACCTATCCTGCGGCAAGATTAGCACCATCTCCAAACGGACCAAAACGAGCTTCCACTTTAGCGTTGTCACCTAGGAGTTCCATTGGCAGTGTCCTAAACGATTTTTGAGCCTATGGTATGTTTGGCACAAACTGTGCGCCTATCTTGCATCAAGTTTAGCACCATCTCCAGTCAGACCGTAACGAGCATCCACTTGAGCATGGTCAGCTAGGAGTACCATCGGGTGCGTCCAAAATGAATTTTGAGCCTATGGTATGTTTGGCCAGAGCATGCAATTATCTTGCACCGACACTAAACCAGCCTGCAAACAGACTTAAACGAGATTCCATATGAGCCCCGACACCTAGGAGTTCCATTCGGTGCTTCCAATACAATTTCTTAGCCTATGGTATGTTCAGCGCAAACCGTGCACGTATCTTGCGGCAAGATTAGCACCATCTCCAAACCGACCAAAACGAGCTTCCACTTGAGCCTTGTCACCTAAGAGTACCACCGGGTGCGTCAAAAATGATTTTCGAGCCTATGGTACGGTCAGCGCAAACCGTGCACCTATCCCGTGACAAGATTAGCACCATCTCCAAGCGGACCGAAATGAGCTTCCACTTGAGCCTTGTCACCTAAGAGAACCATCGGGTGCGTCGAAAATGATTTTCAAGCCTATGGTACGTTCAGCACAAACTGTGCACCTATCTTGCGGCAAGATTAGCACCATCTATAAACGGACCAAAACAAGCTTCCACTTGAGCCTCCTCACCTAGGAGTTCCATTGGGAGTGTCCAAAACGATTTTGAGCCTATGGAATGTTTGGCGCAAACCGTGCACCTATCTTGAATCAAGTTTAGCACCAAGTCCAATCGGTGCAAGATAAGTGCATCAAAAACGATTTTCGAGCCTATGGTACGTTCAGCGCAAACCGTGCACCTATCTTGCGGCAAGATTAGCACCATCTCCAAACGGACCAAAATGAGCTTCCACTTGAGCCTCGTCACCTAGGAGTTCCATTGGGAGTGTCCAAAACGATTTTCGAGCCTATGATATATTTGGCGCAAACCATGCACCTATCTTGCATCAAGTTTAGCACCACCTCCAATCGGACTGTAACAAGCTACCACTTTAGCATCGTCACCTAGGAGTACCATCGGGTGCGTCCAAAACGGTTTCTGAGCCTATGGTATGTGTGGCGCAGACCGTGCAATTATCTTGGACCTACACAAAACCTGTCTCTAAACAAACTTAAACGAGATTCCACATGACCCCCGACACCTAGGAGTTCCATTGGGTGCGTCCAAAATGATTTCCTAGCCTATGGTAGGTTCGGCGTAAACCATGCACCTATCTTGCGGGAAGATTAGCACCATCTCCAAACGGACCAAAACGAGCTTCCACTTGAGCCTTGTCACCTAAGAGTACCACCGGGTGCGTCGAAAATGATTTTCGAGCCTATGGAACGTTCAACGCAAACCGTGCACCTGTCTTATGCAAGATTAGCACCATCTCCAAATGGACCAAAACGAGCTTCCACTTGAGCCTTGTCACCTAAGAGTACCACCGGGTGCGTCAAAAATGATTTTCGAGCTAATGGTACATTCAGCGCAAACCGTGCACCTATCTTGCAGCAAGATTAGCACCATCCCCAAATGGACCGTAACGAGCTTCCACTTGAGCCTTGTCACCTAAGAGTACCACCGGGTGCGTCGAAAACGATTTTCGAGCCTATGGTACGTTCAGCGCAAACCATGCACATATTTTGCGGCAAGATTAGCACCATCTCCAAATGGACTAAACCGAGCTTCCACTTGAGCCTCATCACCTAGGAGTTCCATTGGGAGTGTCCAAAACGATTTTCGTGCCAACGGTATATTTGGCACAAACTGTGCACCTATCTTCTATCAAGTTTAGCACCATCTCCAATCGGACCGTAATGAGCTTCCACTTGAGCATCGTCGCCTAGGAGTACCACCGGGTGCGTCCAAAACAATTTTTGAGCCTATGGTACATTCAGCGCAAACCATGCATCTATCTTGTGGCAAGATTAGCACCATCTCCAAACGGACCAAAACGAGCTTCCACTTGAGCCTAGTCACCTAGGAGTACCATCGGTTGTGTCCAAAACCATTTTTGAGCCTATGGTACGTTCAGCGCAAACCGTGCACCTATCTTGTGGTAAGATTAGCACCTTCTCTAAACGGACCAAAACGAGCTTCCACTTGAGCCTCGTCACCTAGGAGTACCACTGGGTGCGTCCAGAATGATTTTTGAGCCAATGGTACGTTCAGCGCAAACCATGCACCTATCTTGTGGCAAAATTAGCTCCATCTCCAAACTGATTGTAACGAGCTTCCACTTGATCCTCGTCACCTAGGAGTACCACCGGGCGCATCCAAAATAAGTTTCAAGCCTATGGTCCATTCAGCGCAAACCGTGCACCTATCTTGTGGCAAGATTAACACCATCTCCAAACGGACCGAAACAAGCTTCCACTTTAGCCTCGTCACCTAGGAGTTCCATTGAGAGTGCCCAAAACGATTTTTGAGCCTATGATATGTTTGGCGCAAACTGTGCGCCTATCTTGCGTCAAGTTTAGCACCATCTCCAATCAGACTGTAACAAGCTTCCACTTGAGCATCGTCAGCTAGGAGTACCATCGGGTGCGTCCATAACGATTTCTGAGCCTATGGTCTGTTTGGCCAGAACATGCAATTATCTTGCACCGACACTAAACCAGCCTCCAAATGGACTTAAACGAGATTCCACATGAGCCCCGACACCTAGGAGTTCCATTCGGTGCTTCCAACACAATTTCTTAGCCTATGGTATGTTCACCGCAAACCGTGCACCTATCTTGCGGCAAGATTAGCACCATCTCCAAACCGACCAAAACGAGCTTCCACTTGAGCCTTGTCACCTAAGAGTACCACCGGGTGCGTCAAAAACGATTTCCAAGCCTATGGTACATTTAGCACAGACCATGCACCTATCTTACGCAAGATTAGCACCATCGCCAAACGGACCAAAATGAGCTTCCACTTGAGCCTTGTCACCTAAGAGTACCACCGGGTGCGTCGAAAATGATTTTCGAGCCTATGGTACGGTCAGCGTAAACCATGCACCTATCTCGCAAGAAGATTAGCACCATCTCCAAATGGACCAAAACGAGCTTCCACTTGAGCCTTGTCACCTAAGAGTACAACCAGGTGTGTCGAAAACGATTTTCGCGCCTGTGGTACGTTCAGCGCAAACCGTGCACCTATCTTGCAGCAATATTAGCACCATCTCCAAACGGACCAAAACGAGCTTCCACTTGAGCCTTGTCACCTAGGAGTACCACCAGGTTCGTCCAAAACAATTTTGAGCCTATGGTACATTCAGCGCAAACCGTGCACTTATCTTTCGGCAAGGTTACACCATCTCCAAACAGACCAAAACGAGCTTCCACTTAAGCCTCATCCGCTAGGAGTTCCATAGGTATGTCCAAAATGATTTTCGAGCCTATGGTATGTTTGGCGCAAATCGTGCACCTATCTTGCATCAAGTTTAGCACCATCTCCAATTGAGCATTGTCACATGAGAGTACCACCAGTAGCGTGCAAAACGATTTTCGAGCCTATGGTACGTTCAGCGCAAACCGTGCACCTATCTTACGACAAGATTAGCGCCATCTCCAAACGGACCAAAACGAGGTTCCACTTGAGCCTCGTCATCTAGGAGTTCCATTGGGAGTGTCTAAAATGATTTTCAAGCGTATGGTATGTTTGGCGCAAACCGTGCACCTATCTTGCATCAAGTTTAGCACCATCTCTAATCAGACAGTAACGAGCTTCCACGTGAGCATCGTCACCTAGGAGTACTATCGGGTGCATCCAAAACAATTTTCGAGCCTATGGTACATTCAGTGCAAAACCGTGCACCTATCTTGCGGCAAGATTAGCACCATCTACAAACAGACCAAAATGAGCTTCCACTTGAGCCTCGTCACCTAGGAGTACCACCGGGTGCATCCAAAATGGTTTTCGAGCCAATGGTACGTTCAGCGCAAACCATGCACCTATCTTGTGGCAAGATTAGCACCATCTCCAAATGGGCTGTAACTAGCTTCCACTTGAGCCTCGTCACCTAGGAGTACCACCAGATGCGTCCAAAACAATTTTCGAGCCTATGGTTCGTTCAGCACCAACCGTGCACCTATCTTGCGACAAGATTAGCACCATCTCCAAACGGACCAAA
The DNA here is from genome assembly GCA_022457205.1 of Saccharum spontaneum. NCBI lineage: Eukaryota > Viridiplantae > Streptophyta > Magnoliopsida > Poales > Poaceae > Saccharum > Saccharum spontaneum. The sequence continues at coordinate 41,815,532 of CM039595.1, read as the reverse complement.
ATGAGCTTCCACTTGAGCCTCGTCACCTAGGAGTTCCATTGGGAGTGTCCAAAATGATTTTTGAGCCTATGGTGTGTTTGGCGCAAACCGTGCACCTATCTTGCATCAAGTTTAGCACCATATCCAATCAGACCGTAACGAGCTTCCACTTGAGCATCCTCACCTAGGAGTACCATCGGGTGCATCCAAAATAATTTCTGAGCCTATGGTATGTTTGGCAAGGAGATGCAATTATCTTGCACCGACACTAAACCAGTCTCCAAACGGACTTAAACGAGATTCCACATGAGCCTCGACACCTAGGAGTTCCATTCGGTGCTTCCAAAACAATTTCTTAGCCTATGGTATGTTCAGCGCAAACCGTGCACCTATCTTGTGGCAAGATTAGCGCCATCTCCAAACAGACCAAAATGAGCTTCCACTTGAGCCTTGTCACCTAAGAGTACCACCGGGTGCGTCAAAAATGATTTTCGAGCTAATGGTACGTTCAGCGCAAACCGTGCACCTATCTTGCGATAAGATTAGCACCATCCCCAAATGGACCGTAACGAGCTTCCACTTGTGCCTCGTCACCTAGGAGTACCACCGGGTGCGTCCAAAACAATTTTCGAGCCTATGGTACGTTCAGCGCAAGCCGTGCACCTATCTTGCGGCAAGATTAGCACCATCTCCAAACGGACCAAAACGAGCTTCCACTTGAGCCTTGTCACCTAGGAGTACCACCGGGTGCGTCCAAAACAGTTTTGGAGCCTATGGTACATTCAGCGCAAACCATGCACTTATCTTGCGGCAAGATTAGCACCATCTCCAAACGGAACAAAACGAGCTTCCACTTGAGCCTCGTCACCTAGGAGTTCCATTGGGAGTGTCCAAAACGATTTTCGAGCCTATGGTATGTTTGGCGCAAACCGTGCAACTATCATGCTTCAAGTTTAGCACCATCTCCAGTCAGACTATAATGAGCTTCCACTTGAGCATCGTCACCTAGGAGTACCATCGGGTGCATACAAATCGATTTCTGAGTGTATGGTATGTTTGGTGCAAACCATCCAACTATCTTGCACCGACACTAACACTGTCTCCAAATAGACTGAAATAAGATTCCACACGACCCACATCACCTAGGAGTTCCATCGGATGCGTCCAAACTGATTTCTAAGCCAATGGTAGGTTTGTCGCAAACCGTGCACCTTGTCAAGATTAGCACTATCTCCAAACAGACCAAAACGAGCTTCCACTTGAGCCTCATCACTAGGAGTTCCATTGGGTGTATCCAAAATGATTTCCGAGCCTATGGTATGTTTGGCATAAACCATGCACCTATCTTGCATCAAGTGTAGCACCATCTCCAAATGGAACAAAACTAGCTTCCACTTGAGCCTCGTCACCTAGGAGTTCCACCGGGTGCGTCCAAAACGATTTTCGAGCCTATGGTACGTTCAGCGCAAACCGTGCACAACGGACCAAAATGAGCTTCCACTTGAGCCTTATCACCTAGGAGTACCACCGGGTGCATCCAAAATAATTTTTGAGCCTGTGGTACGTTCAGCGCAAACCATGCACTTATCTTGCGGCAAGATTAGCACCATCTCCAAACGGACCAAAACGAGCTTCCACGTAAGCCACATCCGCTAGGAGTTCCATTGGGATGTCCAAAACAATTTTCGAGCCTATGGTATGATTGGCGCAAATCGTGCACCTATCTTGCATCAAGTTTAGCACCATCTCCAATTGAGCATTGTCACATAGGAGTACCACCGGTAGCGTGCAAAACGATTTTCGAGCCTATGGTACGTTCAGTGCAAACCATGCACCTATCTTGCGGCAAGATTAGCACCATCTCTAATCAGACCGTAATGAGCTTCCACTTGAGCATCGTCACCTAGGAGTACTATCGGGTGCATTCAAATCGATTTATGAGTGTATGGCATGTTTGGCGCAAACCGTCCAACTATCTTGCACCGACACTAACATTCTCTCCCAATAGACTAAAACGAGATTCCACATGACCCACGTCACCTAGGAGTTCGATCGGATGCGTCCAAACCGATTTCTGAGCCTGTGGTAGGTTCGGCGCAAACGGTGCACCTCGTCAAAAATAGCACTATCTCCAAACATACCAAAACGAGCTTCCACTTGAGGCGCGTCACCTAGGAGTTCCATTGGGTGTGTCCAAAATGATTTCTGAGCCTACGGTACGTTTGGCACAAACTGTGCACCCATCTGGCATCAAGTTTAGCACCATCTCCAAATGGACCAAAACGAGCTTCCACTTGACCCTCGTCACCTAGGAGTACCACCGGGTGCGTCCAAAACAATTTTCGAGCCAGATGGGTGAGCCTCGTCACCTAGGAGTACCACCGGGTGCATCCAAAATAATTTTCGAGCCAATGGTACGTTCAGCTCAAACCATGCACCTATCTTGTGGCAAGATTAGCACCATCTCCAAACGGGCCGTAACTAGCTTCCACTTGAGCCTCATCACCTAGGAGTATCACCAGGTGCGACCAAAACAATTTTCGAGCCTATGGTACGTTCAGCGCAAACCGTGCACCTATCTCGTGGTAAGATTAGCAGCATCTCTAAACGGACCAAAATGAGCTTCCACTTGAGCCTTATCACCTAGGAGTACCACCGGGTGCATCCAAAATAATTTTTGAGCATGTGGTACGTTCAGCGCAAACCATGCACTTTTCTTGCGGCAAGATTAGCACCATCTCCATACGGACCAAAACGAGCTTCCACGTAAGCCACATCCGCTAGGAGTTCCATTGGGATGTCCAAAACAATTTTCGAGCCTATGGTCCGTTCAGCACCAATCGTGCACCTATCTTGCGACAAGATTAGCACCATCTCCAAACGGACCAAAACGAGCTTCCACTTGAGCCTCGTCACCTAGGAGTTCCATTGGGAGTGTCCAAAACGATTTTCGAGCCTATGGTATGTTTGGCGCAAACCGTGCGCCTATCATGCTTCAAGTTTAGTACCATCTCCAATCAGACTATAACGAGCTTCCACTTGAGCATCGTCACCTAGGAGTACCATCGGGTGCATACAAATCGATTTCTGAGTGTATGGTATGTTTGGTGCAAACCGACCAACTATCTTGCACCGACACTAACACTGTCTCCAAATAGACTGAAATAAGATTCCACACGACCCACATCACCTAGGAGTTCGATCGGATGCGTCCAAACTGATTTCTAAGCCAATGGTAGGTTCGTCGCAAACCGTGCACCTTGTCAAGATTAGCACTATCTCCAAACAGACCAAAACGAGCTTCCACTTGAGCCTCATCACTAGGAGTTCCATTGGGTGTATCCAAAATGATTTCCGAGCCTATGGTATGTTTGGCATAAACCATGCACCTATCTTGCATCAAGTGTAGCACCATCTCCAAACGGAACAAAACTAGCTTCCACTTGAGCCTCGTCACCTAGGAGTTCCACCGGGTGCGTCCAAAACGATTTTCGAGCCTATGGTACGTTCAGCGCAAACCGTGCACCTATCTCGTGGCAAGATTAGCAGCATCTCTAAACGGACCAAAACGAGCTTCCACTTGAGCCTTATCACCTAGGAGTACCACCGGGTGCATCCAAAATAATTTTTGAGCCTGTGGTACGTTCAGCGCAAACCATGCACTTATCTTGCGGCAAGATTAGCACCATCTCCATACGGACCAAAACGAGCTTCCACGTAAGCCACATCCGCTAGGAGTTCCATTGGGATGTCCAAAACAATTTTCGAGCCTATGGTATGATTGGCGCAAATCGTGCACCTATCTTGCATCAAGTTTAGCACCATCTCCAATTGAGCATTGTCACATAGGAGTACCACCGGTAGCGTGCAAAACGATTTTCGAGCCTATGGTACGTTCAGTGCAAACCATGCACCTATCTTGCGGCAAGATTAGCACCATCTCTAATCAGACCGTAATGAGCTTCCACTTGAGCATCGTCACCTAGGAGTACTATCGGGTGCATTCAAATCGATTTATGAGTGTATGGCATGTTTGGCGCAAACCGTCCAACTATCTTGCACCGACACTAACATTCTCTCCCAATAGACTAAAACGAGATTCCACATGACCCACGTCACCTAGGAGTTCGATCGGATGCGTCCAAACCGATTTCTGAGCCTATGGTAGGTTCGGCGCAAACCGTGCACCTCGTCAAAAATAGCACTATCTCTAAACATACCAAAACGAGCTTCCACTTGAGGCTCGTCACCTATGAGTTCTATTGGGTGTGTCCAAAATGATTTCTGAGCCTATGGTACGTTTGGCACAAACCGTGCACCCATCTGGCATCAAGTTTAGCACCATCTCCAAATGGACCAAAACGAGCTTCCACTTGAGCCTCGTCACCTAGGAGTACCACCGGGTGCGTCCAAAACAATTTTCGAGCCAGATGGGTGAGCCTCGTCACCTAGGAGTACCACCGGGTGCATCCAAAATGATTTTTGAGCCAATGGTACGTTCAGCTCAAACCATGCACCTATCTTGTGGCAAGATTAGCACCATATCCAAACGGGCCGTAACTAGCTTCCACTTGAGCCTCGTCACCTAGGAGTTTCACCAGGTGCATCCAAAACAATTTTCGAGCCTATGGTCCGTTCAGCACAAACCGTGCACCTATCTTGCGACAAGATTAGCACCATCTCCAAACGGACCAAAACGAGCTTCCACTTGAGCCTCGTCACCTAAGAGTTCCATTGGGAGTGTCCAAAACGATTTTCGAGGCTATGGTGTGTTTGGCGCAAACCGTGCACCTATCTTGCATCAAGTTTAGCACCATCTCCAATCAGACCGTAACAAGCTTCCACTTGAGCATCGTCACCTAGGAGTACCATCGGGTGCATCCAAAACGATTTCTGAGCCTATGGTATGTTTGGCCAGGACATGCAATTATCTTGCACTGACACTAAACCAGTCTCCAAACGGAATTAAACGCGATTCCACATGATTCCCGACACCTAGGAGTTCCATTTGGTGCTTCCAAAACAATTTCTTAGCCTATGGTATGTTCAGCGCAAACCGTGCACCTATCTTGCGGCAAGATTAGCACCATCTCCAAACGGACCAAAACGAGCTTCCACTTGAGCCTTGCACCTAAGAGTACCACCGGGAGCGTCAAAAACGATTTTCGAGCTAATGGTACGTTCAGCGCAAACCGTGCACCTATCTTGCGGCAAGATTAGCACCATCCCCAAATGGACTGTAACGAGCTTCCACTTGAGCCTCGTCACCTAGGAGTACCACCGGGTGCGTCCAAAACGATTTTCGAGCCTATGGTACATTCAGCGCAAACCGTGCACCTATCTTGCGGCAAGATTAGCACCATCTCCAAACGGACCAAAACGAGCTTCCACTTGAGCCTTGTCACCTAGGAGTACCACCGGGTGCGTCCAAAACAATTTTTGAGCCTATGGTACATTCAGCGCAAACCATGCACTTATCTTGTGGCAAGATTAGCACCATCTCCAAACGGACCAAAACGAGCTTCCACTTGAGCCTCGTCACCTAGGAGTTCCATTGGGAGTGTCCAAAACGATTTTCGAGCCTATGGTATGTTTGGCGCAAACCGTGCACCTATCATGCTTCAAGTTTAGCACCATCTCCAATCAGACTGTAACGAGCTTCCACTTGAGCCTCGTCACCTAGGAGTACCACCGGGTGCGTCCAAAACAATTTTTGAGCCAGATGGGTGAGCCTCGTCACCTAGGAGTACCACCGGGTGCATCCAAAATGATTTTTGAGCCAATGGTACGTTCAGCTCAAACCATGCACCTATCTTGTGGCAAGATTAGCACCATATCCAAACGGGCCGTAACTAGCTTCCACTTGAGCCTCGTCACCTAGGAGTTTCACCAGGTGCATCCAAAACAATTTTCGAGCCTATGGTCCATTCAGCACAAACCGTGCACCTATCTTGCGACAAGATTAGCACCATCTCCAAATGGACCAAAACGAGCTTCCACTTGAGCCTCGTCACCTAAGAGTTCCATTGGGAGTGTCCAAAACGATTTTCGAGGCTATGGTGTGTTTGGCGCAAACCGTGCACCTATCTTGCATCAAGTTTAGCACCATCTCCAATCAGACCGTAACAAGCTTCCACTTGAGCATCGTCACCTAGGAGTACCATCGGGTGCATCCAAAACGATTTTTGAGCCTATGGTATGTTTGGCCAGGACATGCAATTATCTTGCACCGACACTAAACCAGTCTCCAAACGGAATTAAACGCGATTCCACATGATTCCCGACACCTAGGAGTTCCATTTGGTGCTTCCAAAACAATTTCTTAGCCTATGGTATGTTCAGCGCAAACCGTGCACCTATCTTGCGGCAAGATTAGCACCATCTCCAAACGGACCAAAACGAGCTTCCACTTGAGCCTTGTCACCTAAGAGTACCACCGGGAGCGTCAAAAACGATTTTCGAGCTAATGGTACGTTCAGCGCAAACCGTGCACCTATCTTGCGGCAAGATTAGCACCATCCCCAAATGGACTGTAACGAGCTTCCACTTGAGCCTCGTCACCTAGGAGTACCACCGGGTGCGTCCAAAACGATTTTCGAGCCTATGGTACATTCAGCGCAAACCGTGCACCTATCTTGCGGCAAGATTAGCACCATCTCCAAACGGACCAAAACGAGCTTCCACTTGAGCCTTGTCACCTAGGAGTACCACCGGGTGCGTCCAAAACAATTTTTGAGCCTATGGTACATTCGGCGCAAACCATGCACTTATCTTGTGGCAAGATTAGCACCATCTCCAAACGGACCAAAACGAGCTTCCACTTGAGCCTCGTCACCTAGGAGTTCCATTGGGAGTGTCCAAAACGATTTTCGAGCCTATGGTATGTTTGGCGCAAACCGTGCACCTATCATGCTTCAAGTTTAGCACCATCTCCAATCAGACTGTAACGAGCTTCCACTTGAGCATCGTCACCTAGGAGTACCATCGGGTGCATACAAATCGATTTCTGAGTGTATGGTATGTTTGGTGCAAACCATCCAACTATCTTGCACCGACACTAACTATGTCTCCAAATGGACTCAAACGAGATTCCACATGACCCACGTCACCTAGGTGTTCCATCGGATGCGTCCAAACCGATTTCTGAGCCAATGGTAGGTTCGTCGCAAACCGTGCAGCTCGTCAAAAATAGCACTATCTCCAAACATACCAAAACGAGCTTCCACTTGAGGCTCGTCACCTAGGAGTTCCATTGGGTGTGTCCAAAATGATTTCTGAGCCTATGGTATGTTTGGCACAAACCGTGCACCCATCTAGCATCAAGTTTAGCACCATCTCCAAATGGACCAAAACGAGCTTCCACTTGAGCCTCGTCACCTAGGAGTACCACCGGGTGCGTCCAAAACAATTTTCGAGCCAGATGGGTGAGCCTTGTCACCTAGGAGTACCACCGGGTGCATCCAAAATGATTTTCGAGCCAATGGTACGTTCAGCTCAAACCATGCACCTATCTTGTGGCAGCACCATCTCCAAACGGGCCGTAACTAGCTTCCACTTGAGCCTCGTCACCTAGGAGTATCACCAGGTGCGTCCAAAACAATTTTTGTGCCTATGGTCCGTTCAGCACAAACCGTGCACCTATCTTGCGACAAGATTAGCACCATCTCCAAACGGACCAAAACGAGCTTCCACTTGAGCCTCGTCACCTAGGAGTTCCATTGGGAGTGTCCAAAACGATTTTCGAGCCTATGGTATGTTTGGCGCAAACCGTGCACCTATCATGCTTCAAGTTTAGCACCATCTCCAGTCAGACTATAATGAGCTTCCACTTGAGCATCGTCACCTAGGAGTACCATCGGGTGCATACAAATCGATTTCTGAGTGTATGGTATGTTTGGTGCAAACCGTCCAACTATCTTGCACCGACACTAACACTGTCTCCACATAGACTGAAATAAGATTCCACACGACCCACATCACCTAGGAGTTCCATCGGATGCGTCCAAACTGATTTCTAAGCCAATGGTAGGTTTGTCGCAAACCGTGCACCTTGTCAAGATTAGCACTATCTCCAAACAGACCAAAACGAGCTTCCACTTGAGCCTCATCACTAGGAGTTCCATTGGGTGTATCCAAAATGATTTCCGAGCCTATGGTATGTTTGGCATAAACCATGCACCTATCTTGCATCAAGTGTAGCACCATCTCCAAATGGAACAAAACTAGCTTCCACTTGAGCCTCGTCACCTAGGAGTTCCACCGGGTGCGTCCAAAACGATTTTCGAGCCTATGGTACGTTCAGCGCAAACCGTGCACAACGGACCAAAACGAGCTTCCACTTGAGCCTTATCACCTAGGAGTACCACCGGGTGCATCCAAAATAATTTTTGAGCCTGTGGTACGTTCAGCGCAAACCATGCACTTATCTTGCGGCAAGATTAGCACCATCTCCAAACGGACCAAAACGAGCTTCCACGTAAGCCACATCCGCTAGGAGTTCCATTGGGATGTCCAAAACAATTTTCGAGCCTATGGTATGATTGGCGCAAATCGTGCACCTATCTTGCATCAAGTTTAGCACCATCTCCAATTGAGCATTGTCACATAGGAGTACCACCGGTAGCGTGCAAATCGATTTTCGAGCCTATGGTACGTTCAGTGCAAACCGTGCACCTATCTTGCGGCAAGATTAGCACCATCTCTAATCAGACCGTAATGAGCTTCCACTTGAGCATCGTCACCTAGGAGTACTATCGGGTGCATTTAAATCGATTTCTGAGTGTATGGCATGTTTGGCGCAAACCGTCCAACTATCTTGCACCGACACTAACATTCTCTCCCAATAGACTAAAACGAGATTCCACATGACCCACGTCACCTAGGAGTTCGATCGGATGCGTCCAAACCGATTTCTGAGCCTGTGGTAGGTTCGGCGCAAACGGTGCACCTCGTCAAAAATAGCACTATCTCCAAACATACCAAAACGAGCTTCCACTTGAGGCTCGTCACCTAGGAGTTCCATTGGGTGTGTCCAAAATGATTTCTGAGCCTATGGTACGTTTGGCACAAACTGTGCACCCATCTGGCATCAAGTTTAGCACCATCTCCAAATGGACTGTAACGAGCTTCCACTTGAGCCTCGTCACCTAGGAGTACCACCGGGTGCGTCCAAAACGATTTTCGAGCCTATGGTACATTCAGCGCAAACCGTGCACCTATCTTGCGGCAAGATTAGCACCATCTCCAAACGGACCAAAACGAGCTTCCACTTGAGCCTTGTCACCTAGGAGTACCACCGGGTGCGTCCAAAACAATTTTTGAGCCTATGGTACATTCGGCGCAAACCATGCACTTATCTTGTGGCAAGATTAGCACCATCTCCAAACGGACCAAAACGAGCTTCCACTTGAGCCTCGTCACCTAGGAGTTCCATTGGGAGTGTCCAAAACGATTTTCGAGCCTATGGTATGTTTGGCGCAAACCGTGCACCTATCATGCTTCAAGTTTAGCACCATCTCCAATCAGACTGTAACGAGCTTCCACTTGAGCATCATCACCTAGGAGTACCATCGGGTGCATACAAATCGATTTCTGAGTGTATGGTATGTTTGGTGCAAACCATCCAACTATCTTGCACCGACACTAACTATGTCTCCAAATGGACTCAAACGAGATTCCACATGACCCACGTCACCTAGGTGTTCCATCGGATGCGTCCAAACCGATTTCTGAGCCAATGGTAGGTTCGTCGCAAACCGTGCAGCTCGTCAAAAATAGCACTATCTCCAAACATACCAAAACGAGCTTCCACTTGAGGCTCGTCACCTAGGAGTTCCATTGGGTGTGTCCAAAATGATTTCTGAGCCTATGGTATGTTTGGCACAAACCGTGCACCCATCTAGCATCAAGTTTAGCACCATCTCCAAATGGACCAAAACGAGCTTCCACTTGAGCCTCGTCACCTAGGAGTACCACCGGGTGCGTCCAAAACAATTTTCGAGCCAGATGGGTGAGCCTTGTCACCTAGGAGTACCACCGGGTGCATCCAAAATGATTTTCGAGCCAATGGTACGTTCAGCTCAAACCATGCACCTATCTTGTGGCAGCACCATCTCCAAACGGGCCGTAACTAGCTTCCACTTGAGCCTCGTCACCTAGGAGTATCACCAGGTGCGTCCAAAACAATTTTTGTGCCTATGGTCCGTTCAGCACAAACCGTGCACCTATCTTGCGACAAGATTAGCACCATCTCCAAACGGACCAAAACGAGCTTCCACTTGAGCCTCGTCACCTAGGAGTTCCATTGGGAGTGTCCAAAACGATTTTCGAGCCTATGGTATGTTTGGCGCAAACCGTGCACCTATCATGCTTCAAGTTTAGCACCATCTCCAGTCAGACTATAATGAGCTTCCACTTGAGCATCGTCACCTAGGAGTACCATCGGGTGCATACAAATCGATTTCTGAGTGTATGGTATGTTTGGTGCAAACCGTCCAACTATCTTGCACCGACACTAACACTGTCTCCAAATAGACTGAAATAAGATTCCACACGACCCACATCACCTAGGAGTTCCATCGGATGCGTCCAAACTGATTTCTAAGCCAATGGTAGGTTTGTCGCAAACCGTGCACCTTGTCAAGATTAGCACTATCTCCAAACAGACCAAAACGAGCTTCCACTTGAGCCTCATCACTAGGAGTTCCATTGGGTGTATCCAAAATGATTTCCGAGCCTATGGTATGTTTGGCATAAACCATGCACCTATCTTGCATCAAGTGTAGCACCATCTCCAAATGGAACAAAACTAGCTTCCACTTGAGCCTCGTCACCTAGGAGTTCCACCGGGTGCGTCCAAAACGATTTTCGAGCCTATGGTACGTTCAGCGCAAACCGTGCACAACGGACCAAAACGAGCTTCCACTTGAGCCTTATCACCTAGGAGTACCACCGGGTGCATCCAAAATAATTTTTGAGCCTGTGGTACGTTCAGCGCAAACCATGCACTTATCTTGCGGCAAGATTAGCACCATCTCCAAACGGACCAAAACGAGCTTCCACGTAAGCCACATCCGCTAGGAGTTCCATTGGGATGTCCAAAACAATTTTCGAGCCTATGGTATGATTGGCGCAAATCGTGCACCTATCTTGCATCAAGTTTAGCACCATCTCCAATTGAGCATTGTCACATAGGAGTACCACCGGTAGCGTGCAAATCGATTTTCGAGCCTATGGTACGTTCAGTACAAACCGTGCACCTATCTTGCGGCAAGATTAGCACCATCTCTAATCAGACCGTAATGAGCTTCCACTTGAGCATCGTCACCTAGGAGTACTATCGGGTGCATTTAAATCGATTTCTGAGTGTATGGCATGTTTGGCGCAAACCGTCCAACTATCTTGCACCGACACTAACATTCTCTCCCAATAGACTAAAACGAGATTCCACATGACCCACGTCACCTAGGAGTTCGATCGGATGCGTCCAAACCGATTTCTGAGCCTGTGGTAGGTTCGGCGCAAACGGTGCACCTCGTCAAAAATAGCACTATCTCCAAACATACCAAAACGAGCTTCCACTTGAGGCTCGTCACCTAGGAGTTCCATTGGGTGTGTCCAAAATGATTTCTGAGCCTATGGTACGTTTGGCACAAACTGTGCACCCATCTGGCATCAAGTTTAGCACCATCTCCAAATGGACCAAAACGAGCTTCCACTTGACCCTCGTCACCTAGGAGTACCACCGGGTGCGTCCAAAACAATTTTCGAGCCAGATGGGTGAGCCTCGTCACCTAGGAGTACCACCGGGTGCATCCAAAATAATTTTTGAGCCAATGGTACGTTCAGCTCAAACCATGCACCTATCTTGTGGCAAGATTAGCACCATCTCCAAACAGGCCGTAACTAGCTTCCACTTGAGCCTCGTCACCTAGGAGTATCACCAGGTGCGACCAAAACAATTTTCAAGCCTATGGTACGTTCAGCGCAAACCGTGCACCTATCTCGTGGTAAGATTAGCAACATCTCTAAACGGACCAAAATGAGCTTCCACTTGAGCCTTATCACCTAGGAGTACCACCGGGTGCATCCAAAATAATTTTTGAGCATGTGGTACGTTCAGCGCAAACCATGCACTTATCTTGCGGCAAGATTAGCACTATCTCCATACGGACCAAAACGAGCTTCCACGTAAGCCACATCCGCTAGGAGTTCCATTGGGATGTCCAAAACAATTTTCGAGCCTATGGTCCGTTCAGCACCAATCGTGCACCTATCTTGCGACAAGATTAGCACCATCTCCAAATGGACCAAAACGAGCTTCCACTTGAGCCTCGTCACCTAGGAGTTCCATTGGGAGTGTCCAAAACGATTTTCGAGCCTATGGTATGTTTGGCGCAAACCGTGCGCCTATCATGCTTCAAGTTTAGCACCATCTCCAATCAGACTATAACGAGCTTCCACTTGAGCATCGTCACCTAGGAGTACCATCGGGTGCATACAAATCGATTTCTGAGTGTATGGTATGTTTGGTGCAAACCGTCCAACTATCTTGCACCGACACTAACACTGTCTCCAAATAGACTGAAATAAGATTCCACACGACCCACATCACCTAGGAGTTCGATCGGATGCGTCCAAACTGATTTCTAAGCCAATGGTAGGTTCGTCGCAAACCGTGCACCTTGTCAAGATTAGCACTATCTCCAAACAGACCAAAACGAGCTTCCACTTGAGCCTCATCACTAGGAGTTCCATTGGGTGTATCCAAAATGATTTCCAAGCCTATGGTATGTTTGGCATAAACCATGCACCTATCTTGCATCAAGTGTAGCACCATCTCCAAACGGAACAAAACTAGCTTCCACTTGAGCCTCGTCACCTAGGAGTTCCACCGGGTGCGTCCAAAACGATTTTCGAGCCTATGGTACGTTCAGCGCAAACCGTGCACCTATCTCGTGGCAAGATTAGCAGCATCTCTAAACGGACCAAAACGAGCTTCCACTTGAGCCTTATCACCTAGGAGTACCACCGGGTGCATCCAAAATAATTTTTGAGCCTGTGGTACGTTCAGCGCAAACCATGCACTTATCTTGCGGCAAGATTAGCACCATCTCCAAACGGACCAAAACGAGCTTCCACGTAAGCCACATCCGCTAGGAGTTCCATTGGGATGTCCAAAACAATTTTCGAGCCTATGGTATGATTGGCGCAAATCGTGCACCTATCTTGCATCAAGTTTAGCACCATCTCCAATTGAGCATTGTCACATAGGAGTACCACCGGTAGCGTGCAAAACGATTTTCGAGCCTATGGTACGTTCAGTGCAAACCATGCACCTATCTTGCGGCAAGATTAGCACCATCTCTAATCAGACCGTAATGAGCTTCCACTTGAGCATCGTCACCTAGGAGTACTATCGGGTGCATTCAAATCGATTTATGAGTGTATGGCATGTTTGGCGCAAACCGTCCAACTATCTTGCACCGACACTAACATTCTCTCCCAATAGACTAAAACGAGATTCCACATGACCCACGTCACCTAGGAGTTCGATCGGATGCGTCCAAACCAATTTCTGAGCCTATGGTAGGTTCGGCGCAAACCGTGCACCTCGTCAAAAATAGCACTATCTCTAAACATACCAAAACGAGCTTCCACTTGAGGCTCGTCACCTAGGAGTTCTATTGGGTGTGTCCAAAATGATTTCTGAGCCTATGGTACGTTTGGCACAAACCGTGCACCCATCTGGCATCAAGTTTAGCACCATCTCCAAATGGACCAAAATGAGCTTCCACTTGAGCCTCGTCACCTAGGAGTACCACCGGGTGCGTCCAAAACAATTTTCGAGCCAGATGGGTGAGCCTCGTCACCTAGGAGTACCACCGGGTGCATCCAAAATGATTTTTGAGCCAATGGTACGTTCAGCTCAAACCATGCACCTATCTTGTGGCAAGATTAGCACCATATCCAAACGGGCCGTAACTAGCTTCCACTTGAGCCTCGTCACCTAGGAGTTTCACCAGGTGCATCCAAAACAATTTTCGAGCCTATGGTCCGTTCAGCACAAACCGTGCACCTATCTTGCGACAAGATTAGCACCATCTCCAAACGGACCAAAACGAGCTTCCACTTGAGCCTCGTCACCTAAGAGTTCCATTGGGAGTGTCCAAAACGATTTTCGAGGCTATGGTGTGTTTGGCGCAAACCGTGCACCTATCTTGCATCAAGTTTAGCACCATCTCCAATCAGACCGTAACAAGCTTCCACTTGAGCATCGTCACCTAGGAGTACCATCGGGTGCATCCAAAACGATTTCTGAGCCTATGGTATGTTTGGCCAGGACATGCAATTATCTTGCACCGACACTAAACCAGTCTCCAAACGGAATTAAACGCGATTCCACATGATTCCCGACACCTAGGAGTTCCATTTGGTGCTTCCAAAACAATTTCTTAGCCTATGGTATGTTCAGCGCAAACCGTGCACCTATCTTGCGGCAAGATTAGCACCATCTCCAAACGGACCAAAACGAGCTTCCACTTGAGCCTTGTCACCTAAGAGTACCACCGGGAGCGTCAAAAACGATTTTCGAGCTAATGGTACATTCAGCGCAAACCGTGCACCTATCTTGCGGCAAGATTAGCACCATCCCCAAATGGACTGTAACGAGCTTCCACTTGAGCCTCGTCACCTAGGAGTACCACCGGGTGCGTCCAAAACGATTTTCGAGCCTATGGTACATTCAGCGCAAACCGTGCACCTATCTTGCGGCAAGATTAGCACCATCTCCAAACGGACCAAAACGAGCTTCCACTTGAGCCTTGTCACCTAGGAGTACCACCGGGTGCGTCCAAAACAATTTTTGAGCCTATGGTACATTCGGCGCAAACCATGCACTTATCTTGTGGCAAGATTAGCACCATCTCCAAACGGACCAAAACGAGCTTCCACTTGAGCCTCGTCACCTAGGAGTTCCATTGGGAGTGTCCAAAACGATTTTCGAGCCTATGGTATGTTTGGCGCAAACCGTGCACCAATCATGCTTCAAGTTTAGCACCATCTCCAATCAGACTGTAACGAGCTTCCACTTGAGCATCGTCACCTAGGAGTACCATCAGGTGCATACAAATCGATTTCTGAGTGTATGGTATGTTTGGTGCAAACCATCCAACTATCTTGCACTGACACTAACTATGTCTCCAAATGGACTCAAACGAGATTCCACATGACCCACGTCACCTAGGTGTTCCATCGGATGCGTCCAAACCGATTTCTGAGCCAATGGTAGGTTCGTCGCAAACCGTGCACCTTGTCAAGATTAGCACTATCTCCAAATAGACCAAAACGAGCTTCCACTTGAGCCTCGTCACTAGGAGTTCCGTTTGGTGTATCCAAAATGATTTCCGAGCCTACGGTATGTTTGGCATAAACCATGCACCTATCTTGCATCAAGTGTAGCACCATCTCCAAACGGGAACAAAACAAGCTTCCACTTGAGCCTCGTCACCTAGGAGCACCACCGGATGCATCCAAAATGATTTTCGAGCCTATGGTACGTTCAGCGCAAACCATGCACCTATCTTGCGGCAAGATTAGCACCATCTCTAAACGGACCAAAACGAGCTTCCACTTGAGCCTTATCACCTAGGAGTACCACCGGGTGCATCCAAAATAATTTTTGAGCCTATGGTACGTTCAGCGCAAACCATGCACTTATCTTGCTGCAAGATTAGCACCATCTCCAAACGGACCAAAACGAGCTTCCACTTAATCCACATCCGCTAGGAGTTCCATTGGGATGTT
>CM039595.1:41778183-41799649 GCA_022457205.1 Saccharum spontaneum | reverse complement strand
AAGTGTGTGTGACATGTCAGGGAATCTCCCCATACTTGTTTTCTGCTTTCTTGCACAAAAGTAAAGTAGAGACACACAAGACATACTAATAATAATCTTTATTAATCTTGAGGCATTTATTACAACCGAATAATAATAATAACCGAATATAATAGATCTAAACTGATTATAAGCGAACCTAATCGAATCTAATAATAACTAAGACATATATAGCCCCAAGATCTAATCTAGATAGCTCAGCGACGCTCACGCCTCCTAAGACTATGCTCTAACTCATCGATCCTCTTGTTGGCGTCGGGCTTTAATTTTTAATTGGAAGGTAAAAATTGATCATGTCTATTTCTTCTAATTCTTTATTGGGCTCTAAAAATAATTTAAGACGTTGACCATTTACCTTGAATAACGTACCTTCGTCATTTTGAAGTGTGATAGCTCCGTTGGATGATGAATGAATTACCTTGAATGGTCCTTCCCATTTGCTCCGGAGCTTTCCATGCCCGAAAAGCTTCACCCTGGAATTAAAAAGTAATACCTTATCTCCGGGTGAGAACTCCTTCTTCTTGATCCTCTTGTCATGCCATCTCTTGACTCTTTCTTTGTAGATCTTTGAATTGTGATATGCTTTCTCCCGCCATTCTTCCAACTCCGATAATTGCATTCTTCTATGTTTTCCGGCGATATCTAGGTCCATATTCCATCTTTTTATGGCCCAGTGTGCCTTGAACTCAAGTTCAACAGGTAGGTGACAGGTCTTTCCGTATACCAATTGGTATGGAGACATTCCAATTGGGGTCTTGTATGCTGTCCGGTAAGCCTAGAGTGCATCGGGTAACTTGTCCTTCCATGCCGTTCCCATCTCGTTCACCGTCTTCTGAAGAATGTTCTTGATTTGCTTGTTAGAAGTCTCTGCTTGGCCACTTGTCTGAGGATGATAGGGAGTAGCGACGTTGTGACGGATTCCATGTCTTGATAGATAGTGCTCGAAGCGCTTATCAATGAAGTGTGATCCTCCATCACTTATCACTATCCTGGGGACTCCAAATCTTGGAAATATGATTTCCTCAAACATCCTCTTCGAACTGATATTGTCGGCATGCTTGCAAGGTAGTGCCTCTACCCATTTGGAGACGTAATCAACCGCCACCAAGATGAACTCACACTTCTTAGATGGGGGAAATGGACCCATGTAGTCTATTCCCCAGACATCAAAGAGTTCAATCTGAAGGTTGTTGGTGAGTGGCATGGCATCCCTTGTATTTATGTTTCCGTGCCTTTGACATGGCCCACATCTTCTGATATATTGCTTCGTGTCATCGTACATCGTAGGCCAGTAGAATCCACATTGCCAGATCTTTGAATGTGTACGGAATGCTCCATAGTGACCTCCGTATGGTGATGAGTGACATCTGTCGATGATCTTCAATCCTTCCTCAGTGGTCACACATCTTCTAAGTAGGCCATCAGCGCATACTCGGAAGAGATATGGCTCATCCCATATATGTGAACGACTTTCCTGAATAAGCTTCTTCTTGTTTGCTCCGGGTGGTACATAACCTGAAACCATAAAATTAACAATATCTGCATACCAGGGGTCAGATCTGTTAATCCCGTAAAGCATGTCGTCCCGGAGTGAGTCATTAATGGGGGGTTCCTGTGAATTCTTAAAGTACATTCTAGACAAGTGATCAGCAACAGAATTTTCTACTCCCTTTCTATCTTTTATTTCTAAGTCAAATTCTTGGAGTAATAAAATCCATCTGATTAAGCGAGGTTTAGCATCTTTCTTAGTGAGCAAATATTTTAGTGCAGCATGATCAGTGTAAACAATTATCTTAGCTCCAACTAAATAAAATCTAAATTTATCAATGGCAAAAACAACAGCCAGAAGCTCTTTTTCAGTGGTTGCATAATTAAGTTGAGCTCCTGTCAAAGTTTTACTTGCATAAGCAATTGCATGATGCTTTTTATCTTTAGTTTGTCCCAAAACTGCCCCCACAGCATAATCACTAGCATCACACATAATTTCAAAAGGCAACGACCAATCAGGGGGTTGAATGATTGGTGCAGAGATGAGTGCTTGCTTTAATAAATTGAAAGAATTTAGACATGCATCATCAAATTCGAAAGGAGCATCCTTGGCTAGCAAAAGAGTAAGTGGTCTCGCAATAAATGAAAAGTCTTTTATAAATCTGCGATAAAAACCAGCATGGCCAAGAAAACTTCGAATTCCTTTTATATTCACAGGTGGAGGTAGTTGTTCAATTACTTCAATTTTAGCTCTATCTACCTCAATACCTCTTTCAGACACTAGGTGTCCTAGCACTATTCCTGCTCTAACCATAAAATGACATTTTTCCCAATTAAGGATTAAGTGCTTTTCTTCACATCTTTGCAAAACCTTATCTAAGTTCTCAAGACAACTATCAAAAGTTTTTCCATAAACTGAGAAATCATCCATGAAAACTTCCATAATCTCTTCAATCATATCAGAAAATATAGACATCATACATCTTTGAAAAGAAGCTGGTGCATTACATAACCCAAAAGACATTCTATGATAAGCATACGTTCCATATGGGCATGTAAAAGTGGTTTTGCTTTGATCATCAGGATGGATAGGGATCTGGTGATACCCTGAATATCCATCTAGAAAACAGAAAAACGAGTCTTTTGCTAACCGCTCAAGCATCTCATCTATAAAAGGCAAAGGAAAATGATCCTTTTTCGTGGCTTTATTAAGTTTTCTATAGTCTATGCACATCCGCCACCCAGTGACGGTGCGTTGCGGAATTAGCTCATTCTTATCATTAGTAACAACAGTCATGCCTCCCTTTTTAGGCACAACTTGAACAGGGCTTACCCACTCACTATGCGGCACAGGATATATAATCCCTGCATGCAGCAACTTTATAACTTCTTTTTTAACTACCTCTCTCATCGCGTTGTTAAGTCTACGTTGAGGCTCTCGAGAGGGTGTAACAGAAGGATCTGTCGGAATACGATGGGTACAAATCATAGGACTGATTCCTGTGAGATCTTGAAGTGAGTAGCCGAAAACAGAGTGGTGTTTTTCAAGAATGGTCATTAATCGCAGAGTTTGCTCCTGAGTGAGTTTATTACTAACGATCACAGGAAACTCTGGATTATTGTTTAGGAAAGCATAGGTAAGACCTGGTGGTAAAGTTTTGAGTTCTATGTGGGGTCTAGGTGTTTCTACAAACTCATCTAAGGGTTCAGGTTCAAAAGGTTCGGCCTCTTCTTCAGTGAAGAAGGGGGCTTCCTCTTCTAAGTCTGGATCATCTAAAAGTTCTAGAGATGCAGCCTTTACCTCCTCCATAGGATCAGGCAAAAGATATGGCTCGGTCTTATTATTCAAGGAGTGAGTAATTGTAATTGGAAGTTTAAAGTCCTTTCCCAAGGAAATGTGGAGCTTTCCAGTTTGACCTTCATAAAGGAGTCTTCTAAAAGGTTGTCCAATCAGTAGGTCGAAACCCCATATATCAAAGATATAAAAGTTCAAATGAACCATGGAGCCTTCTACCATAAAGGGTAGGACATTAATAATTCCAAGACTGGGGACTAATCGTCCCAAAGATTCCTTTATGACCTTTGTTGTGGGGGTTAAAACAAGTTTCCCAAATAAATTAAGTGCAAAAGCTTCGGACATAATATTGATCCCCACAACAGGATTATAGAGAGCGTTAAATTGATCAGAATTATAAGCACAGCGTATAGTTATAGAGGGTGTGTCCACTCGGATTACTTCAGAGGAAAGCTCTGACTCCTCTAACCATTCGCTACTCATAACCGAGATAAGCTCTCTCAATTGACGTTCACTTGGTAAACAAATGCTAAATTGGCCGTTTTGAGGTCGGTCTATAGAATGGTAGTTTGAAATGTTTCCAAAATCGGCAAAGAGATCGGATTCTATGTCTAGCATGAAATCAGATGGTAGAATTTCTTCCTTTTGTGGCTCAGAACCTGTTGACGGTCCTTAAGTATCAATTATAACTATCAAATGAATAGAGAAAAGGATCCAAATGAAACCAACACCTAGACTTAGGGTTTTATCTGACAGAATTCCACGAGTTTTGCTGTTTATCTATTTCTGCAGGGGGTTATCAGGAAATACGGAAGAAAGGCCCACATGTCGGATTAATGACGGGATATTAACCGAACACGTAATTATCTTACATCTAGAAGAGTCCAGAAGCCACGAGAACGAACGGGAGGCGTAACGGAGCCGGACATAGGGCGCCCGCCCTGGTCCTTAGGGCGCCCACCCTGGCCCCGGAGCCAATCAGGCTCCGCCTCGAGGATTATGCTCCATCGACCTAGAGGATCAAGGAAAACCGTCCGTTCAATATCGGTTTGATCCGACGGCCCAGATTCATCCGAAAGGGCTATATAAGCAAGGCCCCTGGCCCTGGAGGAGAGGCCCTCGTCTCATACTTCAAACCCTAATTCAGGAGGAGAGCCTCTGATCAAGCCCTAGAGCCACCACATCAACTAGATCTCTAGTTAGCATAGCTACATAGGATTAGAACTAGAAGGAGTCAATCTTCGATTGGTTCCCGGATCTGCCAAGAGGATTCTTGGTAATTCCTCTCTTGTTCTTCAATTGTTCATCTTTGTTCTTCAATATTATGAATATGACTTTGTTCTATTTCAATATATTGGTTATGACTTTGCTCTACTTGATTATATTTGCAATTATATTGTTCTTAGTTTATCATAGTTATATGCTTGGCTTAGTTAGATTGGAATTATATACATGCCTAGGATCGTATAGCGTTTATCCATGTGTACAGTGGGTGAATGATAACTATTGTGTAGACGTGGTGTCTATACCGTATTTATCTGCGATTGCACCCTATATGCCGGATTGTGGGGTAGTTCGCGATAGTGACAGCTTCGTTGATTCTTATATAGTCCCCCTCTCGTGTATAGGGCAGGCAGAGCAACACTATTACAGGGGAGTGATTGCTATGTTCTTCATCTTCCTTGCTAATATTCACTATGCATGGATATAGTCTTTTCTCACCATGATTTCCAAGTATAATTGCACTAACTATGATATGCTAGACTTTATAGTTAATAATAACTTAGGGAATATCTTTGTAGTTCATCCTAATTCCATGCTAATGACTTGCTAGAATATCTGTTGAGGTGCTTATCATTATTATACGTGGCTAGCTGATCAGATTAATTATCTTTGTCACCATTATCACTTTACCTTTACTTAATGTGACATTTATACCTGTATAAAGAGATTGATAAATACTCTCAGTTATACATGCAATGATGTGTACTCAGTTCCATATTCTCATTCCATTATCAACCATGATACTTAGAAATCCCTTCCCAGTGGTAAAAATATAAATAACGATACCTGGAATACTTCCCGGTTAAAATGCTACATCGGTATTAATCTGTGCGCTTGCAGATCCCTTTTATTATTTATCTTGATGAGCAAATGCATATTTCAATACCGCGTCTCTCGTGTCATGCTGGGGATGACAACTTGGCTTAAGTGGCATGAGGGATAGGTTTGGCATTTTTGGCGCCGTTATCAGAATTAGAAAACTAAGTCTACTTTTGGTAGTGACGTTAAGAATGCCCAACAAGCATTTTTGGCGCCGTTGCCGGGGAAGGTTGATTACTAAGTAGGAATGAATACGAAACTTTGAGTCATCATTTGCATCACTAATCTGATCGAGCTTATCAATTCTCTTATACAGTTTTACCCCTATATTTTCCATTTTGATTATTTATTGCAGGGTGATGCATGAATAGAAGACATCTTCCAGACAACTTTGTTGACGATCCCGAAGCCTTATTCAGAAGAACAAGAGCCAAGCTCAAGAAGACATCGTCAACACTTCAGCACAAAGCTTCATCCAAATCCGAAGACCGCCGAAGTTTCATCCGGAATTTGTCGACTGAATTCGAAGCCATGGCGAACAAGACGATCCGCGAATTCTCAGCTCCCACTACGGACAACATCCGCACTGGACCTGCCGCGGCCATCGACAAGAACTTTGAGCTCAAGCCTGGGCTCATCAACATGGTGCAAGCTAACCAGTTCTGTGGGAAGCCACATGAAGACGCTAGTGCTCATCTTCAACACTTCCTGGAGATCTGCAGCACTTTCACCATGGCTGAAGTCCCCAGAGACGCCATACTACTTCGCCTTTTCCCATTCTCACTGTTGGGGAGAGCGAAGCAGTGGTTCTACGCTACAAAGGAGAAGAACACTACGTGGGCACTCTGCTCTACGAACTTTCTGGCCAAATTCTTTCCCATGGGCAAGACCAATGCTCTCCGTGGGAAGATTACAAGTTTTCAGCAACAACATGATGAATCCGTTCCAGAAGCATGGGAGCGTTTCCAAGACTACATCCTAGAATGTCCCCATCATGGAATGGAAAGCTGGCTACTGATGCAGACATTTTATCATGGGCTCATTAACAGTGCCCGTGAAACCATGGATGCTGCAGCTGGAGGAGCATTCCTATCACTCACCATACCTCAAGCCACAGCTCTTGTGGAGAAGATGGCATCCAACCAAGGTTGGAATGAAGAAAGAACTCAGACACGCAAGAGAGGTGGAGGTATGCACCAGCTCAAGGAAGTAGACATGCTGTCTACCAAGCTAGACCTACTCATGAAGAAGCTCGATGATCGAGCTGGAGAAAAGAAAGAAGTCATGCACGTCTACGACTCCCACATGACTTGTGAGGAGTGTGGAGGTACTGGACACTCGGGCAATCACTGTCCTGAGTTGCTGGAGGACGTG
The DNA here is from genome assembly GCA_022457205.1 of Saccharum spontaneum. NCBI lineage: Eukaryota > Viridiplantae > Streptophyta > Magnoliopsida > Poales > Poaceae > Saccharum > Saccharum spontaneum. The sequence goes on along the minus strand of CM039595.1, from coordinate 41,792,850 downwards.
AACTACATCAACAACAACTACTACTACTACAACCGTCCTCAGCAGAATCAAGGTTGGAATCAACAGAGGCCTAACTACTCAGGTAATTACCAAGGTAACAATTCTTTCAATAATAATAATAGTTATCCACCTTTGAGAGAGTTAGTGTCCAACCAAGGAAAGCTAATGGATAACCTGTCTAAGAAATTGGCATCTAATGATAAAATACTAGAAAATATAAATAATAGAATGGATAATTTCTCTACTGCCATCAAGAACCAGATTAGCTTTAATAAAATGATTGAATCTCAGTTGAATCAAATAGCTGCTGCTGTTCCTGCTACTAACCCCGGTATACCATCACAACCGGAAGGACTAGAATCTGCAAATCTTGTAGACATGTTTGATGCAGGAGATTACTGGAGTAACCCTATCGTGGAAGTAAGTACTGACCGACTGCCGGTCAAGAGAGGCGATCCAGGACGCCCCGTCATCCCGATCTCCATCGGCATGCGAGACTTCCCAGAAGCACTCTGTGACTTTGGCTCCAGCGTCAACATCATGCCCAGGGTACTCTATGAAAAACTCTATTCACAACCATTATTAGAAACAACCATGTGTTTGCAGCTTGCAGATAGGACACTGAGTTTCCCGAGAGGAATATTGAAGAACATCTGTGTCCGAGTGGGTTCCTCGTACGCTCCAGCAGACTTTGTAGTGATAGAGACCGGTTCTGATGAGAGGGCTCCCGTCATCCTAGGGAGACCAATCCTGAACACCGCGGGAGCTGTCATCTATGCTAGTGCTGCCAAGATCAGTTTCTACATCAAGGGGAGGAAGGAAACGTTTTCCTTCAAGAACAAGACCGCACAAATCCCAGAGCAACCCCAATATGAACCAAGGAAGAGGACCAACAGGAGGAACAAGAGCAAGAAGCAAGTATGGACCGAGATAGCTAAGATGGTCACTGCCGTGCACAAAGGTCAAGATCGCCAACTCAAGTCACCGTTCTTGCCTAAGAAGAACGACCCAGGTATGCCAAGCATTTATTGCTCCATTAATGGGTCCCACTTCTACAAGACACTTTGCGACACTGGGTCGGGCGTCAACATAATGGCCAAGGTCACCTATGAACTTCTGTTCGGAACCATGCCTTTAAACCCAACATATATTCAGCTCCAGATGGCAGATCAGACATTCCGACAGGTCGAAGGTACAGTAACTGACGTCCCTGTCAAGATAGACGATCACTTTGTCCATACAGACTTTCAGGTTATTGACATGGGAGAAGATGAATACGATCCACCCATCATCCTTGGAAGACCATTCCTTAGTACTGTCAAAGCAATCATTTACATTGGAACTGGAGAAGTCCACATGCACTTCCCCTCTGAGAAGGTACATCTTTACTTTACTGACCCTAACTATGTATTTGAAGAATCCAAGCAGGTCAGGACAAGAAGAAGGCGGCGTAACCACAATCAGAAGCAACAGGTCATCAAGGACGGATGGGCAGATTATGAAGGAGAAGTGGTAAGATCTGAAGACATACCACTCAACCAACACTGTCCTAAGGAGAACCGAGACAGGTATGGAAAGAAAAGACAGTTGTACATGAAGAAGAGGCGCTGCCGAAAACACCGACTACGCCATCCACCGAGTCCCAGGACGACTGAACGAATAAGAGTCCCGTTCGGAGGACTTAAAAACACCGAACGCCTTGCCAAGAGGTAACTTGGTAGTTATCCTTTCCTTTTAATTATTTACTTTATCTTAAATAGTTTGCTTAGTTAATCATATTCATACTATCTTAAAAATAAAATAAAAATGTTAAAAACCCTAAAGCCCCATGTGAGTATGCGAGTGGCATAAAACCCATAAGTACATTCACTGTGGTGGCATAAAAAATATATATATATATATATATATATAATAAATACATAAATATTTTCTTCTGCTTTATAAAAGAAAAAAAAACAACATAAAAAAATCAAGGAGGCTCAGCATGATAAAGGCTAGATATTTATGCTAACACTTAATCAGTTCCACAAAGCTTTGTTGTCTATTTGAGCTTCACAGAATTCAAGGAGACTAGCAGACGGAGGACATTCTAATCGCTGTCAGGGTGCTGCCGACTTTCAAATACATCTCCGCCATCTGCTAGCTACATCAGAAGAGATTATGTCAAGATCCAGCTTGGGGGAGAGCACCTCCATTATCTTGCTAAGTATTTCTATCTTTATCTTTATATTTATATATACTTCTACCCTATAAAAATAAAAATATACATAACTATGAAAAAAAAACCAAATAAAGATTTTGTGCTTATATATATACCTATATCTTTTGCTTAGTGTGTTTTAATAAATAAATAAAGTGGCTATGCTAAACTGAATCTAGATAATAATAAAACTCTAGCATGGATATGATGAATAGTTGTTTTGCCTAACTTTCAAATTTGAAGTCCTCTCTCTAAGTTTAGACATAACTGTTATCATTTAAAGCTTGCTCTAAACCTGAACTTGTGGGAAGAGAACTTGATCTAAAGTCTAAGTTGTTAACGGATATGATATGGGAAGGTTGAGCTGCTGTTTATCTATTCCTAGAGATGCTAGAATTCTGGAGAATTTTATCTTTGAAAATCTTAAAATGCTACATGATGAGTTCCTGTATGATGAGAGTTTAAGTTCCTACCACAGCCATACATACATGCTTGCTAGACTTTAAGCCATACCTTTACTTTTTACTGCTTATGAGCATTGAGTGTAGTCAAGCTGTGTAGACCCTTAGGAGCTTGTCATGCAGTTAAAATCAAGATTCACTTGCACGATCAATCATACATGCTGCTTCTACTCCGGAAGTACGCATCCACATATATCCACTCATTCTCATCTCCAGATCCACATAAAATTATTCTACTCCTAATCCGGGAGAGAATAGCCAAAAATATTTTCCCATTCTTGTTATCCCCTGTGAAATAAATGCTCAAGCTATTTTGGTTACTACCACTTGCTATATTGTTCTAAGGAGATGAGTGCTCTATACGAGAAAATAAAAAGGGGCAAGTGCCCGGAACCTCGAAAAGAAAAAGATACGAGGGAATAAAAAGGAGCAAGTGCTCGGAACCTCGATGAAAAAAATGTGAGAAGAGAGGTAAAAATGGACAAGTGTCCGACAGTAGAATTAGGGGTACAAGATGCCCACCTGAGAGGAAAAAAAAAGGAAAATATAGAGCACCTCATTCTCCTCAAGAGCTTTAGAAAGCAAGAAAGGTACGTATCCCCTCAAAAAGAGCAAAAGTAGAATTAGACTTTCATCATTGTTATCATCACTACCACCATACACCATTTATTCGCCACACATGCACATCTTGATTTGACTTATTGGCTTGTTTCTCTGGATCCATGGTTTGACTATGCAATAAATGTCTTGTAAGTATGTATACTTTATCTCCCACCGATGAGCTCTAGATATCAAAAGCCTTATTAGAATAGGATGAGAGAGAAGGCAATGTCACTCTGCCTTATACCACAAATACTACATACTTTGCTTTGAGAGAAGGCAGACATCATTACTGCCTTGGTGAGGATCCAGAAATACCACAAAAGAGAGACCTGAGAGAGTCATACAAGGAATCTCTGAGTTTTATTTGAAAATCTGCAAAAAACTCCAAGAGCTATAGCTGATCAAGAATAAGAGACATGGCGCTTGACTAGACTGTTCTATCTTTTAACCGCTCAAGACAAAGGTGACGGTTGCAAGCCCCATGGTGAAAGGTATAATGAGTAAGTTTTAAGTCTTGACAGTTTACTTTAACTCAGAGATGAGACTCTATTTGAAAGCATGTGTACCGTCAAAATTCAAAGGCATTTCAGCAACTACTGAGTCTCTCCTTGCTCAGGGACGAGCAAGAGGTAAGCTTGGGGGAGTTTGTTGACGGTCCTTAAGTATCAATTATAACTATCAAATAAATAGAGAAAAGGATCCAAATGAAACCAACACCTAGACTTAGGGTTTTATCTGACAGAATTCCATGAGTTTTGCTGTTTATCTATTTCTGCAGGGGGTTATCAGGAAATACAGAAGAAAGGCCCACATGTCGGATTAATGACGGGATATTAACCAAACACGTAATTATCTTACATCTAGAAGAGTCCAGAAGCCACGAGAACGAACGGGAGGCGTAACGGAGCCGGACACAGGGCGCCCGCCCTGGTCCTTAGGGCGCCCGCCCTGGCCCCGGAGCCAATCAGGCTCCGCCTCGAGGATTATGCTCCACCGACCTAGAGGATCAAGGAAAACCATCCGTTCAATGTCGGTTTGATCCGACGGCCCAGATTCATCCGAAAGGGCTATATAAGCAAGGCCCCTGGCCCTGGAGGAGAGGCCCTCGTCTCATACTTCAAACCCTAATTCAGGAGGAGAGCCTCTGATCAAGCCCTAGAGCCACCACATCAACTAGATCTCTAGTTAGCATAGCTACATAGGATTAGAACTAGAAGGAGTCAATCTTCGATTGGTTCCCGGATCTGTCAAGAGGATTCTTGGTAATTCCTCTCTTGTTCTTCAATTGTTCATCTTCGTTCTTCAATATTATGAATATGACTTTGTTCTATTTCAATATATTGGTTATGACTTTGCTCTACTTGATTATGTTTGCAATTATATTGTTCTTAGTTTATCATAGTTATATGCTTGGCTTAGTTAGATTGGAATTATATACATGCCTAGGATCGTATAGCGTTTATCCATGTGTACAGTGGGTGAATGATAACTATTGTGTAGACGTGGTGTCTATACCGTATTTATCTGCGATTGCACCCTATATGCCGGATTGTGGGGTAGTTCGCGATAGTGACAGCTTCGTTGATTCTTATATAGTCCCCCTCTCGTGTATAGGGCAGGCAGAGCAACACTATTACAGGGGAGTGATTGCTATGTTCTTCATCTTCCTTGCTAATATTCACTATGCATGGATATAGTCTTTTCTCACCATGATTGTCAAGTATAATTGCACTAACTATGATATGCTAGACTTTATAGTTAATAATAACTTAGGGAATATCTTTGTAGTTCATCCTAATTCCATGCTAATGACTTGCTAGAATATCTGTTGAGGTGCTTATCATTATTATATGTGGCTAGCTGATCAGATTAATTATCTTTGTCACCATTATCACTTTACCTTTACTTAATGTGACATTTATACCTGTATAAAGAGATTGATAAATACTCTTAGTTATACATGCAATGATGTGTACTCAGTTCCATATTCTCATTCCATTATCAACCATGATACTTAGAAATCCCTTCCCAGTGGTAAAAATATAAATAACGATACCTAGAATACTTTCCGGTTAAAATGCTACATCGGTATTAATCTGTGCGCTTGCAGATCCCTTTTATTATTTATCTTGATGAGCAAATGCATATTTCAATACCGCGTCTCTCATGTCATGCTGGGGATGACAACTTGGCTTAAGTGGCATGAGGGATAGGTTTGGCATTTTTGGCGCCGTTATCAGAATTAGAAAACTAAGTCTACTTTTGGTAGTGACGTTAAGAATGCCCAACAGAACCTCGGATAGCTAAAGTAGATGAAAAATTTGGCAGAGTGTCTACTTCGGCTTCGTAGGTTTTATCATGGAGGGCATTATCCATCTCAGCTTCTAGGATTCTATTCAAGATCCCCTTAGCTTCATCAGTAGGGATACGAAAGAAAGAACCTCTAGCCATAGTATGCAGCATTTGTTTATTATCTTTCTGAAGACCTCGAAAAAAGTGAAATAAAAGAACAGTGTCTACAAGCAAAAGTTTTGGACCAGATTCTAAAAGATCAGAAAAACGTTTCCAGGATTTCCCCAAAGTTTCATTATCTTTTTGTTTAAAAGATAGGACTTCGAGTCTAAGATCACCAGTACGGTCAAGGGAATAAAAATCTAGACAAAAGTTGGCTCTTAAAACTCCCCATTCACCTTGCTATTGACTTACCTTCTGACTATACCATCGTCTAGCTTCTCCTCTTAAAGAAAAAGGAAAAAGCTTCCAACGTAAAGTCTTATCAGAGATGCCATCAATGCGAAGACAATCGCATGTCTGCTCAAAATCTCTAATATGAAGGTAAGGGTTTTCGTCTTCCTTTCTCGAAAAAGATAAATTTTGAATCATCGCAATCAACCTTGAAATTAACTTATACTGGGATGTTTGGATAGGCTGTGATGACTCCCATGGTAAAAGGTCAGTTGCTGAAGGTGTTGCGGCATCAAAGATAGATATAGAACCTTGGTTTTCCATTTTTTGGTAAAAAGAAAAAGAAAGAATGAAAAAGATAAGAAAATAAAAAGTATGAATACAAGCTAGTAGTAAGACTCAAGGTTATCTCAGTAAACCGTCTTTCTTCCCCGGCAACGGCGCCAGAAATGCTTGTTGATATTTGGTAACGCAATTAGGAAATAGGATCCGCAAGCGCACGGATATCGGTGAGCACTTCACCCGAGATGTTATCCTGGGTATCGTATTTATATTTTTACCTTTAGGAGAAAGAGTGCATCTGACTAACCAAATCTATTACTACTAACCTTTAGGCTACAACCACTATGATTCGATGTGAGTGATGTATAGAGAAGACTACAACCGCACTCTTCTTCTAACCTTGGTAAGGATGATCTACTGTTCTATTGGGGAGGTTTACGGAATCTAGACACCACAAAGGATGTTCAACCCGCACCTATAAACCCTATCGATCCTGCTAACGGGATATGGAATACAAAGGTAACTCGGAATTGTCACGTTCCTCGCTACTACCACGGTCCGGCTAGACGAGGGGATATCTATGAGTATCCTAGCTTAAACACCACGTTTACGTTAGAGATGATTACTCTAAACTCTACGCGAAGAGATCAAAGTAAACTCATAAACCAAAGAACAATAAAACAAAGAACTTACTAGAATTTAGAAGTCGAAATACTGAAGAATCCTGAGAACAAGCCTCGGGTTAGAAGAACTTGCTCCCGCAGGTACAACCTCGGAGTAGACACCGACAGGCCGGATTCCTCCGATCTACACCTCCACTCTATCTCTCTCAATCTAGTAGAACTAATTCTACTTTCACATTGGATGCTAAGCCCTAAGAGGTGGGAACCCTAGAGGGAACCTCTCTCTCTAAACCCTAACTAGAGATATGCAACTGAATAATGAATTGGGGTCTTCTCCACCAGGGGTCAGGGGCCTTGCTTATATAGCCCTTTTGGATGAATCTGGACCGTCGGATCAAACCGAGCTTCATCCTACGGTTTTCCTTGATCCTCAAAGGCGGTGGAGCATAATCCGCGAGACTCGACCTGATTGGTCCCGGGGGCAGGGCGGGCGCCCTAGGGCACAGGGCGGGCACCCTGTGTCCTGGCCCGTTACGGCTCCCATTTGTTCCCGTGGCTTCTGGAATCTTCTAGATGTAAGATAATTACATGTTCGGTTAATATCCCGTCATTAATCCGACATGTGGGCCTTTCTTCCGTATTTCCTGATAACCCCCTGCAGAAATCGATAAACAGCAAAATTCGTGGAATTCTGTTAGATCAAACCCTAATTCTAGGTGTTGCTTGCATATAGGTCCTTTTCTTTATTTATTTGATGGTTATAATTGATACTTAAGAACCGTCAACAATAGGCTTGGGTAGTGTTATTGCAATATCTTCATGTGTCTCACCTTGGTACCTATCTATATTGATCCCTGGAAAAGTTTCGAGAAGTTTGGAATCAAAAAGTCACATGAACTAATAAGTTATATGCTTGTTTGGATTAGAACTGAAACATGCCTTACATCCCCTGGGAACTAGTGTTTATGCAACATACAAATGCAACATGTGCAACACATCTTGGACACATGTGGAACAACTTAGGGAAACATTGGTAACTTGTACCTTGCAACAAAACAATGAAACATGGCTTTGAAACAAGCACCACAATGATAGTAACTTCTATGTTTCAATGCATGTGAGGCCTATATTCTTGTGCAACCTAGACATGGTATATATGTTTAGCCTCTACAACACCTTAACTACGCTTAGGACACTTAATGGAGCAATGTTCATGTTGACCATGTTGACTAATTAAGTCTCTAAGTGATAGTTGACCTTGAATTGACCTTGTTTGACCTAGAGAGCACAATTGCTTGACTGTTTTAAAAGGGTAGCTAAAAGTGTTTTCCTGTAGCTGCACCCTTAAACAAAGTTGTAGCAAATTTGTTATGGAACAAAAGTTGTTTAATGATCATCTCATGAAGATGACCAGAACAATCTCAAAGGTGGCCCACAAGCCAGGAATAGGGGCTGATTGGCACTTGGAAAAATTTGGCTAAGTCCTTATGCTGTTTTAGTGCTAAGTGCCTTAGTTGGAGCTCTATATCTTGCAATACAAGCTGATTCAAACATTGATCCTTAAATAATAATTATAGTTTGGTTTGAGTACAAAATTCTTTATTTAATGAGCAAGAGCCGATTTTGTGCCTAGCTTAGTCAAATAGGGTTCGCAAAATCGAATCTTGTGCTGTTTCCAGGGACGAAAAATTGGTTAAGTCTAGGATGACGGAATTCCGGGATTTCGTTTTCGTGTACCTATCTTTGGCGAATATTAGTTTGCAAACCATGTAGATTTTGGCCAAACATATTTAAGAAAAGTTGTTGACCTCATATAGCTCTACAACACCATTGAATTGGTTTAGCATTTCCTTACTTGGTTTGGGAGATGGAGATGGACGAACAAGGCAGTTTCAGCTAGTTTCAAACTAAACTGCAGGGTTCAATTTCGGGTACCCTACTTTGGAGCTTTGTATCTCTCCAACCATGTCGAATTAGTCTTTGATCCTTTAACAAAAGTTGAAGTACTCTTGTAGCACTACACAATAGTGAAATCGGGTGATCAAATAATGAATTGGTTTGAGAGATATAGAGGAGAGAAAATAGAGTTTCAGCTATATGTTTGCAGTAGTTTTGGGTGGGTTCCAGTTTCTGAAACTTGATCGAAGCCGTGTCGTGGTTGACCGTGTGCAGAGGCCCGACACCACGTGGCCCTCGACGACACCCATTGTTCAACACGTTGCGCCCACGCGTCGTTGCACCGTATTGAAGAAGTCGAGCCCCTCCTTCGGTCTTCCCCTCGCTCACTCACATCCTCGGTCTCTCGCTTACTCGCTGTCGTCGCTGTCGCCCCTTCTCCCTCGACCTCGCAGCCTCGGCCGAGCAGCAGCGCTGCCCTTCCTCCCTGTAGCGCGCAGCCACGCCACCCTCCGCTCCTTGCACCGCATGCGTCAACCCTAGTCGAAATCTGTGTGCTGCCGTCTGCATCGTCGTCGTTCCGGGTGCCGGTGTCGCCTACTGCCGCAGCTCTGCCGCTGCTGGCTGCAGCCGGACATGGCCACGGCCTGGCGCAGCCCCGACTGGCCACGGCCAGAGCCTGGCCGGCCCTTCCCCATCACCCACAGCGACCTGGCCAGATTTTTGGCTGAAACTTTGGAAATTAATATCTCATGCTAGGAAGCTCCAAAAATAGCAAATGAGGACTTTTTGGAATCCTTGTGAAATTATCTATGTAGTGGATCTATAATATGGCATATTTTAGTTTAATGTTTTTGCTGTAAAAATAGATTTTTCAGATTAGGTTTTCAATGCTAGTCGCATTTGTCTTTTTCATAACTATAAATTTAGAGCTCGAAATGAAGTGAAATTTTTGTGGCGTGCTACTCATGTCATGTTTGATGTGTGGAAATAATTTCATGAATTTTTGTTGCTATATGAGTGAGTTATTAGTGTATCTTGCTCTCACATGATTTATTGCAATATCTATTTTTCTTTTTCATAGAGGTTGATATACTTGTCTAAATGGCTTGAAATTTGGACAGTAGACTTTTGAGAGAATATTTAGGCCACTGTAATTTTTGTAGAATTTATTGTGCACTTTTGATAGGTGTTCATAATTCCACCTAATTATCTAAATAAATTAAGAAAATGCATTAAAAGAAATTATTTAGGAATGGACACTATGTTTTCTGGTGTTCATTAGTCATGTGTGACATGTTTGTAAAGTTGGTTTTGTCCAATTATATGTTTGCAACATAAGTTAATAATTATTTCTTGCAAATGAGGTTTCTGTACAGCTCTGGAAACTTAGCAAAGTTCTTCATGATAATATGCTTTGTTGTGAAACTTATTTATACAAAAGTTGTAGATAATTTATGTATCTAGCTTCTGTTAAAATTTGGTGGCATTTAGCCATGTGGTTTAGGAGGTATAGCTGTTTAAAGTTGGGTTACAGAATTGCTTGCTCTCTGTCTTGTTAGACCAGTTTCTGAGTTTCTGTGTTTGTGTAAATTCGACATAATAAACTTTGGAATCATGCTGTGATGATTATAAATGAAATGTAGAGAATTTCATAAGCTTTCTATAATGTCTTATTGCATATCATTTGGATTTGTAGAACTTCAGATATGATTGATTTACTCAGCTACTGCATGTATGTCCAGAATTGTTGAAAATACATGATTGCTTGGTTAATTTGCTTGCGTATTGCTAAGTGTGATTCATGTCTTTGGTGATTAAGCTAGTACACCTGAGACTTTGTAAATCTTATGTCATGCTTGGTATTGCTTTTTTTGCTATTTTAGCATGTTTGTTTGTGTAAGGTTACTTAAGTAATGTGATGTGCTTACGTGTCTTTACTATAACCTTATACTTGCCTTGATTAACGTGTGATGCATCATCTATTGCATTTTCTTGTATTCATGCACTTGCATCTTGCATTTTATTTAGGTACGCTAGCTAAAACGCGTGAAAGATGTGGTGTTGGAGCCAAACCCGAAGATGGTGTTTGGTGGAACTATCCCGAAGATGGAAGTACTCAGCGAGTTTCATCTGACCAACACTAACTTGAGTCGGATCCTAGGCAAGCCCCGGAGCATTATAAGCCTCCTATCTTCAAAGCAATTAATTATATATATATGTTATAAGTATTGTTGCATTAAGTGGTAGGAGTTGGTTGGAAACCCTTGCTGCATTATATCATTTCTTGTCCAGATATATGAATCCTTGAATCCTACATAGACTAGGATCGAGTAGATGCTTAGCCCTGCTTTAAGCGGTAGAAGTCAGGTGATTTCCTGTCACCTGCGAGATATAGGGATATTCATATATGGCACGGTTGGCTATATTGCTATCGTGGAATGGAACCATGTGTTAATAAAATGATCTGAGACCGGGCGGGATGACGATAGTGAAGCAACAAGGCATGGAGGTCTTGGGTGTGGATCTATCCCCATCTGAGTCGTTTAAGGACTGATTCGCTGTACGTCCTTGAGTCATGTTGAACGCAGTCTAACACTTAGTTGGCCGGATAAGTCGTTCCGACCACGAAGCCGAGTAATATGGTTCAGGCCTTGAATCGAATGGTAGGTTACTTCTTGGAGGAGAGAAAGGATGTGCTTGGGGACATTGGCGTGAGACCAAGGGGGGGTTAGAGTCCCTATCACCTGGCAGAGTGTCGCCCTTGGGGTTGCGACATCATTCGGACCCATGATTCCTGAATCGTACGAAAGGTGGCTTGTGCGACCCTGGCAGGGGCCTGCGCGGTGAGTGTTAGAAATACCTCTCCAGCTGGATAGGAATTCGATTCGAATCGCCGTCGCTCCCGGTTAGTGAGCACTTGACTTGAGCAGCGGCAACGTAGATTCCATTAAATTGAACGGATGGTTAATTGGATAACGATGGAAAGGTTGCCTCAATTTATACCTGCTATGGTTAATATTGTTTGCTCCTAATAAAGTGAGTGCTCTAGTACAGGTTCTAATATAGATGACAGGTTAATGATAATTAACTTGATGCTTAAGCATTAATGATTACTTATTTATAATAAGCTTTTATGCAAAATGTTGTCAAGCTAGCCCACTTTATATCAGCCTTGCATGATCCTTGGTGTCACTTTATTTCTGGTTTCTGACGGGTAAGTCTAGCTGAGTACCTTCTCGTACTCAGGGTTTTATCCCCACTTATTGCAGGTTGTGTTGTATCTTGGCGACTGCAAGAGTTGGTTGGCTCCTGCCGTAGTGGCAGAGTGTGATCACGGGCATGATCCTTCTGAGTTATCTTCTCTCTAATGCTTTTATTGGAAGTCGACCTTCGTACTGGCATGTATTTGAAATAAGGGTGTTGTTAGTTTCAAATTACTTTGCTTCCGCTACTTTTGAACTTAAGTTGTAATAACTATGTTAAACTCCGATGTATATTCTATTACTTGTGAAATGGTTGTAACATATGACTTGTTATGTTAAATCACTACGATCTTGGCTGGTATGTTGGTTGGTTTGAAATCCCTCATGATTTCATTGGACTACCGGAGTTATATGGGCTCAAGTGCGAGAATTTGATCACTTCGGTGATTGTTTTTGTACTTGTGCTCTTATAATTTGGATGGTTCTGTTACAGCTGGCATCGGAGCAAGATTCAACATTAAACTTGTCGTATGTGTATTTAAAACAAAGGATTTGTTTTATAAAATCAGTTTTATCAACTTATAGCTATATATAGGTTTGTGAAAACTGAATTCTAAATCTAAGTATGCCAGTGGTCAATTTCCTTATGCCCATATAAGGATTATTAGGTGGCTTATATAAGTACTAACTTGGGGGTTTTCATTTATGCATCTACGCCCAGGCCAAGGTATGTATGTGTGATGACTCTCCCACACTATGCTACCCGGTGTGTCAGATTAGAGGTAGCCTTCATATATGAAATAGTCATATATGTCGCTAGTTTACTTGTATGCAATATCGCACCTACGCTCAGGTAAGTGTGAGTTGTGAGAGCATGACCGAACAACCCTCGGTCTAGGGGAGAGCTAGTTTTGGTTACTGGATTATTTACATGTTACACATGTATATATGAAGGTACTTAATTGTGGGTGATTGATGATTCGGGTAGTTTTGGTATATATATACGGGGGTATATGTATATGGGAGTACTTAGAAGTTTACTTTCTTGCTTTCATTGTGTGCTATATTTGGGGAAATGTTGGGCTGCAATGAAACTTTTCTGCAGGTACGCTAACCACGAATGCGTAAGTCGAATGTAGCTGACGACTAGCTATATATCGAGAGAGTGCGTGTTATGCCACCGACATAGAACATGATCGCCACCTTAGGTTGGCAATCTTGTGAGGACGAATAGGAAGAAGCATGCATATTCATGATTGTTGCCTTATCATGGCTATGTTCCTCTCACCCTTATTCTATATTAAGTAACTTGTGATTGATGTGGTACACTATCTTTCTTGTGTGAAGTTAAACAAGAATGCCTTACTCCATGTTGCTTGATTAGAAAATGCTTGAGAAAAATGTGTGCTTAGCCTTACTAGAAATAAGTGTGGTTACATGTTTGAAACGATAGATGTCCTCTAGCTTAGAGTAATGGTTGATGTGTTGTTCATATAAGCATTTGTAAATGCTTTAGACCTCATTTAAGTAGTTGTGGATTCTCATGAATAAATTGAATTGGTTGGTCTAAGGTAACAATATTTAGAGCTACTAGCATAACACGTTTGTGTGCTCTCTTGTTAAGTAGAACAAAGGCAAGCTTTGTTTTGCTTGTTGGACATTGGCTGCTAGAACGATTTCTGTTGTAGTGATGCTTTCATGATCATAATGGTGTTTTCTGTAGTTATAGAGAATACCAAAGTTGTAGCTAACTTACTTATCTATCTTGTCCTAAAATTTTATGACACTAGACCTTATGGTTTGGGAGTTATAAATTTTAGAAGTTTATTGTCAGAATATGCTCATGTTCAGAACAGATCTGAATGTTTGCTTTGTTTGACCTATGTACTTATGGAATCATGTCTTGGAAATATTAGAGGAAGTGTAGTACTTTTTATAAGCTTTCCAAAATACTAAAGATCACTACTTTTGATGGTATAAATCTCTAGTTGTGAGCTTGTAAAGTGGAATGACAGAATTTGTCCAAATCTGGGCAGAGATGTCTTTTTTGTCTTGTTTGGCCTTGTTAGATATAGAATCATCTTAATATGATAATAAGAAAGTTATAGACAACTTAATAAGCTTTACATAGAGTTAAGGCTCCTCCTTGTTGTGTCCCTAGAACTCCAGTTGTACATTTTTGAAGTTCTTGTCAGTTTTCTGTCCATATTGGTATAGATCTGAAACATTAGCAATTTTGGTCATGTTAATCTATGAATTTGCTTTTTGTATGAATAACTAAAGTTTAGTCATCTTCCTAAGCTTTCTAGAAAGTCTAGGATCACCTTTGTGGGATGTCTATAACCTCAGTTATGGTTGAAACAAGTAACTACTGCGTTGCTGTCCAGATTCTGGGCACATGATAAGTTGGCTTCCTTAACTAACGTTTGTTTGGACTAAACTTGTAGATAGTTCTTGCTTAGATAAGTGTTTGTTATGGGTGAGCCTGGTGCTTAGTAATGGTTGCTTAAACTAATTTGATAGAATCTCTCAAATGCTTGATTGTGATGTTGTATGTATGCTTGTTATCTAGGTAGTGCCCTAGTTGTCACCTCGTTTGTCCTCGGTGAGCATACGAGTGTCGCATAGCTTTATCCTAGGACAACGTTCACGTTACGTAATTATTTGGTTGTTGTCTTCAAGTAGGTTCTCTCTCTTAGGAGCTTGAGCCT